>CM017191.1:7631053-8118553 GCA_004837865.1 Musa balbisiana | reverse complement strand
CTTCTCCTCGTATTATAACCCCTGTTTGAGACGTGTGGATAGTAAAAAGGGACAACTCCTTCTTGATTGCATGGTGCACATGAAGAAGAGATTAGGACAACGATTTGAAGAGCTTCTTCGTAGCTCTTGTCGTGTGGATAATTGTTAGAGATGAGGACAATTAACCTCCTTCATCCTCTCTCACAGATCTGTAGAAATTCAGGGATATATGATATCCCTAGATAATTCTCTTATGCGTAGTTTTTCGGTTTCACAAATTTTTGTGCACCAACTTTTGTAGGACGATAAGAAACATTTTTTTTGCGAGAATTCTGTTTTTTATTCTTCTGCTGCGCATGTGATGTCGCCCTAGATTTTCCTACAATAACAGCATAAGTATAGTATAGTTCGATTGAGTTGAGATGTTGATTCGGAGTTAACCGAGTTCTTATCTCATATTTATCTTAGTTTGGTGTCAAAAAATGTCGAATCCATCCGATTTAGGACGTATCAAACTCTACAAAAACTACGTTGGGAAAGTATCTATAAAGTCCCTTCAATGTTTAAGTTAGTTTTGGTTATAAGATGTAGACTGAATGTTGAGCCTCTAATTGTCAAATATAGTGGAGCTTGAGAATATGAGAGAGCTAGGGAACAAACACATCTAAATGATATTTTATAATGAGATATTAAAATTATTATGTTTGGGGATGTGACTTAATGTTAGGGACGGTTACACCCTTCCTCCGGATCAAGTATAATTACGACACCCTAAATTCATGGGATATATCGAGGTCATGAATATAATTATAACATTCATGATTTGACATTGCTTCGACCACATTGTTTCAAAATTGACCATGTGATATTGACATGTTGATCACATGGCACAGCACTGAGGTATCAACCATGAAGTGTTAATAGCCTTTACACGTTATCTTGCTGCATGTCTTGTTTCGACAATATAGGTTCACCTTGGCATAACCTAAGTCAGCAACATCTCTAAGATGATCGTAACCTAGTTTTAAGTTGGTTTTGCCTCTTAAGTCGACTGTGCTTCTTTAAGTCAGTCATGCGACCAAGTCAGTTGAGCCTTCAAGGCAATCACGTCCTCAAAATAGCCATGACTTGAAGTCAATAATGCTTCTTCGAGTCAATTGATTCCTCAAGTCAATCATGTATCCTCAAGATGATCGTGCCCTCAAGGCACTCGCACTCATGTCGGCAATGCTTCTTCAAGTTAGGCATGCTTCTTCAAGTTGGTTGCAACTTTATGAGTGAACATATTTATATTTTTAATGTACATTTAGAGAAAGTTCATTAGTCATTTTTTACCATACTTCAATGAACTATGCTCATTGTAATTGCATGCTTATTCTTTTCTCTCAATAATTCTTTATCTTATTATAAATTTTTTAAAATTGAGAATTGATAAATATTCTTATCTAAATCATAAACTTCTTTTAAATTATTATATTCAAATTTAAACATGTTAATAATTTTTTATAAAATTTTGAAAATAACCAATTTTATGTGCTCACAAGTAAATTTTTCAGGATACCAAACAAGAAGGACAAACTAATCAAGACATTCTCAAGTAGCATTCAAATTTTAGAGGCAATAACATTCCAAAGACAACAACAGGGGACAAGTCAACTTTATTGGCTCATCAGTCATTTTTGACACTAACAATATTTTATTATACTATATCATACAACTGAATCACCAAACAAGAAAAAACAAAGCACCAGTCTTTCCCTGAGACAAGTATAAATTTCAATCGTAGCAAATCATACAACATATAATGCTACTACTATTTTATCTCAAAATATCTCTGTTTTGTGCAGGGCAAACTAATAGGAAGGAAATAAGCTGCAAAACTAAGCTATGGGTTCCTACTAATTAATCTTACAATACAGTAATACATTTCACCATGTCATCACCAAAATATCAAGAACATAGAAAACATTGGCATGTCCAGCTCTCATCTAGATGATATATCAAGTGGATCTGTAAGCAGAGAACCCAGAATCTTACTCCGATCTTCGCATTTTTACATTCAGATTCATTTCCTTGTAAGAACCGACCTTCCGCAATGACCTTCCAACAGAGGATCTTCTTTGGCACTCCTGATTCCTAAGTTTTGAAGACCCAATTGAATTCTGCTTCTCATTCTTTACTCGTTCAACAGAAATATTTGATATGGAAGAAGTAGCACAATCTCAATGAGCAATAGCTTCCTCATGCAAATTTTCATTCTTGATCGTATAAACTAAAAATTTGGCATCCTCCATCTCGACTGAGTTCTCCGTAGGCTCACATGATTCAGACTTTAAATAAACGGATCTCCTCTGCAAGGATTTTCTGCTTTAGAAAAACATTGCTCAAAATGTAAATACTAAAAATCAGGATCCATTCCAAAGCCACATAAAACAGGGATTACCTTCTTCCATCAATCTTTTCCTCTGATGGCACCTGACAAGTCACTGGAAGTATGGCATCATCAATCTTGTGCAACTCCATAGATTCATGTGATTCAGATTTCAAACTACAGGATCTAGTTCGGAAGGAACTTCTGCAAAAATAAAATAGGTATGAGTTCAATGCTGCTCTCCAGAGGAATAAAAAAAGGATAGCTTCATCAGAATGTACATTACCTTCTTCCCACAACCTTTTCCTCTAGGCCCACTTGATGGGTCATTGGAGATCTGCCATCATCTCTTTTGAGCAAGTCATTCACAAATTCACATGATTCAGACTTCAAGCCACTGGATTTTGTTCGTAAGGACCTCCTTCATTAATTAGAATGCATCAGAATTTACATTGTCGTTAAAGATTGACAAATTATTCAAAGCTTATCCAAAACATGAATTACCTTCTACCATCAACCTTTCCCTCTGACGCCTCTTGATCAACCAAAGCAGTAGGGCCTAAAGCTACAGAACCATACAACTGATATAAGAATGAAGAACAAACACACAGATTTGAAATCAGATGCAGAACCACATATTTCACTCATAGTGGTGAGTTGAATTATGCTGTTGTTTTAACTTGCGCTTCTTATTGGGATTGCAGATTTTCTTGTCATTAGCAAGTTGAGATGCATTTGCTTCAACCTCCTCACACTTGGTGCTTCCTACCTTTTGCAATTTGTAGAAAGAAAAATAACAGTATGTGCAAAAAAAGGGCAGCCTGAATGTAAACAAAACAAGCCATTGGATACCTCTGAGCCAATTTTGTTAAGGAGATCTTTGATCAATTTTTCTTTCTCCTAAGTTAGCGTAAAGAAAAAATATATATATCACCATAGAGATTAAGAGAGAAGAAAACAAATTATGAAACTATAATAATTGCCCTTACCTCTAATTCTGAAGTCTTTAGTTTAAGGATTGATAAGGTACAACCAAGCTCATGTTGTAATACTTTTAGCTGCAACATGAAATAAATAAATAAATATTATCAATCAAAATAACTTGACATGCAACTTCAATCAATCGACACAAAGTAAATCAAATTAAATCGCCCATTATAGCAAACGAAAATCACAATGAGCCAAACCATAAGACAAGAAAACATACTCTTTATCTTTCCCTAAGTTGAGCTCCTGCGAATCAAAAGACGAAACAGATAAAGAATAAATCATTTTTGTGAACTGAAACAATAAAGAAAATGAACAAGGAATCGACCGCTAGCATGTGTGAGTTAGCCCGGGCCAATTGCCAGTTTTTGTTGACTGGTTTTCTGCAATTCAAATCGGAGTTTTTGCAACTCAGTGCTACTCAGTTCTATGATTTTGCTGCCAAAACAAACTACGGATCAAACCATATCAATGGATCGCTGGTCCAAGAATTTCGACGGAATATCTTTCAGTCAAGAAGTAATTTGTCTTTTACAAGTTACACATACTTCTTTTCTGCAAGAAGCTTCGACAAGGCAGTATTTTCCTGGAATTCATATTGATCATGTAAAGAAAAAAGCATTTTCAAACATCCTTTTTAGAAACAAACACTAAATGTAGATGAAGAATGAAAGAAAGATGAAAAAGGGAGACCAAAAAGAAAATCTCCAAAGGTACCTTCATGAGCTGGACGATGCAATCTTTGGAGATCGGGCAAGAAATCACATTCGAGTTACCTTGATCGACATCGGCACCCACCATTCCGGCCCTCCTCGAACTCACCGCGTTGGTGATGTCGGACAATCTTTTTCCTCGCAAAGGCGCTTCCGACCGAGGGTAGCACATCATGCGATTTGATTGTACTATAATAAGGCAAGCAAACCCAGCATCAAACGCTAAACCTAACCCTAACTCAGATACTAGGGAAGAATCCGGGGATCAAACTCTATAAATCGAGAAGAGAGAAAAATGCACCGGAGGCGTCCGCATTGGTGTGGGTCAGCGAGCGAGGAAGAGGACCAGCGTCCTCGGACAGACCAAGGAGGACAAGGAACACGACCGCACTCCCAAGAAGCAGCAAAGAACAAAAGAGCAGAAGAAGAGCAGCCCGATCGCGATCGAAGAACGAAAGAATGCCGAGAGAGAAAAAAAATTTGGACCATTTCTCGATTTGTGCGTGTCATCCTTGCGCAGGGGCCATGCTAATCTTCTCTGTATCGTTCCAATTTTATCGGATGTCTCCGAAGAGACAACCATACAGACACCTCGGAGCTATAAGAAGAGGCGGAGCAATCGTTTCATTATCGATATGGGATTAAATATATATTCTTACCACGTGCCAAAATCTGAACCGTCGCTTTGTCGAACGAACGGCATCTGTTTAAGTGATCGACTGCATCCTACTCGAACAATCCCCAAACGCATCGAAGCCATCCTTTCTCATCCGCCCAGATCGTAAAGCACAGCTTTGGGCTGGGCTTCTAACACGTAATAAACATGTCCAATTCTCGAACCCATGGTCAAAATCATATTTTTGTGGGGGTCAACTCAATCGAAATTCAATGTTGATTTATTTCACAGAGAAGACAAATAAGTTTCTAAGTTAATTAAAGAGTTAAAATGTTCTTTGGGTCTGCTTCAACTTTTTTTGTGCAAAAATGATGATGGGTTACTTTGTGTTGATCAGGAATTAATGCTGGGAAACAGTCACTACTTAATCTCAAGGTATATATATGCCATGCCCATTACCAGGTCGTTTCTCTTGAATTGTTCATCACCATGACAGATTAGTAGAGCAGTACTTGCAAACAGTGTCATTAGTATATTTACTATCCAATTCATGTGGACACTGAAAACAGTATATGACAGATTACTTGATAACAGTGTCATAATTATAGGAAGTATATTTACTATCCAATTCAATGTATATTTTTATGATGCACATGGGTATGCCTCAATTAGATTATTGCTAAATTCTCTAACTGACAATATGTTCAAGGAATATGCCTCAATTAAATAACAATATCAGATGGTTTGTTGAAGGTATATTCTAGTTTCATTAGATATGTCATGTCATAGCAGTAACTGTATGGCTCTTACATGTTCTCCAAACATGTTTACATGTATAGAAATACAATTTTAAGTAAAAATTAAATGAAAACTAGATGATCCGAATGATTATATATACCGATTGCAATGGTGAACGAAAAGAACTTGTCAGATATGAATAGCCATAATGCCAAAGAAAATGAGAGAAACAAAAGTAACCAAAATGCCTAATCCAAACCTTGCTTAGATAAAACATGCAGTCGTTGTAGTATAGTGGTGAGTATTCCCGCCTGTCACGCGGGTGACCCGGGTTCGATCCCCGGCAACGGCGATTATGGTTTTTAATATTAGAGAAATTTTTTCATTGATTTTTTTTTTGAATTTTTAAGCTATTTTTATGTGATCATAGTGCTGCTTAAATGGCTTACTGTTGAATTAGAGAAATTTTTTCATTGATTTTTTTTTTTAATTTTAAGCTTATTTATGTGACCATAGTGCTGCTTAAATGGCTCGATGTTGAATTAGAGAAATTTTTTCATTGATTTTTTTGACTTTTTAAACTATTTTTACGTGACCATAGTGCCTCTTAAATGGTTTGCAGCTGAAATATTAATATTAAACTTTTTTATTTATTGGTTATGATTCCTCTTTTAAGTCCACAAAAGAGAAGCTTTTATTTTATTCTATTGTTTTGATTTTTCATATTAAGAAAAATCAAAACTTTTTTGTAATACAACTATTACTTACGAGCCTTTAAGAAGAGGCTTGAAAAAAAGGGTTATTTCTAGGTCTCGAGTTCAATGATGATGTGGCTTGAATTTATAATATTTTTTTTATTTTTTTAGGATATTTTTTTTAAAAAAATATCGTTTGATTTAATAGAATATAAATTTAAATGTTTTAAAATATTTGTGGGTGAAGCTACAATATTCTTCTTAATAGCTGTTATGTGTAATGTTTAAGGTTGTAAGAGTGTTCTTTAGATAATTGGGTGGTGGATTTGAACTTAAACAAAGATTGTAATAATTGGGTAAACAACAATCTCACCAGAGAGGCTCTACACATCAAGAATGTCTCTCTACCAATTATTAATGATCAGGCATAGAAAAATAAGACAAAGGAGTTTTAGAAGTTTGCATGACTTGGTATGATTTTTTTTCCTTAAGAGTATTTGGATTTAAGATTTTATCTTAATCTTTTTTAATTTTTACTAATGTCATTCTATTTAAAAGATTAAGCCATTAGATGAGACATGATCTATGATTTTATATTTTTAATATTCTCCTTCCATGTGGATATTAGATTTGTTTAGACTCTGAAGCTTGGATTGATCGAATATATATATATATATATATATATATATATATATATATATATATATATATATATATATATATATATATATATATGATTTGAATACAGGATTTTTTTTCTATTTTTATCAAAATCGTTCTATTTAAAAGCTTAACCATGGATCTATTGTTTTGTATTCTTAATGTTTTGTTGATATGTTTTCTTTATCCTGGTAAGGATTGTATTTTGTTGCTAGGTTTTTGTATATCCGGATATTATTAGCCATAGGGCTTTTTCTTATTAGAACCATCCTTTTTAATGTCATCCAAATACAGGTGAGCCCATGTGGATGATAGCTGAAGAACTTATTTTCCCTTATTTTTTCCCCAAAATTTTACTAATATTTATCTCATAAAAATATGATTTTGTTTAAAGTTACATTTCTCTTCTTGGTTTTACATAATCCTTAATGCCAAGGAACTGAGAACTGTGGAAGAATGGAAGCAGTGCGATTTTGAAATACCTTACATGCAAGATGTTCCAAGTGTTCAAAAGTATCACCTCGAGCTCACCCGAGGCCTTCGAGCTTCGGTGTTGTTTGGGTGAAACTCTACCAGCATTCATGTTTTAACATCATTAGTTGTAGTTTCAGAGCTTTCTTAGTCGAAACTTCTGTTGCGGTTTGACCCTTTCACTGAAACAGTACGGATCACGATTTGATTATACCTTTCCTGGGTGCACATTTAAAGTTGGATGTTGGAAGACAAGTTATAGGTGAAATATTGTAATGGAAAATAAAATAATATAAGTCGTTGTAGTATAGTGGTGAGTATTCCCGCCTGTCACGCGGGTGACCCGGGTTCGATCCCCGGCAACGGCGTTTATGGTTTTTAAAATTATAATGTAAAATATTAGAGAAAATTTTTCGTTGATTTTTTTTTTTGAATTTTTAAACTATTTTTATGTGACCATAGTGCTGCTTAAATAGTTTGCTGTTGAATTAGAGAAATTTTTTGAATTTTTAAACTATTTTTTCATTGATTTTTTTTGAATTTTTAAGCTATTTTTACGTGACCACAGTGCCTCTTAAATGGCTTATAGCCGAATTAGAGAAATTTTTTAAGTTATTTTTTATAGCAGATAAAGATTTTTTCAACTACATGAGGAAATCTCATTGGACAATTCCAAGATTGACTCCTTGACAATAACTCAATCTTGCAGAGGCATGATAGTAAATAAAGATTTCCTCAACTGAACAAGCAAATATTGCTGGACAGTTAAGGAAAATCCTCCCTTGCCACATGTATAAATAAGACATTGAACTCAACCATTTCATAAGTCATTTTCATCCCTACAATCCAACTTATCAATTTTTAGGTGATCATAGTGCTGCTAAATGGCTTGCTGTTGAACTATTAAAATTAGACTTTTTTTATTTATTGGTTATGATTCCTCTTTTTAAGTCCATAGAAGAGAAGCTTTTTATTTTATTTTATTTTATTTTATTGTTTTGATTTTTCATATTAAGAAAAATCAAAATTTTTTTGCAATACAACTATTACTTACGAGCCTTTAAGAAGGGGCTTGAAAAAAAGGATTTATTCTAAGTCTCGAGTCCAATTATGATGTAGCTGGAATTTAGAATATTTTTTATTATCTTTAGTCTATGGGTTTCTTTAAAATATTTAAAATATTTGTGGGTGAAGCTACAATATACTTCTTAATAGCTGCTATGTGTAAGATTGATTTGTGCATGTTATGTGTAACAGCATTCTTTGGATAATTGGGTGGTGGATTTGAACTAAAAAAAGATCGTAATAATCGTGAATCTCGGATTAGGGTTTTGTATGATCATCATATGTCTTTTGATTTTAAAAGAAATTATATAAAATAAATATTATATTAATAATATCTTATGAATTTGAGTATTGGATAGTTAAGAAATAAAATATATAACAAGTTTATAGGAAAATCTAAGTAATAGATTGTTTTAATTTGTTCGTGAAATTAAATTAGATATATATGAATATTTATTTTGTGTGGTAAGGATCCCACGCAATGTCGTTGTAGTATAGTGGTGAGTATTCCCGCCTGTCACGCGGGTGACCCGGGTTCGATCCCCGGCAACGGCGTTTACGGTTTTTAATATTAGAGAAAATTTTTCGTTAATTTTTTTTGAAATTTTAAACTATTTTTATGTGACCATAGTGCTTAAATGGTTTGCTGATGAATTAGAGAAATTTTTCCATTGATTTTTTTTGAATTTTTAAGCTATTTTTATGTGACCATAGTGCCTCTTAAATAGCTTGTAGCTGAATTAGAGAAATTTTTTAAGTTATTTTTTATAGCAAATAAAGATTTTTTCAACTGCATGAGGAAATCTTGTTAGACAGTTGAGGAAAATTCTTCATTCCCACATATATAAATAAAACATTATATTCAACCATTTTATAAGTTCTTTTCTTCAACTTATCATGGTATCAGAGCCCTACTATCTTAGAGCAAGGTTTATTTTTCCTTCCTCACTAATCGTTGCTCCATCCTCTGATGACTTCATCTCTGGAGCTGCTGTCAAATCCACCGCTCAAGTGCAACGCCACTAACAACTAGCCTTTTAAATCATAGCTTTGACGACGAAGCCATCAAACGACCTCCAAAGTCCTTGAGCTCCACCACTATCGCACCAACTCCAACGAGCAGTAACGCCACCCCTCTCCGCTTGTCAAGAGACGCTGCTGTCCTTTCGTGAATAAGACCTCACCAATCAAAGAGACAATACTGAAATCTTAGGCTACAACCTACTGCCAACACCTTTCATAAATCAAAGCTTAGAGCATGCCGTCGCAGCAGAAGCCTGGAAGTTGGTTGATACTCACATCGCAGTAGAAGCCTAGATGTCAGATGATGTTCACATGATGAATTCAACTGATGATGACCACTTCATTCACAAAGTCCTGGCTATTGACTTTGATCTTCTCCAACACCTTGGCATCCACCATAAGTCCATTTGGGAGCTTCTCCTTCGCCTAAATTATGTGGTTTTCATTATGGGTCCTTATTGCCAGGATGAGGTGATATCTACTGTTGCCTCCTCCCTCTATACTCTTCCTACAGCAAAGGAGTTCTTCAATGATTCCCTCATTGGTTGCTTTTGTGTAGCCTTTAAGAAGAATGGTAACAAGTACGACCTGCACACAACTAACTGGTCTTCTTACATCAATATTTTGACATCCTACAAGATAAATAAAAATTTTCTCAACTGTACGAGAAAATATCATTGGACAGTTGAGGAAAATCCCCCCTTGCCACATGTATAAATAAGACATTGAACTCAACCATTTCACAAGTCTTTTTCATCTCTATAATTCAACTTATCAATTTTTAGGTGATCATAGTGCTGCTAAATGGCTAGTTGTTGAACTATTAAAATTAGACTTTTTTATTTATTGGTTATGATTCCTCTTTTAAGTCCACGAAAGAGAAGCTTTTTATTTTATTTTATTCTATTGTTTTGATTTTTCATATTAAAAAAATCAAAACTTTTTTGCAATACAACTATTACTCACGAGCCTTTAAGAAAGGGATTGAAAAAAAGGGTTTATTCTAAGTCTTGAGTCCAATTATGGCTGGAATTTAAAATATTTTTTATTATCTTTAGTTTATAGGTTTCTTTAAAATATTTAAAATATTTGTGGGTGAAGCTACAATATACTTCTTAATAGCTGCTATGTGTGATTTGTGCATGTTATGTGTAACAGCATTCTTTGGATAATTGGGTGGTGGATTTGAACTAAAAAAAGATCGTAATAATCGTGAATCTCGGATTAGGGTTTTGTATGATCATCATATGTCTTTTGATTTTAAAAAAAATATATAAAATAAATATTATATTAATAATATCTTATGAATTTGAGTATTGGATAGTTAAGAAATAAAATATATAACAAGTTTATAGGAAAATCTAAGTAATAGATTGTTTTAATTTGTTCGTGAAATTAAATTAGAGATATATGAATATTTATCTTTTGTGGTAAGCGTCTTACGCGATGTCGTTGTAGTATAGTGGTGAGTATTCCCGCCTGTCACGCGGGT
Source organism: Musa balbisiana (assembly GCA_004837865.1). Classification (NCBI taxonomy): domain Eukaryota; kingdom Viridiplantae; phylum Streptophyta; class Magnoliopsida; order Zingiberales; family Musaceae; genus Musa; species Musa balbisiana. Next base: position 8,107,743 of record CM017191.1, on the reverse strand, counting down.
GACCCGGGTTCGATCCCCGGCAACGGCGTTTATGGTTTCTAATATTAGAGAAATAATTTCATTTATTTTTCTTTTTGAATTTTTAAGCTATCTTTATGTGACCATACTGCTGCTTAAATGGCTTGCTGTTGAATTAGAGAAATTGTTTCATTGATTTTTTTTTTTGAATTTTTAAGCTATTTTTACGTGACCGTAATGCTACTTAAATGGCTTGCTGTTGAATTATTAAAATTAGATATTTTTATTTATTGGTTATGATTCCTCTTTTAAGTCAACAGAAGAGAAGTTTTTCTTTTCTTTTATTTTATTGTTTTGATTTTTCTTATTAAGAAAAATAAAAAAAATTCAATACAGCTATTACTTAGAAGCTTTTAAGAAGGGGCTTGAAAAAAAGGGTTTATTCTAGGTCTTGAGTCCAATGATGATGTGGCTAGAATTTATAATATTTTTTATTATCATTAGTCTATGAATTTCTTTAAAGTATTTTTGGGTGAAGCTACAATATACTTATTAATAGCTGCTATGTTTAAGATTTATTTGTGCATGTTATGCTTAAGATTGTAATAGTATGCTTAATAGTATTCTTTGAACTTATAAAAGATCATAATAATTGGGACTCTCGGACGAAAGTTTCGTATGTATGATCATCGCATATCTTTTGATTTAAAAAATATATATATAATTATTATTATACTAACAAAATCTTATGAATATGAGTATTGGATGGTTAAGAAAGAAAATATATAACAAGTTTATACGAAAATCAAAGTAATAGATTGTTTTAAATAGTTGGTGAAATTAAATTATACATCTATAAATAATTATTATTATGTCGTAAAATCCTCACACAATGTCGTTGTAGTATAGTGGTGAGTATTCCCGCCTGTCACGCGGGTGACCCGGGTTCGATCCCCGGCAACGGCGGCAATTTTTTTTTCATTTTAGAGGATTTTCTTGTTGATTTTTATTTCCAATTTTAAAGCTATGTTTATGTGACCATAGTGCCGCTTTTAAATGTCTTCTTGTTGAATTATTAGCATTTAACATTTAAAATTTATGTTTGTGGACTTAAAAGAGGATTTTTATTCTCTTTAGTTTATGGATTGTTTTAAAAATATGTTGTCGTTTAATTTAATAGAATATCTAATTTATTAACTTAAATATATTTATATCACTAGTCCAAAATAATTAAACCTAATTTTATATTTATAGACTAATCATGTTTTCTAACTATCAGTACGACAGTAAATTGGAGTATATGATCTTTCGTATATTTAAACTTGGCATCTTTCGTATATAAGGTCTATAGATAATCTTTTTTTACTCGAACCCCTCATTATGTATTATTATAATAAGTAACATTTTACGTTTTGTTGAGGCGGTTATATGCATCGAGGGGCATAGTTATTTTTTCTTTTTTTTAGCTATTTTATGGTTCATAAACAGTGGCTAATTTTATCTATCTTTTGCGGTGTTTCTACTCTCATGGAGAGGTGATAGGATGTTCATTTTAGCAGAGAAACACTTGCTCATGTTAAAAGGAATTTAACAGATTTAGCATACAACCACAGCTCCATGAATTGCTTTATTTCTTGTTTTGTGAGGAAACATTTGCTTCATGATATGCAGAAAAAGCATTTGATATTAGTTTAAGCTGGGCGTATAATCATTCCAACAGCCGATATGTTTGGTTAGAGTTATATGTTGGTCAACTTAAATATGTAATCAAGGAAGAAAGACATGCATTCTTAATTATGTCGCGGAGGATGTCTCAACTTAGCTCTATAATCTCATAAATATCTAACGAAGTCTTTACTACTTAAACTAGTTAGAATAAATCTAAGAGTGACATAATTGAAGAAAATGATGGGACAATTTTAGGAAAAGCTATGTTTGACCTGACTAATTATATGTTTTAATGATATATCTAGCATGACACTTAACCCTCTCTACCTATAGAATACCAATCTCCTGTACCTAAGCTTCTTCCAAATCATTGGTGATGAAATCCTGTGATTAGATGAGAACTAAGGAATCATTTCAATTTCTAATGACTGAAAAAATCAGATGAAACCCACAGCTTAAGTTCTTAATTTTTTCAGATTATATTGATATTGAATCTTATCTTTTGATCAGTTTGTCTCTGAGTCGTATGATTTAGAATATCAAGATGATATGAAGAAAAAAATGCATTTTGCCATTAAGATTACAATATTAAAGGCAAAATCTCTAAGCTATAGTTGCTTGATCTTAGAGATTAATAAGGAACCTTAGAATCTAGTCTTGGATTCCTTTCTATCCTGATGATATGATTATTACTAATAGATCATGATATGAAACCTACCTCTCAACCCATCTCCTTGGTGAAAGAAAGAGATGGCATGATAGATCCGACATACCAGGTAAAGAGTGATATTGGCACGGCTCAATCAGATTATAAACGCACCTGTTCAAATCTGATTGAGCCATTCCAACATCACACTCTCACCCAGCTAGCTTGCTGCTGCTCCCTTCATCTACTCGGATCCCCAACTATGCTTCTTCTGCGTCTACAACAAGGAAAGCAGTGGTGAAGGGAAGGGAAGAAAGAAGGGCATGGAGATATAGAGGAAGGTGTAGAGGATGGTTGAGACGTCAATGTCTTCACCCGCATGGGTTACGACAAGACATATTTCATAGAGAAGCATAAGGATATTGTTAATTTGTCTTCCCACGTAGTGGTTGTGACGTACATATATTGCATGTTTCCTTGGCTTGACGGAGTCCAACAGCATGCACACTTGAGTTTGTTTATAGATCCCATTTAGGTGGGTTGATGACCCAATTCCTATGCTCATAATTATATTTCGAGTTGTATGTGATAGACTTGACAAAGAGAAGAATCTATGGGAAGATTATTGTTAGTTGTTGAGTAGCTCATGAATTGAAGATAAAGAGTAATAGAGAATATTAGTGTTTTTTTTATGAGAAGATTGTTGAGAGTCTTTAGGTATTAGGTCTGATATCATATGCTGTCGCCGGACATATATATAGGACAGGAAGAAGGTGCAGATTCGCTCGCTTCATCATCAAGAGACTTAATGAGATGATGCGGACCAAGCTGTCCTGCTAAGCCATCGTTAATTATGGGAAGCTGAGGGAAGAAAAGACGAGGCAGAGGGAGGTTGGAGATTCGCCTGTTTGGAAGGGAAGCGATGGGGTCGGGGAGGAGCGTCACTTCCTTCGTCGCGTGGTGTGTGTGCACGCTTGCCTGCGCTCTTCTTCCTTGGCTTGCATTGGTGCGCAGGCGGAAGTGCTGCTTCGTCTTGTTTGTTTAGAGGACTGGTAGTAGTGGTGCAGGTACGTACGCCATTACTGATGCTTGTCCTTTGGGCTCTCCAACAAACATCATGATTGGATATTTCTTTTCCCATCAAATTATATGCAGCAAAACGTATGCTTTCCCATTTCATTTTCGATCCATTAAAGAAAACAGATAAATGATTGAAAACACTGTAAGATTGTACGATTCAATCTTTTGCTTTCTTGTCACGATCAGGAATCGGACTCCCAATGTTACCCCTCCGAGTGTTGGGAAATTAATGCATCGCCCTTCGCCGAAAAAACGTACCGCCGGCGACTCACACATCAGTCGGACGAAGCGCCACCGCGTCCTGATCTCATGCGGCGGCTCGTACTTGCGCCATGGACGACCCCTCGAACGCCCCGCCGCAAGCTTGGTCGGACCCGCCGCCGTTGCTCCCGCGGTATGCCCCCGAGTCCTCCGGTTCCACCGGCACGTGCTGCGGCCCCCTCAGCAGCGCGGTCGGCGCCTGCTCCGACACCCGCCACACCTTCACCGACTTGTCCAGGCTGCCGCTGTAGACGATCCACCTCGCGACGGAGCTGCCCCCGCCCTCGCCGGCGTCGTCCGTCTCTATGGCGAGGCACTTGACGGGGCCGGAGTGACCGCTGAGCACCGAGAGGCAGGTGTGCACCGCGCCTTCGCGCCTCCACACGCAGATGCTCTTGTCCGCGGAGCCGCTCAGCAGCAGGTTCCCGGCCGCCGCGAGGCAGAGCACCGACATCTTGTGGCCCTGCAGCGTCCCGCCGTGGGACAGGTGCTGCTCCCCCTCCCAGAAGTTGACGATCCCGTCGGAGGAGCCGCAGTAGACGATGGACGCCGTCGGGCTGGCCGCCAGCGTGGTCACGGCGATCTCCTGCTTGAGAAGCGTCTGCACGAGCGTGTGCTTGGTGCCCTTCCCATGCAGCTCCCTACGCCACACCTTGACGGTGCCGTCAGCGGAGCCGGTGAAGACGAGCCCGCCGAAGGCCGCCACTACCGAGTTGACGGCGTCGTCGTGGGCGACGACGGACTCCAGGCATCTGGAGTCGGAGATCCGCCACACCTTGAAGGTCTTGTCCCAGGATCCGGAGTAGAGCAGCCCCTGGTCCTCGTTCAGGCTGAGGGACGAGATGGCGTCGGAGTGGCGAATCCAGAGCGCACTGCGGTTGCGTCGGACCTCGACGTAGTTGGAGGGGTTGAGAGAGCTCCGGAGGACGTCCTTGAGCCTGGGAAGGGTCCCGATCCGCTTGTGCACGGTGGCGTCCTTCGGCGACACCCTCCAGGCCCGGATGCGGCCGTCCTGGTGCCCGGTGAAGATGCGGTCGGACGCGACGACGATGGCCTTGACGAGCCCGCTGCTGGACTTGAACCCGGCGAAGTCCTTCTGGTTCTTCCACACCCGGATGTTCTTGCTGTCGGATCCCGTGTAGAGGAGGCCACCGGTGGCGGCCAGCGAGTAAATGTGGCCCTCCTCCCGCACCAGCGACCCTATGAGCCCGGTGCAGGGAAGCGCCGCGGCGTCAGCGTCGCCGGATGCAGGGTCGTAAGGCGGGTAAGGGGCGCTCTGGTGCCAGGGGGACGAGATGAAGGGTGAGCTCTCGCCACTCGTGGCCACGGTGTAGTCCGAGTCGAACCCGGAGACGGCCGTGGCCGAGGAGGTGCTTTGTCGCGGGAAGTCATCGTCCGCTGACGACTGGTGCACGTTGGCGTACGTGGCGCCGTGACTACTGCCAAGACTGCTGCCTGCACCCTCCCCCATCAACGTTTTGGCAGAAGGGAAGGGGAGGAAGGACGTTGATGGACAGGTATTAAAGGTGGTCGACGAAGGACGGAAGAAGGATAGATACGGCGAAGAGACGAGGAAGGAAGGCTGGAGGGGAAGGAGCAAAGGTCGGAGCAGGAGGATGGGGTGTATATACAAATAGGAGAAGGGGAATTGGGGGTTTGGGCGGCGAGAGACGACAGAGCAGAACGAAGGGAACGTCGCGGGGAACACGCGAGGCCGTAGCGAGGGTGACGGAACGGAGCCTTCGCCTCGCCGCCGGTCCACCCCCATTCCCCTCGGGCGTTGACCTGGTCCTTAACCTTTTGTCGGGACGTGTTGAATTGGTCAACGATGCGCCATGGTTCATTCTAAGGGAGCAAAGCACACACTATATAGCTGAATACAAAAGAGTTCAGCAAAGCTTCTCCATCACAAGAAGCTCAGTACGCAACATGGAACCACCTAATAACATATCCTTCTGCAGCAAAAGAGAGCAACAAAAGCAGCAGCAGCAGCAACATCTCTGCTATCGACGTGCCACCACCTCGATCGGATCACGGCCTTTTGTCTTACCCTTTCCTTCAGTCGAGAGCTCGGTCGGCAGCACGATGGCCGGCGGTACTGCTCGAAAGATGTTGACCTCCAAGACGAGGTCGTAGTTCTTTGCTCTGATGATCTCAAAGAGACACACATCATCCTTTTCCAGTTCATTATCCACTACGAACTGCCTCCATCCTGAGCCGAACTTAGTTGCCTTGTAATGCACAATATAGTTGACTTGCCAGGTTCCACCACTGGGCAGACGGAGGAGGACGCTTTGATCGCATCCAGGCATGTTTTGTACTGCAAATCCATGTGGGATAACCTGCACAAGTTGCATGCAACGACAGCTTGATTGTTTCTCCATATGGCTTGAAGCAATGGCGTGGGAATGATGAACTCACCAGAACATAACTTTGGCTGACATTACTTTGCCTCAGCTCTGCTATAAACGATGGATGTGCTGTTTTCATTGAACGGGCGAGACTCAGAGCTCTTTGTTTCTCCTCCACAGTGGCAGGTCTCCTGGTAAGGTTGATGGACGATGAACTTGATCTCATCTTTGTCATGTTCTCTTGTACGTTTCCTTTCTCGTGCTCATGCTTCACGTCATCTGCAACATTTCAAGAAAAGCACATCTAATGTCGCATGAATTAAGATATTCATACTGAGGATTCGAGTTATCGATGTGATGTTCTGCAGGAGATGCGGATGTTCTCCGCCTACAACTCCTGCGTCGTGGCTGTTGTCTGATTACTGATCGCCTAAACGAGCATTCCTTGCCTGCAGACATGATGGGGTTGCGGTCCGAAGCATGCTCTGCTGCTGCATTGGCCGACTCGTCGTCGCTGCACTTCTGATCGTCTTCCAACGGTGGTTCTACGGACTCGTGCTTGCTCCCCCGTGAAGGGCATGCGCTGCCAACCTCTGCAGCTGTCTTCTCTCCTATAAAGTACGAGTGCTCCTTCTCGCAGGCAGTCTTGTCGAAGACCAACACCTTGAAACATGAATCGCCGATGTATCTGAAGACGAGGAAGTCCCCTCGCTCCAGCAGATGGTCTTCTGCAAACTTACTCCACCCACCCGTGAAAGCAACATCGTCACCGCTTCTCTTCAGCTTGACGTTCCATAGGTTTCCGCTTGGCCCTTTCAGCTTTGCATCCTTCGGTAAGTCCTTGAAGTGCAGCACAAACTTCCTCGGGATGCTCTGCAAACATGGCGTGCAATGCGCATATCATCAGATGCGCAACACTGTTGCTAGTAAGGCCGAATGAACAAGCTTTACGAGCTACTTACGAGTTTTCTTGAGAAATCAGCAATCAGAACCTTGAAGAAACGCCTCTTCGTGGCTTCAAAATGATTCCAGTAGTAGTGCTGCTCCCATTTCCTGCATTCGACGCACCTCACGTCCACCTCGTCCATGACAGAGGAAGAAGAAGAAGAAGAAGAAGAAGAAGAGTTCTACGAGCTATGAAGTTGAACCTTGCGAGGACATCTAAACTGGCCTGCAGACAACATTGCCGAGATGGAGAAGGAACAGCGACGCTATGTGGTCTGGCCGAGGGCCATGCCGTAGGGGAGTAAATGTAGAACTCTTCCCGGCATTCAAAACCTTCACCAACCGCTCATTACTAGTATTGGACTCCGCCGGCTATATATGCATCCGCTGACTGCACACACTGAAATTACTACTATTGAACTCACCTATATGTGTATGTATTTGTTTCCTGCAAACTCGGAAATCTCGACGGAGGGGGGGTTCGGAAATAGGTTTGAACTGGCTATTTACATGTTATTACCTAATGTACTAAACTATATTCTGTATACTGTTTTTTACATTTTTAAAAAATTATATTAACATTTCTATAGTTATTAAAATAAAACATATAGGTTAATTTATCATAACGTCGTTAATTTTATCAAAGAAAATATATAAATAATAATAATTTTAATATTTCAATTTTGTTTTAACAGATTGTGCCGATTGTGATGAAAAAATGATACCACTAAAAGTCATGTGTGGTTATTATGGATGAGGAGAATGGTGACTAGAGGTGATGGCTACTCTACATTTATATCGACGTCAACACTATTGCCAAGCAATCCTTTTATCACTTGAAATCTACATCAACGTCAACACAGTTGCCAAGCAGTTATATCGATACCGATGCAATTGTCGAGTAGCATCGCTCAACATCTGCATCGATGACCCTTTTGTCGCTTAACAATTACATCGACGTCAACACAAATACAAAATAACCCTCATCTCTCGTCATCATTCTTCTCATCCACAACAACCACCCATGACCCTAAGTGGCGTCATTGTTTGCCACCGATTAAAATATTAAAAAATATATTTTTACTCTTTATTTTTATATTTTTGTTAGTAAAACCGATGGTGTTAGAGTAAATGGATTTAAATATTTCACTTTTGTAACTATAAGTATATGGATGCTAATATAAAATTTTAAAATATAAAGATCGAAATTAACTATAAAGAGTAATTTATAACCTCATCTTTTAAAATTACCTACGAAATCACCCGTCTCTTCTTTTAAAATTACATTTAACTTATATAAGATGAAGTTAGGAGAGTCATTTCTTTTTCTTAATTGATTTTTTTTTACTTCCTAGAAAAAGTCATTTTTTTAAAAAAAAATTTATCTCAAATTCTGTTTTTCAGATTTTTTATTCATTACCTTTATTTCTTTTAATATCTTAAATTCATTTTTCAAGTTAAATCTATCATGTAGGACTAGTGCACCCCATGGACTGATTTATTGGGAACTGTTTTGTTGGAAGAAGAGAGAAGCATTTAGAAAATGCGACACTAAATGAAAATATGAAGGGAAAAAAAAAAGGAAACATCACTCGAGAAAAATTAAAAAAGACTTTTTTTATAAAAAAAATCACCCGTGTTTTTCTTTATTCCATCAAAAATTTAATCTATGAAATTGAACTGTTCTACCACCACCAATGATCCTCTATATGATGATGAGATTTTTGAGTAGTAGGCAGAAGTCTTAAAGAGTTGGTGCATAATTGAATATGTTGTTGCACACCCCGTAAACATGCCAGCCAACATCAATAAGAAGAATTAGATAATTCATGATTCAGAAAAATCATCATGATGGGTGGATTAAACAGAGACTCATCAAATTTTCCTCCTATTTATTTGTTGGATCAAAATGACATTAGCACACCAAATTTTCCGAACCCAAAAAAAAAAAAAACACCTTTGTTACATTGTGCTCCAGAAAGATTGCATCTTACTTTACCAGATCATTGTAACATCATCACACCAATTTCTAATTCTCAAATGACACTTGTGTTCGAACACAATAAGACATTATGGCCCAGAAAGATTACATTTTTACTCTCGCAACACAAATGGCAAGCGGTTAAACTGATCCAAACCTGACACTCCTATCAATCTTGGTACAGAAAGAATCTAGAAAAAATAAATGAAAACTTCGCTTTAAAAGAACACCAGGTGAGGCGATCGACAATACTAGCCATCACTTTTTGTGCGAGTGGCCTTGGGGTCTTCCCATGCACCATATGACATGCCAACGATTTCGATGAGCAATTCCCTCTGTAATAAGCGCAGAGCATTGAAACAAACCAGACTAATCTATGCAGCAACAACCGGATCCTGTTTCATCATGAGAAGATTGCAAGAGATACGCAAACAGATCACAAGAGAGTGATGAGCATTAAAATATGTGGCATTCTATGACATCCTGACTAATTCAAGTTTCAAGTCCAAACATAATCGTCAAAGTTTATGCAAATGCCAAACTTCAATACAAGACCAACAGGTTAAGCAAGACATACAAATATATTATAGCCATATGCAGCAATAGAAGGTTTCTAACATATGGCATAATCTGACAGTAATACAAGAATTACACTATATCAGTCAAACAGAAATCCAATTCAAGAAAAGCATCTGCATTTAGTATCACATGGCTCCGACTCAGATTATATTTTACAAAGCACTGGGACTAGCTGGCCATAGATGACATTACTAAGCCCATGTGTGTTGGTTATGCTCAAATGAACCCATGCATTCAACTCCGAATGCCAGCTAGAGGAGTAAATAGTCATAGAGACTTTGTAAGCTCCCAACATAGCAAGTTTGAAATTTTATATTTCATGATTCAGTATAAGTTCATTAGTAATGTCTACGTATTAAACTCAAAGTTGGCATGCATTTTTTCATGGCCATGCATGCTTATTTTAAGAAAGATGTATTTTTTGGTTATGGCTTTTAGGATTTTAATGGCAAACAGTGAATTGAAGATCTCTAATTGTGACTCTTGCATCAAGGTTCTGATTACAAGCCTGGTTGCAATTCAGATTAATGCCATAAACATCAATCTAGAGGATGAACCCAGAGGCCACAGTTAATTTGGTCCCCTGTAACCTGGTTGTCCAGGTTCAACTAATGGAAAATTCTCTTAACTTGAAGAGGTAAGGTTGTGTATATTGTCCCACCCCAAACCAAACACTGACAAAGCCTTGTTCGCTAGGCTACCCTTTACTACAAACATCAACAACATAGTTGTAAAACAACCCTTTACGGACAGTTGTCTCAATTTTCAGCATCTTAACATGTATACGCAACTGATTTCAGGGTTTTGCATGCTCAATAGGTGAGGTACAAGTTTTCCAATTAAAATTGAACTATGATAGCTGACAAGTTAGTGCATTACCTTTTCTGTTAAATTTGAGACTGCCAATTGAAACTTCTCCCTCGTTCTGGTGCCTGCAACATGACCTGCCTTTGCCACTTTTCCAAAAGCACCATTTAACCATGCAGTTCCAGCAGTCACATACCTAGACAATCAGTAACAAATGAATCAGTAATTCGATATGGGATGAGGTTCGCATTTCTACTAACATCCACCAGTGTATTAATAGCAGCTAAAGAATGACAATTGACAAAATAATAATGCTAAAAAATATATATACCAAAATATTTAGCCCAGGTTCATCAAACTTCGATTCCCTTGCCATATAATGTACTAGAAACTCACTACTGTCAATAGTCAAAACCAAAATAAAATTATTCTGATTAATTTTTTCCTTGTGACTGCCAAGGTGCTATGCTATGATGTATGTATTTGGAAATTCTCTGGGCTTTTAACACCATTGGTAGAAACAAAAAATTAAGGTGGAACAGATTGGATCACTAAAGAGTGGAAATTGAATAGGTCTGATAAACTTAAAGTATCAACAAAATGCAGCTCTGTTGTCAGAGTAAATCAGCAAAACTTTCCAGATTTTGGAGAAACAAAAGTTACATGCTGCCGTACTGACAGGACAGCAAGAAGGAATGTAATGTCTTGTCACAGTGAAAAAAGAAAAAGAGAACTTGTTCCACAATCATAATCATTCTCACAACACTGATTTTTCTCTGACAGAATACTCTAATAGAGCATATAACTCGATTTTTTTTTTTCATCAGTTTAAGATGAATCTTAAGGTTGTATTAGAAGTTTGGGAAAGGGCTTTATCTGGAGAAAAACAATTACCTGTTGCTCTTGACAGCAGTGCCAGTGTCATTCAGCTTTCGCTCTGCTGCAAATAGGGCAGCCATAGTCTTATCAGACACGTGTAGCTTTTGATCTACAGATTTCACTTTTTCATTGACAATAGAGATTCCAACTGTTATTTTCTCTGAAAGGCCAACCCGCTTATCAAAAGAAACAACCTTTGCGGATGCATTAGCCCTTAATTGATGCTTCTCGTCAAATGCTTTAGCTTTGTTAATAGCATCTTGTCTGAGTGCTGAACCTTTTGCTAGCACGCTCGAGACAACATCATGAGCTTTACTAACATAGACCCGTCCACTGCTAGGACTATTTTTACCCTACATGGATACAACCAAAACACTTGTTCAGACCACTAAAACATTACACATAAGATGAGTTGAGATATAAGCACATCAGGTCTTGAGTAAAAAATTATACTGGAGTTTATAGACACCTCAACATATGTCACATTGTTTCCAAAAGGAGTTGTAAATTCTGCCTCATTTGCCTCAACATGCTGCATGAATCGTGATTAACAAGTGAATAACTATAGCAATAACTAAAATGTCTAAACAAAAAAGAATTCAGTTTTACCTCAACCATAGGAACATAATTTTCAACAGGAGCTATGCTCACAATTCGGTCTACAATAGTTGCTCCCTGTCAAATGCACAAAAAGAGAGTTGAACTATTATCTAAAAGAAAATAATTAAGGCTAATACACTTCCAACTATTAATTGAGTAGCTATTCATAACTGTCACTAATTATGTTGAATGAATCAGGGCATCCACTGTGTAAATATCCATCTAGAATTACACTTAATAATCCTTTCAAGTTCTAGTATAATTAGTTTAAATTATTACAAAATCAGGCTGACTGACAAAAGAAGAGTTGCAAGTAATATTTCAAGAATAAATCCTGAGAAAAATGCAGACAGCCAATTTCTCTGCACTAAAATTCACTTTTGTATAGAGGATACCTAACAGTGATCCAGAACATCATCAGCTAATTTCTGCTTAATTCAGCGATGCATTTCCCAAATGCCCCTTCTAACCATGCATGAGCTATGAAGTAAAACATTGAAAAGCTTCTGACATGGGAATTCTCATTTGGTTAGAAGGTGCATTTGGGAAATGACAATAATGACCTAATGTTAACAGTTTCTGCCATGTATATTTTCATGGCAAGGTCGTTCCTTCGTGGCACGATGATCGGGGTTTGAATCACAGTCTTTGCTTGCAAGAGTAAGGCTATTTTGATCCCTCCAAAACCTCACTGGTGGGAACCTTATGCACTGGGCTGCCCATAGTCACCTTTAAGCACCAAATGGTATATTCTTAAATAAATTTAACAATTTCTTTATAAATAAGGTAACAACTTGATAAGCATAATTTTTCTACAATGGAGGGAAATTTTCTCTTTTATCAAGATAATCTTCTACGAGAAATCTTGAATGATTAGATCTCAAACTACAAATTACATCAACTAAATCCAATTAAAATAAATCTTTTAATGAAACCTATGTTTTACTCTAATTTAGAATTGCCTAATTATCATCTAGTGTGTCAAGTCTGTGAGGTTTCATTAAGAATTTCTCAAGGAGTAATTCAGATAAATAAATGTTGTCGGAATCCATTATTGTTCCCATCAAATTTCTCACCCAGTTTTCCAAGGAAGCCATAGTTATATAAGTTACAAAAGACGCTTATGAAACATCTCTTGGAACATGCAGAATAGGTCATCTTCAAAATCTTCGGGATGATTTGTAGATGGCCAGCAAACTCTATTTGGTTTCCTTGTATAAAAGTCACAAGCTTTAGAAAAGCTTGATCTGATTCATTAATACCATGAAATCATAGAAGGCTTATTAAATCCACACATCAGCAACAAAAAAAACTGCCGCAATACCAAAGGACACCACTGATTGGAAGACATAAAAATACTCGATCAAGAATGCTTATGGTTAGGGCTGGTAAGTATTTTTAAGAGTCCTAATTGTATTCAAATTAGTTGAAAGAGTCCTAGTTAAACTGAAACTCCTTAGTGAATTAAGCCTTGTTTCTATAAATACGTATTGAGTCTCAAGGTTTTGATGGGAGGGAGAGGCAAGACACTTTGGGTGCTCCTAAGAGTGATCTCCAAGGTTTCTAGAAAGGTTTGAAGAGAAAAATTCATCAACTTTATGTGAGAGGTATACGAGGGAAGTTGTACCTAAGTGGAGATAAATCAAGGGCCTTGTAATTGATCTCATATATTAAAAAATTTTATTTTCTCTGTGGATGTAGGTAAGGATTTGCCGAACCACGTTACAACTTGCGTTGGTTTTCTAGTACGTTCTCTGATTGTTAATCTTTGGGTGGATTTCTCTTTTGGTTTCGGTCTTTCTCCTCTCCCTCCCCAACACTTACATATCCTAAAGGCATTTTCTTGATCGAGACACATAAAAAATAACTAGAGAACCTACTCAAAGTCTCAATATCATCCACAAAAAATATCAAAGAAAACGAATGAATTAATTTTTCCACTTTGAACGAGTTCATACATTTATAAACAAATCTAGAATGATCGATGCTACAAGAATGAGGATATGAGTTTGCCACTAAATTGACATGGTGAAGCATCAGATTCTCCTATCCATATTTACACCAACATTACCAATGTCTTTTCTGTTGAATGATATAATTTTTTAAGAATGACCCTGCTACTAAAATATCTCAGTTACAAATATGTGTGAGCCATTGAATTCAGTCGCACAACAAGCAGTGAATTCACAACCCACTACTTACTCCAAAAATAAGTTCCTCTTCAAGCATCTGAATTGACAATATCAACAATAAAAATCATACCTAGACAGCAGCATACCCCGTTATAAGTTCGTCTGGAAATTTTGGAAGTATAAACAACAAAACTTCCAGAAATTTGAGGACGCCAATTACATACACAACCATTTTCCTTCTTCAGCTTCCCATACATTTAATTCAATTTCTAGCGAAGTTAAAATACTTAGTTAGAAATAAAGAGAAAGCAGATATACCGACAGCAATAGAGCGATCTCGAGCGCTTTTGGATCCTTAAATGTAACAAACGCAAGCCTCGGAGTACCAGCGTCGCTGCCAAATCAACAAACCTAATGTCAGAAAAAAATGGAACAAAAAACACTGCAAGAAGATGACAAGCTAATCCACAAATATGTTGAAACAATCAACAGAAAACCGTCAAAAGATGACAGAAAGCATATCTCACCCTCGAATCTCGAGGTGCTCGATGTCGCCAGAAAAAGAGAAGAACTCCCGAATCTCCCTTTCTCCGGCCAGATCTGAGATATTCCCGACTTGAACCGTTCTCGTCTGGTATCAATTCACCATATATCCATAACAATTGACAAGGATTCCAAATAATAGCCAAAAGAAACACCAAAAAGAGCAAAATTTTGAGCTCGATTGCTCGTTCTTACCTCCATCTCCTCGTTACTGATCGAAAAGAATAATTTTTGGGCGCCTATTCTTTTCTCCTCCCCTCTTTCTCTCTCTCTCTCTCTCTCTCTCTTTTCTCTCTCTCATCGTCTCCACAAGAATGTTTTCTACTGGGGGGGAAGTAGGAACAAGTTAAATGGCTTTTGCGCCCTTCAAACTGAAGAAAATGTCGACAACGCCATTGCACCTGAGATAAAGAACGCGATTGGAAGGGCAAGCCGGTTGTTTCAGGGAATACTCAGGGGCAATTTGTGAAACTGGCGGCAGTGCCTCCACTCTATTTGACTTCAACTTGGGAAGATTCAGTCCCTCCGATGGAAATCCAAGGGCGGCTGATGGAGTTATCTCGACCGGGTCCGATCCAGCGATGTAGACGCGGTTTCCACGTCGGATTTGGTGATGGAGCCTTTGGGTCTGCACGTGGGCGCTCGAGTTGTATATTGTGGTTGACAGCTCACGCACCCACATCCTTCACTCGTACGCTGACACTACATCGATGACCGAGGGACCCACATGAGAGCGTGGGGGCCAAATAAGGGACCCAGAATTGACGACCGTGATCTCAGGATGTCGTTCGTGCACGAATCTAAAAGTGTGTTTGGAGAGAGGAAAATTAAAAGGATTCTTCCCGTACAGAATCTTTTTGTGGGTTGTACGGCTGGATCATGTTTAATCAAAGAGGAATTAGAGTAGTTGATCTAATTAGTAAGCGTCAGCATATGAATCTTCCATGTAATATTTCTCTATGCCTCATATTCCATTTAGACAAACTTTAACATCTGCAGTTGTCTGTCCTCTCTTGTTCATGCTGATCATGTTCGATACTGAGGTAACATTCTAATTTCCGAGATTTAGAGATAGTTGAGAGAAAGAAGACAATCGAAGAGAAGATAAGTGGCTTCTCTAGTTTAGTTAACATGAATTTAACTGAAAAGAAGTGAAGACCTCAATTTGGAGATCAAATCTTCTTTTCCCTTTTTTTTTTCTCAAGAGCGAAGGAATTTAAGGATTTTGAGTGATTCTTTCTTTTATTTTCTAGCAGTCAAACGAAGGAAGAGAAGTTTACTTCTCTTTATTCGTGTAATATTATATATTTATATATTCATATTTATTCAGAATTGGAAACCCAGATATGTCGTCAAGCCCAAACATTGAGCGCTAAGTGCTGACAAGGTAAACACACGAGTCAAAATCGAACTCTTGTACTTTGATCCCATTGGTTGACTCGGTCAAAAAGGATAGTCTTCGATACGGTTCAGCCATGGTAGTGGTAGTAGTAGTAGTAGTAGCATTTGCACTGGCTCATCTCCGCTTGCTCGCAGGACGCTCGTGGCCGTGCTCCTGCTCCCTACCGCCCCTTCCACGTGGCTCCCACTCCCGGTGGCGTCTCGACGTCGCCTCCCTTGCCGATGAGGACGAAGGCCTCCGCTTGAACTGGTACTCTACCTCGTTCGACTCGTGGTCGTACCCGCTGCTCCCCCTTCTCTCCCCGCCCTTGAGCTCCTTCAGCCCGTTGCTCCTCTCGGGCGAGGAGGCCTTCCTCTTCTTGCTGCCCGCCTCGCCGTGGGGCGCGTAGCGGTCACTGGCTGTCGTCTTTGCGGGCCTTGGTGGCATAAGCCGGGCCGGGTCGCGGAACGGTCCACCGCAGTCCACGCTGCCCGACTTCTCAGACCGGCCACGGTCCGACCACTGGGCCTGCGACATCAGCCTCTGCAGCCACAAAGTTACAAGTTATCTATCATAAGTCGTACAAATCTACCTAAAGATTGGGAGCAAGCGAGACCCGAACTCGATTCGGCCGGGCCCATGACCGTGAGCACCACCAATCCTTCTGAATATGGATTCAGAAACAGAGCTCCTATGAATGACGTCAAAAGCTTATGGCTTATGACGCGAACGACTCGACGCTAAGTACGGACCCACCACATGGTGCCTGACGATTCAATGTACACGCACCACGTCATACCTAAATTTTGCTGACACCAAGTCACTTGGAAGGCGGGTGGGTGGAATGAGAAAAGGACAGTGTGACCACTAAATTAAGGGAATTGGATGTGTGCATTTTCCATTTTTAAGATATTTTAACAGGAGGTGTAGTTAACAGGGACCTGTACACAGGAGGTGAATGAGTTAGTAGGGGGCTTCCAATACAGTTAGGCGAACGCCTACGGAGTGCTCGACGACGGTTCTCACCGAAGCAAGAAAAAACAGGGTGCGGATTGATCCAATGAAATCGAATCAGAGGCCCGTATACAAGAAAAGCCACTCGCCAACCTTCACAATACCCTGCTTCTCGGAGGAGGATATATGGAAGCTCACCTGATACAACTAATCCAAATTGCTGGATTCTTTGCCTATTTATTATGTCTAATGCAGCTACCATAATAAAGCCAAGAGTACGAAGATGAGCAAGAAAATGAACCGACGAAAGAGGACATACGGACTGCGGCCTCATTGAAGAAGCACCATTAGTGTTGCTCGATTCCCTTCTTGCTTTCCCATCCTTGGAATGCCCCCTCTCCCTGCGTCCAGTTAACAGGGGCTCTCAGCATATAAAGCTTACAAAAGCATATCCACATGCAAAAAGAAACTTGCAATTGATTCTCCATAACCAAATATTCGTATACTGCAAAGCAGGATCATGAAACAAGATAGATGATGGAACTTTGAACATGGTAAAAATTGATGGAACATGATAAATAAAGTTAAATGATATAATTTAATAAATGGATCAAAACTACAAATGAAAAGAAGAATAGTAGCATAAGATAAATGTGAGTACAAATGGTCATGGTTGAACTACCACGACTAGTGGGTGATTGGTTTGAAATTTTTTTGCCATCCTTGTTTGTAACATACGCTTGCCGTGCAAGAGTCAGTTTGTATGACCACTATTGCTATCCGAATAATCATCTAGACACAAATGATAATACTTAAATGATAAGGGTTGGAATAATGACATGGACAAGAACCTACAAAGAGAGACTACGATCCAACACAACAGCTGTTTACTATGTGCAAAATGATATGATAAACTGAGCTAAGACTTACATGGCCCAAAATCATTCTACATCCATAGCATAGTAATTATCTCTATTTCGTATTGTGTTTGGTGCATGTCGGTGTCGACAGATAAAACTATAATAGCCAATTTCAAACTCAAAAAACAACAATCATGAGTACGTCATAAATTAGCATATGCTACAGTGAAGCACACTCGAGTTCCCGAAGTAGAATTTGTTAGGTTCATAGCTACTGCAGCATATGAGACACAACTACATTAAATTTACCAAACTAGGACCTAGAAATACATAAATTATTTAGAATTCTAACCAAGATAAACAAGGGAAGAGATATGCTAAACAAGAAGCAATCAACTAACATCAGATTCAAAGCAATGCAATTACCTTTCGTTAAGTCGCTCCATTTCATGCTTATGCCTTAGATCAGCCTTCCTAGCCTCAAACTCTTCTCTGCTCATACCTGAAGGCTCCTGATTCATGCCCATACTACCCATCCCTAACTCAGATAAATCCCTACAGAAGTATTTGACTTCGTCAACATATGCATTTATATGTTGCTAACGATAAAGTCACCCATTTTCTATCGGTTTTATCATATAATATGCATCCCATTCAAGGAACAAACTAAAAGAAAAGTACAAAAGAACAAACTCAAAAGACATGAAAAAAACAAAAAGTTCTACAAATCATGAATTATACTGAGTCTAAGCCATTCAGGGCATAAGAACTAAACATAATAGATAAAACAGGTCAAAGCTGGTAAATTTTTCGTTAAGCTTCTAACTTTTTATGTGTGGCATACCTCGGAAGTACCGGCATCATATAACTTTGTGAAGCAAATGGATCTTGTGGAAAATTTCCCCCACCAAAAGGAACATCGAAGGGCCCTGGCGTGTAACCCATATATGGCATTGGACCACCATAAGGTGCCATGTAGTTACCAACTCCTAATGGCATCCCGCCAGTCCAGTAGGGATTATAGCCTGAAACAGCCAAAGGCATTCCATAATTTTCAGATCCAAGATCCTGGTAGGCCCTCCATTGCATATCAGCATCTGCAATTCAAAGAACAAGACAAGAGAAAGGCAAAAAGATTCAGGATGATGTATGAATTACTTACAACAATAAAGTAATCATCTGCATTAAATGTCAAACTATCAATCACAAACAAAGAGAAAGTAATTTTCTATATTGCGTGTCAAGATATCAATATGAAAAAACAAAGACCAGTAGTAGATAACTAGACTGAATGAATCCCAGGGAAATGAACCAACCATGGGCAACAAGACGTGCCTTTTTCTTCTTCTTTTTCTTTCCTGTAAAAATAAAATCAACAAAAAAAATGGTATAAAGAAAAAGGTTGATAAAATAAAGAAAGCATCAAACTCTGACATAGACCGCTACATTTATTTGTACATGAATCATGGACCTATAACTTGAAAAAAATAACTTTTTCATTAACATAAACTCCTCTGTCAGAATCTCTAACATACATAGAAAGAGAGGAATTTAACCTTGTACGCCTTGGAAGAATATCCAGAAATCCAATATCTCAAAAAGAAGCACAACCTCCACACTCATCTGAACAAGCAATAAGTGGAATAAATGTGACATTACAAGCATATATTTATTACCTTGCTCTCCAGCAAGTTTCTTTTCTCGGATATCTCCAGGCATTGGAGGACTCTGATGAGACTTTGGCCCCTTGCTCAGAGATTCTGCTGTTGCTACACAAACATCTGTATTAATAACAACTTTCTTATCTGAAGAATTCATCTCACTGTTTCCAGCCTTTGTTTCACTTGCACCTTCACCTTCCTTCACACAGGAAAATTGCTTCGCAGTGAACTGATTAGGTTCGTCTTTGGACACAGCAGAAAGAGTAGGAGATGGGTCTTTGGGCTGTAAAGGATGAGCCGACTCCATATCTGAAAGGGCCAATATATTCTCATGTAAAAACAAAATCAAAGTTTGAAGCCAATGATTTTTTTTGTTCATACCTTGGAGCTGTACCATGCTTCCAGCATTTTCTGTACTACTAGTTGTTGATTCTAATATCCGACTGATTGTTTCTCTGAGTGTTTTGTTTGGAAGAAGGTCATCAGCCAATATATTTGTGGCCCCACAAACACACATCATCTTTGTAATGATATAGTCCCTAATGCCTGATAGTAGAATAAAGAAGCAGCTTGCTCAAATGATGTGGGGGATGACAAAATAGGTGCAAGAGAAGAAAAAACAACTTAATGAAATTGGATTATCCTATCATTTGTTATTATAGCTTTTCTTTCGTAGCAAAATTGCTTACACTAAACACTAAACAACTATGATTGACTAATACATCTCCAACAACTCACAAGAATTTCACATGCAAGGATATGAGACTTACATTTATCACAGAAGCTCCTGAAACAGCACTTGCTAGTCAGAACAGCATCCTTCATCACCTCTTTACACAATGGGCAACGCAATTCCGGTGGAAGGTCACTGACAGGACGAGTGGTAGGTAGCCCCTCAATTTCTTTCTCAAATGCAGCCCTACATATAGAAGGAAAGATCATAAGAGTACTCTACAATATATGTCGATAACAGCAACTGCAACAAGAAGTTAGTGGTTCATACTCATTTGGCCTTAAAACAGCAACTGCACCACTTGGCAATGCATAGGAGCCATCAGGAGTTGCCATTAACATTGATTTTGGAATTCCAGTCGGAGGTTTCACTCTTTTCATGTCATAGTTAGGATCTCCATTTGTGGGGCAGTGCTGGATAAAGTGACCTAAACAAGAATATTCACCAGATAAACTATGGTTGTTTTTCAAAGAAAAAATGCAACAGACAATTAATCATAAACAAAATTTTATGAGACAACAAGTTTCTGGTGTACCAGGCACTTTGCATCTGTGACAAACATAACCTGCTGGGGGTGTCTTGCGTTCAAGCATACTTCGCCCTTCATTTTGCCAAAAACAAATAAAATATAAGCTATAATTTAACATATGACAAGCATGATAAACTAAGTATCTTCTCTGTTGCATAACAATGTGATATGTCAGAGACAAGCAAGTAGAGTGTTTGGCTCATAACAGTTTGCATCCTCAATGCTAAAACACATGCATTTTCAATCAAAATTACTTGCAAGGTAATTAAAAGAAATGACAGGTCAAGCATTACCATCACTACGACCACCCAACATTCTGCCAGCCATTCCTCTTCCAAAACCTCTTCCTTCTTGTGTTCGACTGCAAAAAACATTCAACTAAGTTTAAGCACCCGCTCATAGGATATTCATTCTTTGAGGACAAAAAACATGTAACTCAAATTTTATTCTCTTCTGTCCTACGATATGTTGTTTTTTTGTTCCATAATTACTGCAAAGCAAAAAAAATATAGAAGCTCCAATGAATGTGCCTTACCGATTCCAGTCAAGAGCAGGTGTGTCAATTAAAGCCTTAATTTTGCTATCCTCATCAACCTTGTTAGCAGGAGAAACATCTATCACAGGGTTACTTGTCTGAGGAGCATTAACTTCAGGAATGACATATAGGTCATTTCCAAACTCATCCCATTCGTATTCCTGAGGCTGCAAAAATCCAATGCAAGTACCATTATCTACTAATCATGCCAAAACTGACCCTCCCACCAACTATGTGAAACAATAGCTATTGGTTGTTGGCACTACACCAAAAAGAAGGAATGCAGTACCCTCATAGATCCACAGGTGCAATGACATTAAGAAGTAGTCAAGCTTACATATGTGATAGTAGATGAATCATCAACCAACATGCTGCTAGATGGTGGAAGGCCTTCTACCTTATCCTCTATAAATCTCTGCCTGCAGATCAATACACATTTTCCATCTCAAATTCATATGAAAGATGCCTGCTGCTGTCTTCGAGACTTGATGTAAAGATTGATCCAGAAAAACTAAAGTTTCTACTGTTATTACCAGGTCGTGAATAAAATAAACATTAACGTAAGATACTATCAAATGTTCAACATTCAAGGTCCAAGACAGTACTCGTCTCTCTCAGTGATAATAGGCTTTCGTGGTCGTCCAGGGACTCGACGAATCAAAACTGATGTGTTTTTGGGTATCATAGCTCCTTCATCTACATATTCTGAAATTAAAAAGGCAAAGAACAAAAAGTTTATAAAAATTTAAGGAAATGAATTAGACTACATGCACCAAGAAAAGTAACCTAAGAGAAATTTATTCGTTATAATTGAACAGAACTAGGCACAGATCCTCAGACCATTCACCCTTTGTCGAAAGCAAAACTAACTATTTTGCTACTGTATTACATATTATTTATGAATGTACCAAAAATACTGGTAAAACATATTATAACAGATTGTATTCTAAAGAAAGAACAAACCTTCATTAGTCTGTGCATTAGAGATCATGAGGTCGAAATCTGTACCCTTCCCAAATAGCTTGGATTCAAAGATTCTTTCTTTCAAATTGACAACAGATATAAATTGCCCCTCAATGGGAACAGAATCATAATCTTTGGCACTTTTAAACTTATAATACACAGCCATTATTCTCTTCTCCCTCTCGGTTTCTCCGTTCCAATTTCAAGCAAAATAAACCACAAAGAACAAAACCTTTGCCCTACAAATGAGCTGCAAAGTGAATTAAAGCCAAAAAAATGAAGGCAGCTCCGCCATTAAGCTAGAACAACAGATAACATGGACGTGTAAACAGATATTTATCTCCTCCCTCCGATCTTGAATCGGGATACCAATTCACCGAGTGCGAACAGGAAAAAGATCAAAAAGAGCTTCAGGACAATTTTTCTCCCGGTAAATCGGATGTAGAAACGATCGGATCAGCAACAATCGACGATCCGAAGCAATAAGTCGCGAGCAACTCAGAATTGTGGCCACCGAGACGCAGATATCACTGTCCGCCACAAGGAGATGATCTCCGTCAAACAATAACTCTCTTCGTCGAAAAAGGGATTACCGCTCACCAAAATTTCGTCACGGCGGGAGGCCTCCTCGAACAGATCGGACCAAAACAGGAAGAAGCCGTGGCCGACAGAAAACAAACCAAACGCAATCACTGTGGATATTAATTGCCCCAGATCAATCAAGCGGCGAGGTGTTGCACGGGTTCGACGCTCGGAACTCTATGGAGATGGATAAGCGCTTGATTTAGGGTTTCCGGGTGAAGTTAAATTTAAGGGTCGCCAATGGAAGGGAGACGGTGGCGAAATTGCTTCTACGTGGCATGAGCGGCACACCCACGCCCCACCCGCGTTTTGTACTTACCGTGGCTCAGGTTCGTTGGGGCCCATTGGAAGAGAGTGGAACGTGAAACTGGGACTCACCAGCGGGGTCCAGTGGCAGAGGAAGACTCACCGGCTCGCTATGTCGCTGTGGAATCAGCAACCAGGTAAAGGACGTGTTCCCATTTGTAAGGGCCTCTGGAACCCACAGTTGACTCGTCAGATTGGTTCTGAGCCGAGCTCGAGTCAGACCGTAATAAATTTAGACAAATCGAACGATCCAACTCGATTTGACTTAAGATTTTGAGAAATTCATTTATAAGAAATTAGTCAAATGCGGACGCCGTTTCTCCCATAATTATATCTGATCGGATATCGATCCGACCAAATCTCGATTCATTAATAAATTGGATCGAGCAATTAAATAGTCGATTTAATTCCAAGTCTTTAAAAATACATCGTACATACTATATATTATACATAAGAAATATAAAAAGCTATTTTGTGGTAAAATCATCTTAAATAATTTAGTGTCTTATAACAAATCAAATGCTTTCAATAATGTAGCCCTGTCCATGAATCCAGAATCGTCATTTTTAGAACCATCGGTTCAGTTCCGGTTCCCATTTGAAAAAAAATAATATAATATAATATAATTTTTAAAAAATATATATATATTTAAAAATTCTCAAACAATGTCTTAATTTTCAAATTTTTTTGTAAAGTAACTTTTGTTTATGATGATATTATTTTTATCAAACATCATCTTTGTCCAACACTATTACTCTCGTCGAACTCTGATTTTTA
Source organism: Musa balbisiana (assembly GCA_004837865.1). Taxonomy (NCBI): domain Eukaryota; kingdom Viridiplantae; phylum Streptophyta; class Magnoliopsida; order Zingiberales; family Musaceae; genus Musa; species Musa balbisiana. The sequence goes on along the minus strand of CM017191.1, from coordinate 8,084,032 downwards.
CCATCCTAATTCTCCTCCCTTCCTCGTCAACTCTACCCATGCCTCCACGATCATAACTCTCTTATTTCTTACCCATAATCTCCACATCTAACGATGGAGGTACAGGACAAAGGGGCTGTGAGCAAAATTGACAAGAATAAAATCTCCATTGTTAGTTACCTTCATGTGCAACCACACTTGCCCTACAAGTGATGAATGATAGGTGACAGTTATGTAGATCAAATGGTTGGCAAGACAAAGACACAGTTAGATATGCAAGCTAGCATACACGCAAATGTATAGATAGTTAAAGACTCATATTTATTTATTACCCCACACTTATCGTCATCAATGACAAAGGGGAGGGAAGGTATGGTAGAGACGATAAAGGAGGGGTCTGGCATAGACATAAGTAAAATGATATCTTCACGTGTTTACTTATGCTTATGATAGAGTTTTTCTTCGAAGATTATTTATGCCTATAATTAAGGGGGGTATAGTATAGGATTTTTCGTTTTTCTTCAAAAATTTACTCTTATGAAATAAAAAATTTATATTTAATCTATAAAAAATAGATGTATAGCTATAATGAGTGTAATAACATAAAAAAATTAATATAAAAATTAAAAATTAATCAATAAAATGACATTATCAAGATTTGAATATATGTTTGTTGGATTCAAAACTAACAATTTAACCACTATAAGTTGGCTATGTGTTGTATATTTTTATTTTTTATTATAATTAATTAGTTTAAAATCGGTTTCAATTGGGTCGATTCGTCAACCCGATTTAATGCAAATACAATTGTGATTTAGTTTTGATTTTAGATCGATTTGATTCCTTTTCAAATCGAACCGTGCACGAGGCGATACTAACATCAGCTTCTCTCCCTTTATTATTGCTTTCATATTTTATCTCTTTAGTTATTATTTTTCTTTATCGATGTCTTTTAATTTCTGGCTTTATGCTTTGAGAATTATCATCATAAACCGAAATGAAGTGAAACACCGTTGCAAAAGCAACCTTCCACTCCATGAACAAATACAATCACACGGCTTCTCCCAATACATCAGTAGATTTAATCCAAAATGTGGACAAAAGTGATTTTTCATCTTTATGGTCATCGTTTGGTGAAGGATGAACACCACAAACAGATCCGCCACACACGCGGCAGTAGATCATTTGTTTGCTACCAACAAAATCCAAGGCAGAGGAATCATCTGGAATAGGATCGGCCCATCGATAAGTATGGAATGGTAGGTTGTGGAAGTATCCATCACCCACAGCCGAAGGATCTGGGCAATCTTGAACCGAGAACACTCATCAGTCATCAGCAGATCCCTGTGATGGCTCCAGAGGTGCGTTTGCTTCTCTGACATCTCGCATCTGTTTTTCTGATGAAGTCCTGAAAGACTTGCAATCTGAATCCTGAGCTAGTTTTGCTGATTGTTATTGTATATGGCTAGGCTTGGCTGATAGATGAGAGTGATCAGGACCAGAGGCTCCCTCACCACAGGAACCCTAAAGAGTTTGTATCCCTGAGCAAGCTTCAAGGTGCCAATCTGATCTCTTTTCTCTTGAAGGCTTCTGCTTTTTTCTTCTTTTTTTTATCCCAACATTCTAAGCATCAATAACCATGAAGTGGAATTGGTCAATGATTATGTTTCTTGGAAATATCATGAGGGATTAGTAGTTTTTCTCCCTGATCAGTAACGCATGCTTAATTTTCCTGTTTGAGCTTAGTTCCTTGTGTGTGAGATGCTATAGTTTTAGGTTTTTGGCTTCTGAAATGACTGATGGAAATCTCCAGGCAGAATTGATCTATGGAAGGCAGTTGCATACCCCCATAGATAGGGAAGTATGATTTCAGGGGACTTGAGTTGCAGACTGGGGTTTGAGGAGAGGAACATTATTATGTGTGGAATAAGGGGATAGATCTTATTGTTAAACATGATTATACTTTTTGGATCTGTCATTCTAGCGATGTCTTAATATACATTATTGTTCGTCTGAATCTAGGTTTAAATTGATGAGGGTGGGTACCGGTGTGAACCTGTACAAGCCGATGCTTTTTACATTAAGCACAACAAATGTGATTCTGTTTCCCATAAATTAGTAGTTACAATCCAAAGGCTTTGATAGGCCCTGCTCCTTTTTTTCTGGAAATGGTCAGAGACATCAGCGTGATGCCCTGGGTAATCGATATGATGGATATCATCGATGCATCTTTGCTGGCATTTGAGGGGTTGCCAATTGGATTGAGAAACTTCTGCAAGAACTGTATACTCTTGCTAAAGCTTCTGAGTACAAATTTTGAATCGATCATCATGTGAAATGGTTTAAAAGATGCTTGTGGTATAGCAAAATTTTAAAATGAAGCTAATTAATCAGTAATTCGGCTGATCATGCTCCCTAGTCTTGTGCATCATATATAACAGAATTAAGAGGAAAATAGGATGACCGAAAGGTTTTACAGGAGCAAATGGTAAGTCAATAAATGAGAAGCATACCTAAGACCAAGTGCAGTTCCTTTAGGATGAAAGAGAACAAAACAAGGCAGCATAAAGTACTGTGGATTGTGTTTTTCTAGAACTAGTTTGTTCTAAAAGAAGTCTATTATAGAGCTCTCCTTTTCCCCTCTTTCTCTGTGCGTGTGTGTGCATGTGCTCACATGTGCGCTGCACCATGTGTGATAGAGCTATAAGGTTAATATAACATGAATGCTTCTGTTGTTATCTTGGATCATGATGTAAAGTTCAACCTGGGAACAATTTTATATGGAATATTATACTTGAAAATTTTGATAGCTTGGAAAGCTAAGGATACAATGCAACTTCCAATTAGCTGCATGCAATAGGACTCTGGACTTTCTTGACTACTTAGTAGACTTTTCTTGAGGGATGACTAATGGTCCTAAGTTATTTATAGGTAGACATTCAAGGAACTTGGTTGTCACTGATTCCAAATCCTACCTTTATATCATACTTTTACTGGTATGGTTCCATTATACATGTTGTCTGGAACCGACAAGTTGAAAATTTTATTTCCCACATATTTATTGTCTTATGGATGGTTGATCCACATGGTATTGTTGTTTGATTAATGTATTTTTCGCTATACAATTTAGACTACTCATGTGCTATACATGGATGGCAATATTCTGTTCTGCGAACAATGTTTTATTTTGTACAGGCAAGTGGACCAAAATTAACTTTTTCCCATCTAGTTCATGATAGACTATTTGTGATTTTGAGTAGTATATGGATATTTGATAAAACAACTGTTTCTCTCTGCTAATGCAGAAATTGGGGTTCTTTACTGGCATTTGGATCCCAAAAACTATGAGAGCAGTGAAGAATTGAAGAAAATTCGGGAGGAAAGAGGATACAACTACATGGTATGCATCTCCTCTCTCTCTCTCTCTCTCTCTCTCTCTCTCTCTCTCAGAGATGTTCATTGGCACAGGCATCCAGTCACACATCATGCTAGTGTGATGAGAATTAATATCAAATGCAACTGCTTAAAGATTGTATTCTTTACACATGCACAAATTTGCAGGCGCACAGATATCTATAGATTGCATAGTGATTTATGCTCAGAGACCAACCAGTATGTAACCAGTGCAATTTATTTTGACAATCTTTACCATCTTGACATTACAGGACCTTCTTGAATTATGTCCTGGAAAAGTTGAGAACTATGAAGAGAAGTTAAAGAACTTCTATAGAGAACACATCCATGCCGATGAAGAGATCCGCTATTGTTTGGAGGGCAGTGGGTATTTTGATGTCCGTGACAAAGACGACACCTGGATAAGGATTTGGATCAAAGAGGGCGACATGATTGTCTTACCAGCTGGAATCTATCATCGGTTCACATTAGACACTTCAAACTATGTGAAGGTATGTAAAATAATAAAAATAGTTTAACATACATAGCTAGCCGATGTGAATGTACTCAGTTTATCTTTTTTCCTCTAATTTTCTCTTTCTTGTTTGGCAATGAAAATAAAATTGAAGATAAAGATGTGGGAGAAAATATATGCCAAAACATTCTTCAAAGGGGTCTAGATTTATCTTTCTCGAGACAGAACAGTTTTAAGAGGAGATGACAAAAGGCCAATTACAAACTATACCTAACAACTTCATAAATTTCTTTGAGTTGCTCTTCCAAAAACAATAACGATTTTCTTTTCATTTCTTTAATTTCACTGCAACCGAACAAGAATGTATGTTGTGTAATGTTTGCCTTAGCCTCATTGGTTTTCCAAAAAGACCTTAATGTGTGTTCATTCTCAAGGTTCTACTCCAGTAATTTATTTTATTTTTATGATGGCACCAGTTCTGAATTGAATTGTTCGTCTTATTTCTGCTTCTAATCCACATAGCTCTTTTCATATATGCTTTGCGGTGCATATGCAGCTGATGAGATTGTTCATTGGAGAACCTGTTTGGACAGCTTACAACCGCCCTCAGGAGGACCATCCAGCCAGGCAAGTCTATATCAAGACATTGGAGAGCTCTGGAGTTGCTGTGAAGGCTCATTAAGGTGGAACTTACTTTTCAACTTGATTACCTATGGAATTGCCATGGTATAGGATCTTAAAATCGGTATGTTATAACCTATTTGTATTTTGGTGACTGATATATGTATTCCTGAAACTACTTATGCATAAGGAGAATAAGGTAACCGGGATGGTGCCCAATACATGTAATTTTTGTTGACAACTTAGAATGTAATTTTGCAATATGGGATGCAGTGAAAGTAAAGTTAAAAGAAAAAAAAAATTCTATGCCCAGTTACCTGCTTAGATGCTAAATCCTTCATGTTCTAATTATCTATATAGTCTTTAAGAACTTCTCTACTTATGAAGTTCGTGCTGCCTTGCTGATATTGGTTACTTTTAATTGATAAGTACCAAATATTAGAGGTCAGGGTACTTATCAACTGCCAAACAAAAGGCATCAATTAAAATTCTGTTCTCTTTTCTGTGAACAGATTGAAATTTCTTATCAACTCTCCTTCATCTTCCACTAGTGGACTAGACAACATGATGTTAGTAAAGGTGTTTGAGTCTAGAAGGCAGCAGTCACTGGTAAAAGCATGATGCCTTGCTTTTGCCTCCCTTGGCTCTGACCAACTGATGGCAAAGCCAATATCTTCTAATTTCTAATTATGACTGATGAACTTAAGAGAGTGTGCAATCATGGTTTATGGAAATCACAGTCACAAAAGCAGAACCATTTGGCTTTGGAAGTCAAAAAGCAAAAGCAGAGCTTATGCAGAGGCCAAGTGGAAAATAGTCAAATGAGTGAGCATCAAATCTTCCCAAGAATGCACTGCAAACTTCTCAGCTTACCATCCATTACTTTCTGCAATCCACCAGTTGGGTCCACAAACAAGGATGGAGCAAGATTGAACAAGACAAAAATAAATAAATAATAAAGGGTAGTAGGTTAAAATGTATGAGATATCAAAAAACTAAATTGGTAAATCAAGGAAATATTTGGGGCTTGGAACCATGACACCCCCAGCCTTCCACCTAGACTTGTCCCCTTGAACAAAATGAAATCACTACAATGTAACAACTGATGAGAAAGGAGTCCAAAAGGTTTTGATGGTTTTTGAGAGAGGTAGCAATGAGCAATGTGATTGCTCTTAAGTTTGCTGATGAGCTTTGACATCAAATAAGTGGAGACTGTACTCAAGTGTTGCTTTGAAGTTGATGCATATTCACTGACCTAAGAGTGTGCTGATGATGGAGACTGATCACACAATTCTTTATAGGGAAATGTTGATGAATGCCCTCATTAGGCAAGACATGATTGTGTCAGCACCAAGTTCACATTACCAAATAATGATTATTAGATCTACAGCACCTTTAGATGATTCTTCCTCTTAACCAATTGCAGCACCCAATCACTCCCTCTCCTCATATCTCTTATATATTTCTGGCCTCTTCTCTCCAAGCTTTGTGATACCTGTTGGTCTTCTTTTCCTTTCTCTTCCTTCATTGTACCTCCATGGGGATACCAGTTGATCCTCCCTCCCTTTTGCTTCTTCTCTTACTTCAGCATACTGTTCTATTGGGTACATCTGATGTATGCAGCTCCATGCATGTGCACCAAAAGTAGCTGAAGCTGCCAGCATGATCTGATCACAGGGAAGCAATCAGATCATGCTAGTAGTTCCATCTGCTGTTGGGGGCACAATAAATCCCTGCAATCTAATCTCCATCTGCTCATCAGGGTGCCATCAAGATGCTCATGAAGACATCAAAAGGTTCAGTGTTTTTGACATCTGAAACATCTAAACACCCTAGTTTAACATCTCCTGCTGTTTTCCTTTTGTTTTCATCTGATGTGTGACTTGATGAGAGGAGCAGTATAACTAAGAGGGAGAAGAAAGCTACTCATAGGATTTTGAGTTGAAGGAACACCTTGACCTTGAAATTAAGCTCGACATCCCTTCTCGGTGGGTTCCTTCCTGTAATCTCCTCTGATTGTGACCTCAATCTTTGGTTCCTTAAATATGTTCTATGATCGAATGTTTTCAGAGAAGTAGCAGCTCATTTGTGGTACTGCTCACAACTTGTCATATGGTCTTGAGCTGAAAGAGAAGTTTCCTTCCTCCTATCAACTTATGAGGTTGTACATGGATCGATGCCGATGTACATGCGAATCTTAGCTGTAGCAGATAGAGACATTCATGGTTCATCATGCAGCCTTTAGTTCTACCACTTCAAAATCATTTCTAAAGATTCCGAATTGAAGATGTACTTGGTAGCATACTGTAGAATCTTCACTCATATTTATAGTCACATTTGTTTCGATTCAACCATGTAAATCTTTACTGTTTGTGTGTGAAGTATGCTAAAGGAAAGGTATGGAGATTACTGCAAATGCATTACCAGAAATGTTAGCAAATTATCTGGATCAGTTCTACTTGTGATGCATGCAGTTCATGTTGGTGAAAGGAGACATGAGAGGAGAAGGTATCCAAGTTAATCCTGATTAGGAGATATGACTTTATGAGTACTGAAAGCAACAAATTTTGTAGTGTTCCATCTATGATAATGTTTGAGGACAAGAGAATCCTCTTTTTTGACTTTGGCTGTCACTCTCCAGTCTTTGGTTTGCTTGTGTCTTCAGAAGAAGTCTCTTCAGCTTCAAAGCCTTCAACCACAAGAGACCTCCAAATCCTTCCCCTCTCATCATCACAGTATTCTTTGTCTCATGCATTCTACCATTCAAATGTATCAGTTGCACACTGATTTCCTGATTCTTCTATAACAATTCTTGCAGTAAAAGATGTAGATCTTGAGGCAGCATTACATGCACCTGAAACAGTAGGTCAGCTCTGTCCACTCTGTAGCAAGATCAATCACTTTTTCAACAGTCCTATCAAAAGCAATGCAGTAATCAAATGCCAGAGGAAAGTTCTGCAACCACTGTGGAGTCAGGTAGATTATTGGTTTGTGTCTGATAAAAAAATGTCCATTGTTGAGCAATATATGTTCATAAGTCATAACAGATATTGGTGGTAGTCTTTTTCAAGCTGCACTTTACCTAATCTCCAAGCAATGGACAACCATTATTATGTCAGGACCAAATCAAAAGCTTTCATCAATCAAGGGACCATCTTGTATCTTGGTGAGAATAGGGTTCTTGGCTTCCTCCTCCTCCTATTAGAAGATATGTATAGGACTAAATCTGTCAAGCAACAGGGTTGAATCAATATGATCTAAGAATAAACTCTTGTTAGCTCCAAGGTATAGGATCATCAAACTATGGATAACAAGAGTGAGTTAAATTGAGTACTAGTGCTTGCATATATTTGTTGTCATCTTGATCATCTGGATGCACCTGTAGATAGATATTATGAATTATATTAAGAATGTTTCTTCCCTCGATTGATGAATTCAACATCAGCTGAAATTAATCTCATTAATCCACTGGATATTTTTTGTGTGACAAAATTTCTCAGGTGATAGAAGCAAAATCTGTATATAAAAAGAAGACCAATGTCAACTCATATACACATTAGGAATTTACAATAAAATAATAAATGAATCAAGTTGGGATATAACACCCAATCAATCAGCAGAGAAGAAAAAAAATTGAATGAAGGAATTAAATGGACCTATAATTGAATCCTATATTCCAGATTTAGGGTGAGCTAAGAGCTGAAGAAGAGGGGTGTTGGAAACTGGAATGCACTTGACAAGCCAACCAATTGGCCATGACACAGCTGCAATACCAACGCAAATCCCCCACTGTTCCCAGTCCAACCTTACTGTGCCTGCAAACTCCCTCAAGAACTCCACCATCATCACCTGCAAGAACACTGTGACTGCCACAATGCCCAAGAAGAGCTTGTTGGTGCGCATCCCCTCAAACACGTTCTTCTTCTCCAGCTTCCTGGCGTTGAACTCATTGAAGACTTGGCAGAGAACGAAGGTGTTGAAGAGTAACGTAACGTGTTGTTCACCTCTTCGCTCACTCCAAATATGGACTGCCCTCTGAACTGGAGCACCAGCAGAACTGCAACCTGAAACATGGCCTGCGCTGCGAGGTTTCTCCACATGATGTTGGTGATGAGTGGCTCCGTCCGGCCCACTGGGGGCTTCTTCATCAGCTCCTTGGTGGGCCGATCGGTAGCTAAAGCCAGAGCGCCCATGGTGTCCATGATCAGGTTCACCCACAGGAGCTGCACCGTCGTCAATGGAACCTCGCCGGTGCTAATGGCGGAGACGAAGTTTATGACCAGTGCGGCAATGTTCACTGTGAGCTGAAACTGCAGGAACTTCTGTATGTTATTGTAGACACACCTTCCCCATCTCATGACGGTCACGACGGTGTCGAAGTTGTCGTTGAGGATGACCACATCGGAGCTCTCCTTCGCCACCTCGGTGCCTTGGATTCCCATGGAGAGCCCCACGTCGGCTTCCTTCAGTGCCGGCGCGTCGTTTGTGCCATCCCCGGTGACTGCCACGACGTGGCCCTTTGACTTCAAGCACTGCACCATTAGCAGCTTATCGAAGGGAGAAGACCTCGCCATGACTCGAATCTGATCGATCTTCTTCATTCGCTCCTCTGCTGAGTAGTTTCTGAACTCCGGCCCTTCGACCACCAATCCATCGACGTCATCGTCTCTGAGTATGCCGCACTCGACGGCAATGGCTCTTGCTGTGAACACGTTGTCTCCTGTAATCATTTTGACGGCAACGCCGGCGCGTCTACAGGCGGCGATGGCTGATTCCACTTCAGGGCGACATGGGTCCTTCAAGCCAACGAAGCCCAGCAGAGTCAGTCCGTTGTCGTCGAGGTTTGGCGTCTCTTCTTGACCGACATGAAGATCCTCTGCATCGGTGATTTTGTAGGCCAAGGCGATGCACCGAAGACTACGAGCGGCCATGTCTCTGATGACCTTCTCGAGCTTCGTTCTGGAGTCGACGTCTACGTCCCGCACATTCCCGTTCCTGTCGAGGTAATGCGAGCATCGAATCAAGATCATCTCAGCAGCTCCTTTCCAGTGTGTGATCATCGCTCTGCTATCCTTCTCTTCCACCAGAACTCCGCTCCGCTTCTTTTCCGAGTTGAAGGCCTCGACGTGAACTACGCTGTACCTCCTCTTCATCTCCTCCACATCCATTCCAAGATCCAGAACTGCCCACCATAGAAGAGCCTTCTCCGTCGGGCTACCAGAGACTTCTGGCACTGCTACAGACGTTGGCCTGTAAACACTGCCTGTGGTGTTCAGCCCGACTCCCTGGTGAAACAGTGTGCGCACTCTTGGCGCGATTGAGGAGATGCTGCCGCCGTCCACTGGAACTCCTTCGTTGCCGATCCAAAACATGGTAACAGTCATTTGATTCAGCGTCAGAGTGCCGGTCTTGTCGGTGCAGATGGTCGTCACCGAGCCCATCGTCTCGCAAGCTGACAGCCTCCGGACCATGGCGTTGTCCTTCATCATCCTCTTCATCGAGAAGGCCAGCGTCAGGGTCACCGCCAATGGCAAGCCCTCGGGGATCGCCACCACGATGATGGTTACTGCGTCTTGGAAAATACTCACGATGACGCTGATGACGTCGCCGGCGTCCACCTTGTTCTTGTTGAACCTGGGCTGCCCGTTCTCGTCCTTGGTGCTCCCGGTGAAGTAGCGGATCGCGAGCACGGCGAAGACCAGGACAGCCACGACAACGCCAATTTTGCCGATGCTCGACGTCAGCCTCTCGAGCCGCTCCTGGAGTGGCGTCGGCTCGGTCGTCTCGCGGGCGATGGTGCTCATCATCTCCCCCCACGCCGTGTCCGTGCCGACGGCGGTGATGATCATGGAGGCGTATCCGTCGATGACTTTGACGCCGGATGTAAGGAACGGGTTCTTACCGGCGTCGACGTCGACCGGATGGCTCTCGCCTGTCATGCTCGATTCGTCGATCTGCAGAGAGTGCCCCTGGAGGAAGAGCCCGTCGCCCGGGACCTGGTCGCCGATCTTCAAGAAGATCACGTCTCCGACCACGACGTCGAAGATGGAGATGTCTTGCCGGTGGCCGTCGCGGACGACGCGGACGCTGATGTCGTTGCACTGGGCGGACAGCTTGTCGAACCGCTTCATCTGGCGGAAGTTGCTGACGGCGGAGACGACGGAGACGAGGAAGATGGCGAGGAAGATGCTGGCGCCGTCGTACCATCCTTCCTTGAGGCCGTGCTCCTTGATGCCGAAAGCGAGCGAGACCGCGGCGCAGCCGATCAGGATGAGGAGGAACAAGTCGTTGAGCGCCTCGTACACGAACCAGAAGAACCCCTTGGGCTTCGGCTTGGGGTATGTGTTAGCGCCGAAGGCCTCCCTCCGCTCGTCCAGGTCGCCACCGCCGCCGGATATGCCGGCCTCCGCGTCGGAGGCCAGGGCCGCTGCGATGCCGTCGGCTCCGCCGAGGCGTTGCACTTCGTCAAGCCTGCGCTCCCTCACGAGGGACTTGAGGACGTCGGCGTCGACGATGGAGAAGGGTGGAGCAGGGGCCCTACAGTCATCGTCATCGTCGCCCACGATCTCAAGGGAGACGTAGGATGGAGTACGGAGGGCGCCAGTGATGCGCTTCTTGGAGAGGGAGCACATGGCGCGGCAGGAGTAGATCATGGTGAACGCGATGCGCCATCGCTTCTGCGGTACCGAGGCGCGACGGTCGGACGCGATGAAGAAAGCGTATTCCATCAAACGAAGGTGTCGACCACAAGCAACGAAGTCTGTAGCAGGCTGGAGAAGGAAAGACGTGGGAGAGGAGAGGACGACTAATGGTAGCGACGACGATGAAGGCTTACTCCCCTTTTCTAACATATGTAAGCGGCAGCGAGAAGGAAGTGACGAAGGGGAGAGGAAGGAGACGGGTGGACGGTGAGAAGACTGCCGTTGCAACGGCTAAACTTGCCGGTTAGTTTACGAATATGGAACTGGTGGAAGTTGGGAGGCGAAGGAAGCGTTCTTCTTTAATAAGCCGAGTCGGTTGATGCGAAGAAAAGGACGAAGAAGGCGCGTACCAGCTAATAAAGGAGACATGTTTCGATGTCGCAAGCCGGCTTCGACGGGCGGCGCGACGTGGTTCGGTGTCTTACACGAACCGTCTTAAGAAATTGAGTCGGCGACGATCGCATTTGCATTTATGATCGCAAGCCGGCTTCGCCGGGCGGCGCGACGTGGTTCGGTGTCTTACACGAACCGTGTTGGGAAATTGAGTCAGCGACGATCACATTTGCATTTATGACGGTCGTGCGGTGATGACTTCGTGCCACATCTCACACACACACACACACACACACATATATATATAATCTCTTATTTCTAAATTAATATTTTTTAAAAAAATTCTCGCATAACATTTTTTTCCTTTAAAAGATTATTGTGTCACATCCATCTTTGTTTAATTATCAGCATCTTCATATCCACCTGATTGCTCCCACTCCTCATTGTCTATCATCATTGTCTAACCTTAATTTATGGGTGAGAGTGCATCCTCCCTACTGCTTGTCATTTTCGTTATTGATCTTGACGAAAGGAGTCATGGGCAAATACGAGATGCTTGAGTAAGAATGGCACGGGTGAAGGCACAAGGACAAGGACAACGATTACACTAAAAGAAAATGAGGAGAAAGTGAGGGTGATAGTATAGGATGAAGGTGGTAGCTAATAGAACATAAAAAACAGTGGAATTGACACAGAGATTATCATAGACAAACAAGATTGATAAGTAGAAGGTGAGGGGCCCATAAGCAAAGGCCACCAAAAGTGAAGGTAATAGATAAAATCATATCTTGAAAAAAACAAGAACGTTATGAGAAAATTTTTGAAAAAAAAAAGTGTTGACGATGAATTTCTCAAAATATTTTTTTTTTCAAAAAATTATTATACATTTATCTATATATATATATATAATCACTTTTGTTAATATCCATCCAATAAACTTCGATTAACTACTATTAAATATGATTATCATTAAATTGTATTATAAGAAAAAAGGATATAGGAGCAAGAGGTTGAAAAGGATGCACATAAGCGAAAACAAAAAAAAGAAGACAATAATAAGTAGGGAGATTCTGACAACAGTAAACAAGTGGTGGTGACATGCGCAACACACCATTAAGATATCATTAACGAATGAGAAGAAAGTAAAAAAAAGAAAATGATAAAAAGGAAAAGAAAGATAGAACGAAGTGAAAAGAGTCCTCTAAAAATTATTGGTTTTTACATTTAACTCTTTAAATATAAGTTTATTATACATATATAATTATGGTTAATATCTCTCAATCGACAATGAATTGACATTTATATTCATTCAAAATATTTTAAAAATAAAAATAATTGATGAAAATAATAAAGGTATTGGGTATTAAATTTTCTAAAATTTTTAATGATTAGTACTACTAAATTATAGATATACATTTGCAGTTGCTATAATACCTAAAACGGAGCTATTTTTATTTATTCTAATAATATGCTTAACTTCTTCCATTATAAGGATGAAAAGAAATCATATCACCAAACCCTCTCAATTAGTCTCTTATTTCTTATCTTTCATATTTTAATATATAATAAAACAATTAAATCTACAGTGCAATTTTTTAATCGGATCCATGTTTGATCCGACTCACATCGATCCGATCCTTATATGAATGCTTCATACATTGGCCGGCTTGGTCGGCTTTTTAGTCCCACATCGGCAACTCAAGCAGCAAGCAGACGCACAAGCGGGTATAAAGGAAAGGGGAAGCCAACGATGCAACTCATACCTTTCTCGGCCTTTTGGCTAAGATCAAGTGTAGTATCTGTTCTTATCAGTTTAATATCTGATACGTGGGTCATCGATCCACTATGATATTAAATTAATTTCTTGTGGGGGAGGTCCCATCACAGTGACTTGCCACTGGGGGCCTCGCGCGTCGCCTGTCCGTTGCACTATAGCACTGGCCTGGCGCACCCCGACCAAACCGATTTCAAATTTGTTTCGTGGTCCCGATTCTTAATTAAGAAGTTATATCTGTTGTACAAATAAGATCGCGTCTTTTATGTTCATATTTGTATTCAATATATTGCGGAATGAAGTGGGTATTTTATTCGTCAATTTTGTTAATCGAAGGAGTAATGAACTATAATATCTATAGTGGTTGTACTCATTTTGACCAAAAAAATTCTTTCATATCTGATATGTTAAGGTGTTGGAGCAGATGTTGTGATAGAAAAAGGATGAAACAAATTATACAGACAACCCTAAAAAATTATATACATACATGACTTCTTTTAAAAATTTCATATTTATTGATGATTAGTGACCCACTTAAGTTTGTTTGATGGATGTCAAAGGAGTGGTATACATGAAATTTTGATTATTTAGGGATACATGCAATACTAATATTTGGAGGGACAAATATGCTATTTTTAATTTTTCAGAGGGCTAAATTTCATCATGAAAATATTTGTACTTTATGATATATCTCAATTTCATTTATTTATTTTATATTTAATATAATTTTTCTATGTTTTCTTGTAAATCTATATTTTTTGTATTACATAATTACAAATGCTATGTTGTACTCTTTTTTTTTTATTATTTTGAATAGTATTGGTTCTCATTGTATTTAATAATAAGAATAGAATATATTTATAAAACTTAGAATAGACCTTCGATGAGTTTGATTCACTGACCAGACCATTTAAGTCTTAAAATATCTAAAACGTTCTCAATTCTTTAATTTCATTTTTTTTATGAAATATTTAAGTTTATTATATGGATGAAAGAAAAATCTTAATATATTGGCTACCATCAATTCCTCTCTATGCGTTCTCTATCATTCCTTTATAATATTATGCAACTATTTTATGATATTATTCAATATATATATATATATATTATATGTCCCGTGCTACGCTGGTTGTGTCCATCGACCGGTCTCTTTAGTCCCACATCGGTAATGTGCGCAATAGAAAGGAGCGAAACGGATATAAAATAAGAGGGATCCCATTCGTACAAATCATACCTTTCTCGGCCTTTTGGCTAAGATCAAGTGTAGTATCTGTTCTTATCAGTTTAATATCTGATACGTGGGTCATCGATCCACTATGATATTAAATTAATTTCTTGTGGGGGAGAGCCCGTCACAGTGGCTTGCCACTGGGGCTCTCGCGCGTCGCCTGGGCGTTGCACTACTGCCCAGGCCTGGCGCACCCCGACCAAACCACATTTAAATCTTTGTACGATAGCATCTCGGTGATACTTTGAAAGGGATTCCAAGGCAGAGAATTCAAGTATTCTATGCATTTTTTTTTGTATTGTGAAAATCTCATGAACCCGTGAGTAGCACTGATTCCATGATTCAATAGCAAGTAAACCACAACGGAAGTCTGAGTTCTCAAGAAAAGAAGTTATAAGAGATACCAAACTTGCAGGCCGCGCGGAGGGGGAGGAATCAGATGCACATGAACCGGTTCAAGCCATGGATCTATAGACAACCTGACATCCTATATCCGCTCTCTTTAGTAAGTCTTCTACAGTTGGTTCTCTCTCAAGACAGGTATGGCGGACAGACGAAGCCAGTCGCAGCCATTTCGCTTCTGGCTGCCTGCCTGGACTCACTCGACAAGGAGTAGCACTCCGCGCCAACCCGTTCCAACTCGACAGAAATCCCTGCGTCGCGATGCATCGCAGCCTTCGGATCATACAACATCCTCATCACCGTCCTCGCCGACCGCAACCCGAAGAGTTCCTCAACCATCACCACCACCACCGGCTTCGTCGCGAAACCGTCCATCATCTCGTCCCCAAGCCAGAAATGCAAATGAACAGCAGCGATCACGGCCTCAGTCCCCACAACCGTCTCCGATCAACTCAGATAAGCAAGCTGCAGTAGCAAGAAATCTCAGGTCCCAATCCGCATTGCAAACTGCATCAACTCAGGTGAAGTCTCGGCTCTCATCTCAAGCTCCTCAAGCTCTTGCAACTGACTCACAATCTTCATCACCTGCAAAGAGAACATCTCCTTCAAACCAGCCATTGTCATTGGCCCATGAATCCCAGCCAACATTAGCGTCCGCATCACCAACCATATTGCATCCTAAATCTCAGGCCCGTGCTATCCCTCTTGCAAAAGATTCAAATCCTAAGCCGACAAGAAACCACATTTTGCAGGAACCAAATTTGCTGCTTGTATCAACCAATTCGCTGGAGAATAAACCTCTAGAATCTTACTCCATCTCTTTACCCCAGCCGTCAACACCTGAAGAACAAAGAGAGAAGCTTAAATTAGAAGAAACTGAGCCTTCTCAATCGCGAAAGTTGGAAGATACAAACAAACAAACTGCACAAGAGAAGCATAAACTAAAGTTACGAACAAACCACCCTAAGAATCCCACCAAAGCCCCAAATTCATATTCAACACCTGAAGGGACTAATAGAGACAACCTTAGGACAACACCAGAAACAGAAGAGAAGCCCTTCACTGGAGAACGCAACGAGCCGAAGGAACAGGGAGAAGTCAAGCAACTCAGCACGACATCTGAGAACAGGCTGATCACATCCCCCACACAAAGTGGATCAGTCTCACTAT
The DNA here is from genome assembly GCA_004837865.1 of Musa balbisiana. Classification (NCBI taxonomy): domain Eukaryota; kingdom Viridiplantae; phylum Streptophyta; class Magnoliopsida; order Zingiberales; family Musaceae; genus Musa; species Musa balbisiana. Next base: position 8,067,956 of record CM017191.1, on the reverse strand, counting down.
CCATTAACTCAAATGCAGAACACAGGAAGGAGACCGATACTGCTGAGCATACAAAAGATGGTTCTACCAGAGAGGAACGGAAAATTGCAGTTTCAACTATCCCACAAGATTCATTCTATGATGGCAAGAGAGCCGTGTTCAAGGAGGAGATCAAGGAAGGGCTTTCTAAACTGTTACAGAACATAGGTACTGGATATTCTGGTGGGGCGAGGAATGGACTATCGACAAATGTAATTACTTTGGCTGGCAATAACAGTGGAGCATCCATGATTATAGGTTATGAGGGTACCGAAAGAGAAAATTTCTACCATGCCCACAAGGATCAAAAGCTCGACAAGGAGAAGGTTGATGCAAGAGGCAGTTGCAGTGAAGAAAAGTGGCAGCATAGTGGAAAGGGAGCATTTACAACCAGCATTAACAACAATGTGCAAAGCATCAACAACTCAGCTGTCGATGAAAGTTCCTGCAGTGTCAGAAACCCAGGCGTCCATTTGAATCTCTCAAGAACTAAGGAAACCTTGGTTTCCAAAAGAACAGTGGAACCCCTGGAGACTGAAAGGACACCTTCCAAGCCAATCCAAAGCCAGAAACCAACTCGTGAGCCCAGAGTTAGAAGACGCTGCCTTCGGGCATTGCTTATGGAACCTAGTGAGAGTGATCCAGAAAATCCTGAGAAGCCCCAGCGTCATGGATGTCGTTACAGCTGTGAAGAGAAAAAGAAGTTAAAGGATGACAATCATGGAATGTCCATGACTAATTCTGGTTTGCAGAACAACTGAGAAGGTACAAGCAGAGGTCCAAACCAATAATCACAAACTATAAAAGTTTACGATTTGGTTAGTTGAAACCAAAAGAGTGTGTTCCATGTAATGAAATTTTAGTCTATTTCAATGATTTTATCTCCATTCTTGCAAGGGCCTATTTTTTATGAATGAACCTCAATCGTTGAACCTGTCATTTACAACTGCTTCATAATTTAAATATTATCGGCCTAAAGAAATCAGTTTAATTAGTGACAGCATGTTATTTGTAAATCGATTAAAAAATGCTTCAATCAAGTATCAAAGTAACAAAAATGAAAGTTAAAAGAGAATGAGATGTTTCCATTAATTTGTAGACAATCATTGAATACATGTAATGTCATAGAAGACTGAATTCCTTTTTCAAGTCACCCATAGGGCTCCTTGTATTATTACTTTCAACATTTACACTAATCTCTTATCCAAAAAATATTTAAGCTATTTTTTTAAAAAAATCTCATTGATATTAACATAAATGTTTATACAGAGATTTTTTAAAAAGTTATGTTATACGCGCAACATCAAATAAGTTGGTAAGCTTACAACATTGCTTTGCCCGAGAAAGGTCAATGTTTCCATCGGTTGGCACCTGAATGGAGTAGCAACTCAGTTCAAGCTTTTGCAGCACTGATGATGAACAGAGGTTCTCTCTACCTCTCAAAGTGGGATTCCCCATGTTTAGTAGATGGAAACCATCAACATTCTTTCACAAACAGCACTAAAAATTCTCTCTTCATCTATGTGCTGCATGCAACTTGTCCAGCATTAAAAAACAAAGTAGATTTGACCAACTGAGGTATTGCTTTTCAAATTAAAAGAAACCTATATACTCTTAAACATAGATCACAATGTCCAATGAAAATGGTAGGAAGGTGCATATCATGGCAAATCTTGGATTCCAAGTCAATAAAAAAAGTAGTGAGTTCAGCTTACTTAGGAGTACCATCTTAGCAATTAGAATGTTTTCTTTGGATGAAACTAAGTTACCGAGCAAATAGTGCGAAGGAAGACAAAGTAAAATGGAACCTTCTGAACTGGAAGTTAATAGTGTAGTTCTTGAAGTTACTCGCAGCAAAAGTAGAGCTGCATTAGGACACCATGGACTAATGGATCTTGATTAAAGTTGGTACAGCATTACTACTTCGTCTTCTGCACAATCTTCAGGAAATTCTGTGACCAGAGATATTATCCAAACATCCTCACAAGCCTTAATTTTGTTATGAACATATGTTTGGCAATGGCTTTTTGACCCACCAGTACCACACCTAGTCCACGAACTTTCTTGACTGTATTCTTCATATAGCGTACTTCTTTAGCTATTTCTAATTCAACAATAGCTTTTAGCTCTTCATGAACTGCTATGGTTTTGTTCCAGAAGTCAAAAAAAAAAAAAGAATAGACTGGTGAAACACGATTTTCGACAAAGCATATTACATGTTCAGGAAGAGTATGGGTGAAAAATTATACTCCATAAGACAAACTGACCTGACATGATTTGTAAAATTTTATTCCACACTTAAGCCAGTTAGCTTTATATTTGAGATCTTTAAGCAGAGAAGCAAGTTTAGAAGAACAACAATATAAAATCTAAGGAACTTGAATAGCATACATGGTGCTCAGATAGAAACTACCAAATTATCCAAGGTAGCTAAATTAAGATCACACTAAAAAGAAAAAGCAATCCTTTGTGCAGATCAAGAAAAAAAAGTTTCATGCAACTCTTATTGCTTGAGATAAACATTGCTGTCACATTTGTCATAGGCTGGAAAAAAGCTTTATAGGCGATTACATATTCAACAATGTATCCTAATCCACAAACTTCTGAAGGGTTTTATAAACATATTCTTGTGTAGAAAAGCACCTTTTTTAAGTCATGCAGCAAATATTTTTGATACAAATGCGAAAAACGACAATTACCTCTAAATTAATCAGATGGCCAAGGTTAGGTGTGCTATGTGAAAATCTGGTTTTTCTTTGTTGCTTGATCTCAAAATACGTGTGCGTGGAGGAAAAATCGTCCTACATCCAAGTGACGATCAACTGTTTGTGTTTATGACCCAACCAATCAACATACAAGTTCGGGTTACCACCTCTGTGTTGGGATTCTGCACGAGTAGGGGGCGAAGCAGAGGGGAGCTGGATCTGGCAGTCGTCCAGGCGTCAGAAAGATCGAGCCCCATGATGTAGCGGTCGGTCCTCTTCTTGGTCGGCGATCACTTCGGTGATGGTTCTGGTGGTAGTGGGAAGCGAGATATTTGGACGCAAAAGGGGGCGATGACAACCAAGCCGGCTCTCGTTTCGCATATTTCTGCAACGCGACGAGCTCCTTCTCGGGTCGGGAATCGGATGGCGATGGTCGAAGAAGACGCCGGGCGACTCGCGTCGGGTTGTCGTCGTCATCGATGTGTGTCCTTAGAGCTGAACGCCAGCTATTGGTGCGCCGTGGGCGCTTTGTGCGTGAGACTGTACACCCGATCGACGCAGGCCGATCTAACTCGCCACTCAGGCCCCATGCTCCTCGCGTTCAGGTGCGACCACCTGTCTCCTCCGACGCAGGAAACAGGGTTTTTGGAGGCTATTCTCTGACGCAAGTGGCAATCATCCCTGCCATTAAATTTGTGGACTTTTTCTTGGGTTTTTTTTGTCGCCTTCTTTTTTGTAGGATATATTACTAAATCTTATTTATTATTTCCTGAGTGATAAATATATAATGTTAGTGATAAATCCTGATATATATATATATATATATATATATATATATATATATATATATATATATATATATATATATATATATATATATGTATATGTATAATATATAAACGTTTGTTTGTGGTCTCTATTTTGGTGCACATTGCGGTAGGCTATGATCAAAGCTCAGACATGGGTCTTCATCGATCCAATCAAGAAAAGAATGGAATCAGCAGTCTGCAAAGACAAGCAACTCAATCTTCTTAAGATAAAAGTTCATCAAGGAGTCTCAGAATTCCATTCTGCCAATGAAACTAAATCTTGCATGTGTGCTGATGCAGCACAAGAATATGATACGTCAGAGATCGCTACCTAAGCAATCAGGACATCCTTTTCACTGAACTCACTCACTCTCTCTGATGCTGAGTTCACAGGTTTCTTCTTCACCACCTCGCTGCCATGGCCTTCGGCTGTATGGAAAGGTATCAGTTTCTTCTCGCAGCACGACCGGATTGCTTCGTCGAACATGTCCTCCATCGTGTACTGGAACTTGTACCCCAGCTCCATGAGCTTCTTCGAGGAGAAGTGCACCCTTAAGATGTCTTCGTCGATCCCTTCAAACCTACAACGAATAGCTTTCTTATTTAGATAGATCTTTTCTTGCTTGCATCTCAAGTGGTTTGGGTAAGTATGAGAGCACTTGCTTTTGAGGGATGATGTACTGGGGGTATCGTTCCTTGAACATCTTTGCGAGGTCGTATATGGTGGCGTCATGGGAGGAGCAGATGTATCTTCCTTGTGCGTTCGGGTGCTCGTACAGGAAGATGTGGGTGTCACACAGGTCGTCCAAGTGGACTAGTTGAACTTGCCTCAAGATCGAGTAGTGAGCTTCGTTTCCTGCTTGCATGCATGGATGATGCAGTCAACAGCTAAGACATGCAGGGCTGATGATCCTGTCGAGAGTACCGCAGCTACGTGTGATTGCAAGTACCTGTGATGAGTGACAGCGCAGTGATCATACTGGGCGGCATGGTGGTGGTGATGAAAGGACCGACCACCAGAGTCGGGATGATGCTGATGAAGTGAATGCCGTTCTCCTTCGCGAACTCCCACGCCGCTTTCTCAGCCAGTGTTTTGGACACGAAATACATCTGCAGGACAAGATCATTTCCTTTTATTCTCCCCCATTCAAATTTTGCTACAAGCAGAAGATGAGAGTGACATACGTACGTACCCATCCTGTCATCTTGACGCGGCGGCAGAACTCCATGTTGCTCCAGGAGCTCTCGTCGTACTCCGGCTGCTGGTGCTCCTGAACGTTGACGGTGCCCGCCGAGGAAGTGAACACGACGCGCTTGACCGTGCCGGCTTCCTTGCAGGCCCTCATGATGCTCAAAACCCCATTAATGGTGGGCTTGATGATCTCATTCTACAAGGAACTTGGACTTGAGCATACATACATACATACATACATACATATATATATATATATATATATATATATATATATATATATATATATATATATATATATATATATATATATATATATATATATATATATATATATATGGAGAGAGAGAGAGAGAGAGAGGAGGATTAATGGAGATACCTCAGGGTCTTTGGACTCGAAGTCCATGGGGGTGGCCACATGGAACACTCCTTCACATCCCTTGATCACCTCAGCGAAGCTTCCTTCCTCGTCCAAGTCTGCTCTCCAGATCGAGAGCCGCTCAGCCGACCCCGGAAGATCTAGCAGAGGCTTGACCTTCTTCTGGTTCGCTGCATCAAGACAACAAACCATTCAAGTCTCTGCTGTTCCTGCTTGATCTCTTCATGTTCTAGGGAGCGAGATGCAAAGAGAAATATACTATACTGACAGGGGTCTCTCACGGTGGCCCTGACGATGTATCCATTCTGCAGAAGCTTCATAACTAGCCATGATCCGACGTATCCCGAGGCTCCGGTAACCACCACCGATCCCTTCATCTCTCTCTCTCTCTCTCTCTCTCTCTCACCCTCTCTGAGATTAAACTGATGATTCTGATATGCCTAGCCTTACTCCTTCAGTTGTATTTAAAGACATACCAGAGGGAGAGACGGTGGATGTTCCATCTCGCTTTCTCTCAGTGGAGGAGGAAGAAGAACGAGGATGGCGGTAGATTGGAACGTGGCTCATCTAATTTTCAAGCTCCAACGAACGAAGAAGAGGAAGTCGTATGAACTTTAGGTGTGTTCCTTGAAGTGCCTAATCGTGTCACGGAACTATGTAAAGAACGCGGACGGTGGTAGACTGGGGGGGTCCAAGAAGTGTCCACTGTCTGAGGTGACGAAGCTCCTATTGTTCATACCCATCTCAATCACAATGGTGGGGTTTGGTAAGAGTCAATTAGTCGAATTAGCCTTCCTTGTACTAAATGGAACAATGGGGAACGCCAAGTCCAGTCCTTGTATTCAATGAGAGCCCCTGTTTCAACGCGCGAAGGGTAGGTGCACCACACACTCTTTCCTAGAACTGATGTGCCGTGCATGCGCTGTCTTTTTCTCGAAACAGGATTTTGACAGTATCGACTAAGTATTACTGGCATCTTTATATTGTTGAAATGTAGGTCATGAGTGTCGACAACCCATAAGATGTCAATCTACCTATAGCACACTCTAATTCAGAGATCTTGATGTTTTGAGAGTTCTTAAAATAATTAATTTAGTGTTTGTATCAAACTACTTTATGATGTGGCCTCGGGGCCGACGCGGCTTAGTTCAGGACCGAATGAGTGGGGATTTATTAGGAGGACTGCGGAATGGTTGAGATTGCCGGCTCCGGTGGTGCCCACGCGGGCTGATCTCCCTTGTCTCCGGGAAGGAGGTTCCCCACCTGGGGCTCGAGGGGACACCCGTCTTCGTACCTGCACACAGGTCGGGTCGGCAGAGCTCGGCCCGACCCCTCCGACGATCAAGTTAGCCCCTTCCAACGAGAGACCTTCTTTCTCCCCCATTTCTACTCAAGGGCGGGGTTTATATAGGGTGACTTACTATGTTCGAGGTGACTGCTTTGCAGCGTCTGATAGCGATATTGGCCTGGCGTGAAGGATTGGGCCTGAGTAGGGCGTTAATGCGGCTCGGTTGGCGCTCTGATCCGTTTTGACCAGGTTCTGCAGGGTCGATCGAGGCGTGAGGCATGCCGAGGGACTCAGCTCAGGCGAGCAGGCCGCGCAGAGGTGGCCTCGATCAGATCGTGCCGAGGGATGGCACTTGCTTGTGACGGGCGTAGTGTACGCGACGCAGGCGGATAAGACCTCTCCCGCCAACGCAGGAGTCGAGGGGACGATAACTTTTTGAGTTCGCCTGTTTTCGAGAATGGGGAGATGAGTGCTTCGGCGCCTGCACCGCGCGACAGGCGATGGCCACGTCAGGCCTTCATTTATGGCGGGGCGTCGCTTGGTCTGCTCGATGCGACGTGCATTAGGTGAGGGTCGCATCGAGCAGCCGGCTTCTTGGTGGGATTTTGTTTATAAATGACGTGCAGCCGGCTACCCCCTCGACTCCTTACATCTGCTGTGCTGCTTCCTCGGATCACCTTGTTTCGTTCGACCCGGCCATCCTTTCCTTCCCCAAGTTCGGTAAGGATGGTTTCTTCCTCCTCCTCGTCCCCACTTTCCTTGTCCCCTTCTTCCCGTAAGTCATCGTCCGACGAGAGAACGGCGAGGGCCCTTGAAGCCTTAATGTAGCCGCACGATCTCGACTCTACCGTGAGTGAGTCTTCGCTCGGCTACCTCCAGGGATGCTTTGGCATCCCGGAGGATTTTACCCTTATTGCCCCTGAACCGGGGCAACGGGCGTATGACCCTATTCCGAAGGGTTTTGCCCTAACCATAGACGCCCTCGAGGCAGGGTTACGCCTCCCCCTCCACCCTGTCATCAGTTCCTGCGTCTTGTGGTGGCGCGTCTCTCCGTCACAGATAGCGCCTAACTCTTGGCGATATTTGGTGGCGTTCTTGGGGGAGTGCCATTATGCTGGCATTACCCTGACCCGATCCCTCTTCCTTTCCTGCTTCCGTCTTTCTAGGGGGTCGGGGGGTTACTACTTGTCCGCCCGTCCGGGCTTCTGGGTTAGCGGGGCTCCTTTCAGCAATAAGGGGTGGAAGGGGCGCTTTTTCTATGTGTGCCGCTCGGAGGGCTGGAGCTTCGGGATTCGGTGGGCGGCGCGCATGATTGACAACACCGCCCCGGTCCTGAATGACGAGGAGCGCAATGGCCTCCGACGACTCAAGGAGATTCTCCCAGCTTCTCGGGCCATCGGGCAAATGATCGAGGGGTGGCTGGTTGAGGCGGCCCTTAGCCTGACGCCTCGAGGTATGCCCGTTAGTGGGTAGTGTTTAGGATTTTCAGAAGGGTCACGCTTTTTATCACCCTGATTGATGTTGATGTTTTCATGCAGAGATGGTGAACCTGGCTGCGGTGCGCGGTGGATGAGCTTCGTCGATCACGGCACCTCGGCCACCGGCCGAGCTTGGGTCCGGCACGAGAGAGGCTCCAGTGGAGCTCGAGGCGGGTCGCCCCCGAAAAAAGGCAAAGACTTGCGCCTCGAAAAAATCGGACGTGCAGACAACTCAGCCGGAGGGAAGAGTCACCACAGAAGCGGGGACGCGACTGACGAAGGGACCTCGGTTGTAGCGAGGCGGGGCCGAGCAGGGAGGTGGCGGGGAAGGCACCTCGGGAACCCTCCATACGCGACTTATGCCGCCTCCCATTGGGAACGCCGGGCGAGCCTTACCAAGCCCGGGCGGTGGGCGAACTCCCGGAGGGTCAACCTTCCGACCCGCTGGCCGCCCGGTGGGGCGGGTTGACCCGAGGGGATCGGTTATGGGCCGACAGGGAGTCGGCAGCTTTGTTTGCTAGGGGAGGACTCCACCCTGACCTGGCCAGGGAGATGTACACCATGCCTTCCGACGTTCTGCTCGGGAAGGCCGCCAAGTCGTTGCTTTGGGTAAGTGGTTCATTCCGAGTCCGCCTTTGCGCCCGATGGGTTTTTGTTCTGACTTTCTCCCTTGCAAGGGCACCACTATGCCACAGCTTTAATGGATTGGGCCCGTGATGCGGGTCGCGCCCTCGGCGTTTTAGTTGACTGGAACATTGAACTGCGCAAGCAGATTGAAGAGGTGCGCGTGGGGGTGGGCCCGGAGGCGATCGCCGCGGCTGAGTAACGTGCCTCGAATATGGAGGTGGAGGCCACGAAGCTCAGGTCGTCTATAAAGGTTGCCGAGCAGCGCGCCTTGGACCTGGAAGCGGAGACGATCGGTCTAAAGGCCGAGGTGAAGGTGGCGGGGGAGCAAAATAAGGAGCTCCAGGTGCTGGTGAGAGTGGCTCGGACCGAGACTCGCCTGGCGAAGAAAGATGCGGCTTCCCTCCAACAAAAATTGGAGGAGGCGCTTGTCGCGGCGAAGAGGGCTTCCGAAGCTCTGGCTGCCGAGGCAGATCAGCGGCCGGAAAAAGACAAGAAGCTGATTGAAGACTATAAAAGTATGGGTACCGGATCACCTTGGCCCGATTTAAGGCCCGCCATCCTGGCTTGGGGGTCGTGGAAGACCCCTTTGCCTCCTGCCCCGAGGACTCGTCTGTTGACATGCCAGATGAGGTTCCTTTTGATGATAGTGCCGAAGCTCCCAAAATGTAAGGGCTCGGCTTGTAATTCGTCTAGACCTGTAACCAATTTTTCTTTTGAATAAAAAGTTTTGTTCAGATTTCTGTCTCTTTCTGTTACATGAAAAATCTTCTGAGGTTTTGCACGTTCCACGTCCTCGGCAAGGGGCGTCCTTGCATAGTTTCGAGTCGATATGCTCCGGTCTCGATGACGCCAACGACTCTATAAGGTCCCTCCCAACTAGGGGCTAGCTTACCGCGTTTTCGGGTAGGATCGCTGACCTCGGTTCGGCGTAAAACCAAATCACCTAGCTTGATCGGTCGGGGCCGCACCTTTCGGTTGTAATTTCTAGCCACAGCTCTCTTGTAGGAGAGAGCTTTTAAGTGCGTGTCGGCACGACGCTCCTCGAGCAGGTCAAGGTTGGCTTGTAGGCCCTCAGTCGACGTCCCTTCTTCATAGTTCTCTGTCCGAATTGTGGGGAAAACCACTTCCGGCGGAAGGACTGCCTCGGTTCCAAACGCTAGGCTGTAGGGTGACTCCCCGGTCACGGTCTTATGTGTGGTCTGCAAGGACCACAAAATACTCGTGAGCTCGTCCACCCAAGCCGATCGGGCTACAAACACCCTTTTCCTGAGTCCGTCCAGGATGGAGCGATTGGTCACCTCTGCTAAGCCGTTCATTTGGGGGTGTGCCACCGAGCTGAACCTTGACTGAATCCTGTATTTCATACAGAATTGTTGAAATTGTGCGCTGGCGAACTGGGTTCCATTGTCGGAAGGCCAAACCGAGTTAAAATGTTTCTCCACACGAATTTTTCCACCTGATGTTCTATGATTGTCGCCAGCGGCTCGACCTCAACCCATTTTGTAAAGTAGTCTACCCCCACGATGAGGTACTTCCGTTGTCCCGAGACCGGTGGGAAGGGGCCGAGGAGGTCCAACCCCCATTGTTCGAATGGCCACGCACAGTCAATAGGAGCGAGCGGGATTGCAGGCTGCCGTGGGGTTCGTGCATGCCTCTGATAGGGGTCGCATCGTCGTACGTAATCCATCATGTCCCGTGACATGGTGGGCCAATAATACCCCTGACGAAGGATCTTGTGCGCCAAGGCTCGCCCAGCGACATGCCCCCCGCAAACCCCTTCGTGAACCTCGGCCAGGACCGAGTGCGCCTCTTTCGGCTCGAGACACCGTAAGAGGGGATGTGAGAAGGATCTCTTATAGAGACATCCGTTTACCTCAGAGTACCATGCCTGCGCGCTGCGTATGCGCCGAGCCAAGGCCTCGTCGATCAAGAGAGTACCATCTCGCTTGAAGCGCAGCATCTCCTGTACCCACGTAACCGGAGTGCCCGCCGAAGATACAACCGACATCGAAATGGCGCGGGAAGGTAGCTCCTCGATCTCGGGTCGGGACTCAGAACTTGACCTCGAGGCCAGCTTAGCCAGCTCATCAGCACGCTGGTTTAGATTCCTCGGGACCCTAGATATTGTGAAACGGGAGAAGCTAGCGGTTAGATTTCTTACCTCTGCTAGGTACTTTGCCATGGTTGGCTCTTTGGCCTCGTATCCCCCGCCTAGTTGTTCGGCCACCAACTGGGAGTCGGTGAAAGCGTTTATGGCACTGACCTGCATCTCGAGAGCCAGCTTGAGTCCCGCCAGGAGCGCCTCATACTCAGCCTCGTTGTTGGTGGCCTGGAAGCCGAAGTGCAGGGAGCGCTCAAATGATCGTCCATCGGGGGCTGTCAAAACCATGCCCGCATCGGCGCCCTTCATCCCAGTCGACCCGTCCACGTGCAAGGTCCACACCTCCTTCTCCCGATCGGAGTTCACAACCTCGGTCGGAGTGAGTTCTGAGATGAAGTCGACCACTGATTGGGCTTTAATGGCGGTTCTTGGGACGTATAATATGTCAAATTCACTGAGCTCGACCGACCATTTGAGGAGGCGACCTGCAACATCAAACTTAGATAAAACCTGTCGGAGCAGTTGGTCGGTGATTACCTCAATCGGGTGAGCATGGAAGTACGGGCGGAGCCTTTGCGCCATCAATACGAGTGCCAAGACAAGACTTTCAATCGGCGGGTATCGCTCCTCGGGTCCATTAAGGACGTGGTTGACGTAGTAGACCGGGAGTTGCTCTCCGATGACGTCTTTTGTTAAGACGGAGCTAACAGCATGCTGGGAGGCGGCTAGGTAGACGCTGAGCTTCTCTCCCGATGAGACTGTGGCAAGGCGGGGAAGGTTGGTGAGATGCTGCTTTACGTGGGCGAAGGCTACTTCGCACGCCTCAGTCCACTGAAAGTTCCTCTGGTCCTTCAAGGTCCGAAAGAAGGGGAGGCAACGATCGCCCGAGCGGGACAGGAATCTGGATAGGGCGGCGAGCCTTCCGTTCAGCCGCTGCACCTCTCTTATCGTCCGGGGGGCTTGCATATCGATGATCGCCTGGACCTTTTCTGGGTTAGCATCAATCCCCCTCTCATGTACGATAAACCCGAGGAATCTCCTTGAGTTGACGCCAAAAGCACATTTGGCTGGGTTGAGACGCAGGCCGTATTTTCGCAACGCACCAAACGTTTCGATCAGGTCGGCTAGGTGATCCGCCGTTATACGGCTCTTTACTATCATGTCATCGACATAAATCTCCATGTTCCGCCCTATTTGTTGGGTGAACATCCTGTTTACGGCTCTCTGATATGTGGCCCCTGTGTTCTTGAGTCCGAACGACATGACCTTGTAACAATATACCCCTTGGTCGGTGAGGAAAGCGGTGTGTTCCTGGTCTTCGAGTGCCATTCTGATTTGATTGTAGCCGGAGAAGGCGTCCATGAATGAAAGGCGAGCATACCCGGCAGTCGCGTCGACCAACTGGTCGATCCTTGGGAGGGGGTAGCAGTCCTTTGGGCATGCACGATTGAGACTGGTGTAATCAACACACATCCGCCAGCTCCCGTTATGTTTCTTTACTAGGACCACATTGGACAATCATTTCGGGTATTGAACTTCCTCTATAAACCCTGCCTCCCGAAGCCGCTCCACCTCCTCACGGATGGCCAATTACCGATCGGGGGCATGCCACCGGGGCTTCTGCTTCACTGGCCGAGCGTTGAGCGCTATATTCAAATGATGTTGGGCAGTCTTCGGGTCAACGCCCATCACGTCAGAGGGCGACCATGCGAAGACGTCAGCGTTCTCTTGGAGGAAGCCAATGAGTTGCTCCCGTTCTCGACCGGGAAGTTCCGACCTGATCCTGATAGATCGGTCGGGTCGATCCTTGGGAGGGGGTAGCAGTCCTTTGGGCATGCACGATTGAGACTGGTGTAATCAACACACATCCGCCAGCTCCCGTTATGTTTCTTTACTAGGACCACATTGGACAATCATTTCGGGTATTGAACTTCCTCTATAAACCCTGCCTCCCGAAGCCGCTCCACCTCCTCACGGATGGCCAATTACCGATCGGGGGCATGCCACCGGGGCTTCTGCTTCACTGGCCGAGCGTTGAGCGCTATATTCAAATGATGTTGGGCAGTCTTCGGGTCAACGCCCATCACGTCAGAGGGCGACCATGCGAAGACGTCAGCGTTCTCTTGGAGGAAGCCAATGAGTTGCTCCCGTTCTCGACCGGGAAGTTCCGACCTGATCCTGATAGATCGGTCGGGTCGATCCTTGGGAGGGGGTAGCAGTCCTTTGGGCATGCACGATTGAGACTGGTGTAATCAACACACATCCGCCAGCTCCCGTTATGTTTCTTTACTAGGACCACATTGGACAATCATTTCGGGTATTGAACTTCCTCTATAAACCCTGCCTCCCGAAGCCGCTCCACCTCCTCACGGATGGCCAATTACCGATCGGGGGCATGCCACCGGGGCTTCTGCTTCACTGGCCGAGCGTTGAGCGCTATATTCAAATGATGTTGGGCAGTCTTCGGGTCAACGCCCATCACGTCAGAGGGCGACCATGCGAAGACGTCAGCGTTCTCTTGGAGGAAGCCAATGAGTTGCTCCCGTTCTCGACCGGGAAGTTCCGACCTGATCCTGATAGATCGGTCGGGTCGATCCTTGGTCAGCGGGATGTCGAGAGTAGGCGCCGTCGGCTCGGGGTGTGGGGTTGACTTCTTCATCTCTCTGGGATCGCCGAGGGGTTGTTCAGCTCTTGCCCTTTTGCATCGAGAGACCGCTGCCAAGTAGCAACGTCTGGACTTATGGGGGCTCCCTAAGACCTCGTCGGCCCCATAGCGGGTCGGGAATTTCACAATTTGGTGGTAGGTGGAGATGACGACCTTGATTTTGTTGAGGGTCAGCCGACCGAGGATTGCATTGTACGCCGCGGGGAGGTCGACCACTAAGAAGGTGGACATGACCGTCTTGGATCTCGGCGGGGTTCCCAAAGTTATTGGTAGAGTAGTTGCTCCCATCGGTGAGATCGAGTTACCGGTGAAGCCGGTAAGTGCCGAATGCGTTGGAGCTAGGGCTTCCTTCGCTAGCTCGAGCTTTTGGAAAGCATCCCAATAGAGTACGTCAGTCGAGCTCCCGGTGTCAATCATGACCCTTCTCATATGAGCATTAGCGAGCCTAGCCGTGATCACAAGCGCATCATCGTGCTCGGGTTGCTCGATTCCACTATGAGGGAATGTGACCTCGGGCCCGAGTGCAGGCCCAGTGGTATCAGCTTGAACGGAATGTGCATATGCCTTTCTTCCAGACTTGCTGTCTCCCCCAGCCGCCGGGCCGCCCACGATCACATTGATTAGGCGTTTGACGGGACCCTCCGGGCGGGGGGAAAATTCACCGTCTTGCCGAGGGTTTCGATCGAGGTGCCCTTTCCGAATGAGCTCCTCGATCTGCCGTTTCAACTCACGACACTCCTCCGTGTCATGCCTATGCTGCCTATGAAAACGGTAGTACTTCGATCGGTTCGCCAGTTCCCGTGGGTTTTTCATTGAAATGGGGTCCCTGAGCAGCCCTTTGTCTCTTATCTGAAGGAATATCTCCGTTCGAGACGGGCCCGAAGAGGGTAGTCGCGACGCCGACACCGACGGGCCCGGTCGCTCGGATCTGGGCCTCAGCGTAGCAGGTTGTCGCTCACGGGATGACTCTGATTTATTCCTCTTATGGTCCTCACGCTTTCCGGCCATCCAAACCTCCGCCGCAACGAACTGTATGGCCCTCTGGAGCATCTCAGGGAGCGTGGTGGGGGGTCGTTCCACCAGCGACCAGAAGAATCGGGAGGGTCGCAAGCCTGCCATGAACGCCTGCATCAACAGAGGGGGGTGAGCGTCTGACAATTCATGGATCTGGGTAGTAAAACGATTCAAAAAGTGGGAGAGGTGCTCGTCCTCCCTCTGGTTGAGTCCGAGGAGTAGTGCGACGGACGGCTTCGGCCGAGCATACGCTAGGAAGTTGGACTCGAAATTCATGGCGAACTGATCAAAAGAGGTGATCGTTCCGATCTTAAGGCCGCTATACCACGTGCGGGCCGGTCGTCTCAAAGTCGTGGGGAATGCCCTGCACATCAAAGCGTCTGAGGTCCCTTATAATGCCATCTGGGCGCGGAAGGTAGCCACATGGTCTGCGGGGTCAAAGGAGCTGTCGTACGCATCCAAGGAGGGTAGCCTGAAATTCGGGGGGATCGTTTGGTCCTGTATCTCAGGTGCGAACAGAGATCCCCGACACGCTTCCTTTCTAGACTTGCCCTTTGACCTACGGACCTCTTGCTGTACTTCATCGAGCCGTTGACTAATGAAGCGTAACTCGGCTCGGAGGGAGTCCGCCGAACCCGTAGATAGCGCCTCAAGCTCCGAACAGGTCCTTTGGAGCATTGTCATTCGATCCCCGGGCGGGGTCAGACGGGCCCGAGGGGAAGTCGGTACTTCTGGGGGTACCGCGCGACCCTGAGCTGGCGGTTCCTGGCGCCGCTGTGGTTGGATCGCAGGCGTTTGCTCCGGGCGAGTGACGGGCGGGATAAGGGTTTGTACCACACCTGTCAACGTCCGAACTTGTGTAGAGCGAGATCTTGAAAAGCCTCAGACGACACGGGCGACGGGTCATTTGGGAGTCCCGCTGGTGGGGATAAGCCTAGGTCGTTGAATAACCGCCAATAACGCTCAGTGGTCACGGCGGGCAGCTCGTCTCTAGGTTCGTCCCGCGAGGGGTGTTCTTCCGGAACCATTCTCGGGTGTGGCCCCTCAAGCGCGGGTTCATCCAAGTCGATCTGTTGATTCCTCGTCATTCGAGCCCTCCTTCTAGCGCTAAAATGTTTGTATCAAACTACTTTATGCCGTGGCCTCGGGGCCGACGCGACTTAGTTCAGGACCGAATGAGCGGGGATTTGTTGGGAGGACTGCGGAATGGTTGAGATTGCCGGCTCTGGTGGTGCCCACGCGGGCTGATCTCCCTTGTCTCCGGGAAGGGGGTTCCCCACCTGGGGCTCGAGGGGACACCCGTCTTCGTACCTGCACACAAGTCGGGTCGGCAGAGCTCGGCCCGACCCCTCCGACGATCAAGTTAGCCCCTTCTAACGAGAGACCTTCTTTTTCCCCCATTTCTACTCAAGGGCAGGGTTTATATAGGGTGACTTACTGTGTCCGAGGTGACTGCTTTGCAGCGTTTGATAGCGATGTTGGCGTGGCGTGAAGGATTGGGCCTGAGCAGGGCGTTAATGCGCCCCGGTTAGCGTTCCGATCCGTTTTGACCAGGTTCTGCAGGGTCGATCGAGGCGTGAGGCATTGTCAGAGGTAGGTAACATCAATGCGGGTCACATCGCCGTTATTACCCATATCATTAGATAAAGAAAATTTGAGATGATCTAATAAGTGACGGTGTGTCCTCGACGTCAACGTAGGGCAATGTAGTAGGGAGCCTTAAGAGATTAAATTATTACTAGGAGAATCTCGGATTTCTAGGTATAGATTTATGGTTTATCACTTTAATTTTTGCCTTAGCTTTATATTGTTGAGATGTAGGTCTCATGTTCTCGGCAGCCCATCTGATGACAATTTACAGTAGTGTGTGACATTTAGGTTTATTTGATTTTCTTTTTATTGACTTTGGTTTGTGCTTCTTTATCGCAAAGTACGGCAAAACCGTACATATTGTGCCTCAAAATTGCACCAGCGTAAACATATAGGTGCAGGCCATGCATGGTGATGATACTGTCTTGGATGAGTGCATCATCAAGCGACACGCAGCACTCGAATGGAAGTCTGCGTCTCACGTAGGCACACGCCACCTGTTACGGCTCCGAATCTGATGCTTTGTCGTTGCCTCCCCACGTCATCCGGATTCTGTTCCAAAATATTCGCGGCGGTATTTGTCTAGGGATTCCCCTGGCAGGCCTCCGCGCGCGCCCATTTCCGAACGCGAGGGATCCCGAGGTCTCGGAGCGGTGTTCTCCACCACATATGGGTCGTCAGAACGGCGCGGGCCCCACATTTATGTGAGAAGGAAGTATGAGATCGCCAACGAACTCGTCGGATGAGGATACGTCGTCGTGGCCAAAGGCTTCCCGGAAATTACCCCCGCGGCCAGGCGTGAGATGGTCACGTGCCATGCAACGCAATCTCGTATCACGCCGCAGGAGACACCACGTCACGAGGCCCCTCGTGTCCCCACGTGGGCCCGCGTGCCTTCGGTCAGAGTCGCGAGCTGCTTGGCCTTACCCGACTGGTGTTAGAATGCCGCGTCGCTCTCTGGCCTCTTCCCCGCGCGCACCATGGTCATCTCCGTCCGTCGTCCCCAGAGCAGTGACGAGATCCTCAGGCTCAGATGAATGTCTGTACGGGTCGGACAGGACGTTCCCACCCAGACAAAACACAGTGACTCGGGCATGGCGTCGACACTTCGTTTCGAGTCTATAAATAGTAAGAGAGGACCGGGGAGCTGAAGTCAACGGATGCAGTCTCTGGCGACGATGTCGTTGTTCACGAGTCCCGTGGAGGCGAGTCCGGCGATGCACGAGGTGATGAGGCGGTACCACAGCCGGCACAAAGCCCCGGGGCAGTGCGGCTCAGCGAACGTGCAGTACGTCGCGGCGCCCCTGCCCGTCGTCTGGTCGTTACTGCGGCGATTCGACCGGCCGCAGGACTACAAGCGGTTCCTTAAGGGATGCAGGCTGCGCGCCGGGGACGGCAGGGTGGGGAGCGTGAGGGAGGTGACGCTGGTGTCCGGGCTGCCGGCGGGGACCAGCACGGAGCGGCTCGACGCGCTGGACGACGAGCGGCACGTGTTCAGCTTCTCCGTCGTGGGCGGCGACCGCCGGCTGAGCAATTACCGGTCGACCACGTCGCTCCACGAGGGCGGTGGAGGGGAGGGGACCGTGATGGTGGAGTTGTACGTGGTGGACGTGCCTCCAGGGAACACGGAGGAGGACACCTGCGTCTTCGTCGACACCATCATCCGGTGCAACCTCATCTCGCTTGCGACCGTTGCGGAGCGGATGGCAGTTTTTGAACTGCCATAACCTGAAAGCAGTTTATCTCTTATACATATATATACATATCTGTATATATATACATATATATACATATCTGTATATATATACATATATATATATATGTATATATATATATATGTGTGTATATATACACATATATATATGTGTATATATACACATATATATATATACACATATATATATGTATATATTATATATCTATATATGACCAAATAAAAAAAATAAGAAAAAATGCAACTGTATCTAAGAAAAAGTTTGAGAAAAAAAAAACAAGAATAAGTGTTTTAGGTATCATTTGTGTCTTACAAAAGATTCTCATTAAAATGTCTAAATTAATCTATAAAAGCAGTAGATACAATTAACAGAATGATGAGTAAAGAAAGAAATAAAATGAAAGGTAAATAGAAAAGAAGTTTTGAGGTTTCCATTTTAAAAATAAAAAACCATAACAAAATATTATTGACTTTCTTTCAAATCTTGAATATATATATGCTCATGACAAGATTCTGTTTTTTTTTTTTCCTGCTCAGTAAAAAAAAAAAAATCCATGATTTTGGATTCATAACTTGTACACAAGTGTTTTGCTGCAGAAGCACAACCATCAGTCCAAGTCTTCCTCTGAGAAAATACTAACAACATCTATTGTCACTGGCCTCCCAAATGCATCATAAAAACAGATGGAGAAACATCAGTTCATGTGACAGTTCCATCTTTGACAGTAGCACTTTTCAGAATTGTTGTGATTCCAGATCTGATGTAGAATCCTTCACTTGGCCTATCAGCTTCTTGGACACCCTGTTGCAGAACAAGCATGATCAAATATAAGCCTTATGCCAGGCATCAAACAAATGATCTATTATTTGTACATACATCTCTGTTAGCAATGACCACATTCTTTCCTATTCTGGCATTCATGTCGATGATGCAGTTCCTGGAAAGTACAGAAATCTTTCGGAACACTTTGTATCTGAGCTTGGATGTTTCATGGAAGTTTGTGTCTCACCTGATCTTTGCGTTCTCTCCCACTCCAATGGGAACCTTGCCCTCTGCCAGTAGAGAAGCAATCTCAGCTTCGGTTTCATAGACATCAGCACCCATCATCAATGTATGCTGAGAAGATCCAAAGACAGGATGATGCTAGTTAGGAAACATGGATTACAAGTGTGCCATAAAAGAACAAATAGTGCTGCATGGTCAGCTGCTGTAGTTAACAACAGTGGATTGACTTTTGATCTGACTTCAATTTCAGTTTTGTATGCTTAAGAATGGTACTAAAAAGCAAGAGATTCAGAAGCATAATGCAACCAATCACCGCAAGCTGTGAAATTTCAAGTACGAGAGCTAGAACTAGAAAGCATTAGCTTAGGCATTGGTGTTATTCTCATCATTTGATCAAGGACTATTTGCCAATTCTTGGCATATGTATGATTTTGTTGTCTTTTTGTTGTGGACATTCAGTATGCAGCTTCCAAGGAAATCACCGCAGATCTCTGATACAGAAAAATATAGAGCTTGACAAGATCAAAGATTCAATCGAAAATAATGGTTGGAAGCACATTTTACTAACCTTGAGTTCTGCACCATAATCTACACGGGACCGCATTCCCACTACCGAATGCTCAATGCTACACTCATGCAAGAAGCATCCATGGGAAATAATTGCATCGCGAATCTGTACGGTAGTTTCGAATGTAAGAGGCCTAAAAATCATAAAAAAGATGAGAAATTGGAAAACTGCTAATACTAATACATACCCTGCATTGCTCTATTTTATTTGGTGGTAAAAATCGAGGTGATGTGAAAATGGGTGTTCTCGGATCATAAAACTGAAATTTTGGAGGCTGCAGAGCAAATGTTTATATCAGTCTTTGCAATTTGTTTTTTGCAAGTGAATGCATCCACATGTCCATGGTCTCATTACCCTCCTAAGTGCAAATAAGCAAGATCATGTTATTGCATATAATTTTTTTTTTCTAATGCATAAAATCAACCTGATCTGTCAGTGCCAAATTTGCATCATAGAATGATTTGATTGTTCCAATATCCTCCCAGTAATCTTTGAATATATAAGCCTATCAAGAAAAGATCAGATGGCTCCATGGGCAACATTGGGAGATGATTACATTTCATTTAATTGACCAAAAAAAGAGAGATATACTTCTTTGATGAGTTAAGATTTGTTTAAATAATTGTATTCAAACCTGGACATTGTAATCCTTCACAGCAGAAGGAAGAATGTCTGATCCAAAGTCATTTGCTTTCGGATACGTCCACCTGTAAGACACACACCGAGTAAAACATCCTTAAAGAGGCTGAAAGAGCAATATCATCATCATACCTTAGAAGCTCCAGAAGAGTGTTTCGATTAAAGACATAAACCCCCATTGATGCAATATAGGGGTACTTTTTAGCATCTTGATGAGACAATCTGAAGAGGGTGCTTTCATCCTTCTGTGGTACATGAAGTGCATCTATGTTATGTGCATTGCTTCAATGCAAATTCTAGTTGTTCATGGAGATATTTGCAGCACATTCCTGTCAGATTGTGAAAAAAAAAAAGGCCTTTGACAAATCACTCACCATAGTTTCCAGATCACCACCTTTGGGTTTCTCGGAAAATTGGATAATTTTGCCTGCCTTATCAATCTTAATTAGTCCATAGTCAGATGCTCGGCTTCCATGAGGAGCAGGAAGAGCTAGTTTAGTGTAAAGGTGTTTTTACCACTAACTGAACAAAGTAGAGAAAGTTTAAAAGCATGCTTGTAACTTATCAAGAATTCATCAAGCTCAAGAGAGTGGACAAGGAAAAAATATATATGATATATTGCACAACAAAGATGGTAGCAAGCTTGTATTAAATATCCAGGAAGAATAAGTTCTTTGTTTCCAGAAATGAAATTGTGATACACCACAAAAATTTTCATCAATGCTTTGTTTACAGAAAATGCATGACTTAAGATTCCTCGGAGACAGCTATTAATCGATAACATTGGTGAGCAGATTATCAACAACAGCCAAGATTAAAGTTGGAAAGAAGCATTAGAATGTTTTTAGCTGTGTGACATTTAAACAGGTTTACAGCTTTTGGTTACTATCGTGTACAGATACAGCTAGATGAAGGCGCAGATACATAATCATATACTTCTAGGTGCGACATTTTCGGCATTGCATACCTGGCACCAACAGGCACACAAGATATGGTAATATCAGCACCAGTATCGACATGTTTCTGCAGATGTTGTGTTATTTAAGTATTTTTAAAAGAGATTGAAATTAAAAAGGAACGGGTGAGTTATGAGGCCACATGCCTGCACAAAGTCCATATAGTCCATACGGTACAACTGGTCACCAGATAGAATCAGTATGTATTCAATGTTCTTATTCCTGTTGTCCTGAATGAAAGCACAGATCAAAATCAGAAACTTTGGATGTATAAGAAGCTTACTCTGAGAAAGGATAAGAATTCTTGTTCTTGATTTGCTTGATCGACAGAGCACACCTCAAATACCCAAGTAAATTGTCTCACAGCATCTGCTGTGCCCTGAAACCAGTTCATTCCAGATTCACCAGGTGATTGAGTAGCTGCTAAAACCTGCTTATGAGCCCAAATGACTGGTTATTGAAAAAGGAATCAAAATCTTGGTAAACATATATAATCATTAATCAGCTATTTCATCGGTGTTCAGATAAATAAAATACTTGAACTCAATAATGCTTTCGAAACCACTAAGCTTAACACGGTTGCCATGGTGGCCAAGTGATGCATGGATCCAACAAATCAGAAACATTACCTCTACAAATCCATCACCAAAGTTGATTCCGTTGCCAAAGTTAAATGTACGATAAATATGACGGTTTAGGGAAGCTGAATTAAATTGTGTCATGATGAATATCTTGTTTATGCCACTGTTGATGCAATTGCTCATTGGAATGTCAATAAGCCTATAGCATCCCCCAACAGGAACCTGCATAGAACAAGATAGATCAAACACTTCCATCTTGGCAATCTAATTCTTGCTTCAGTTAAAAAATAAAGAGAAAAAGCACATCTGGAGAGATAAAGGTTGTGTGTTAGAGCATTTGCAGAACAGGTAACTTCTATAAGCATCAGCTTTCGAAGAAATCGAGCATCCACAATATTCCAAAACTCTCCAACGAACTCCTTTGCAGCATTATAATTCTTAAACCTTGATGCAAGATGCTCGAAACAATTTAGTCTGTTATTCAGAAAGTCGTTATGAGGCAAGAAATCCAAAGGTCTGAAAGCTTCTCAGGAAAAATTTCACAGTATCTATGTGAAGAGAAAAGGTGAAGAATTCAAGATCACAACCATGAAACAGACATTTTTCATCCTATGCGATATGAGCTTGTTTCTTACAGCAGGTGTGGCTCTGGTACTTGTGAGAGGAAAAAGCTGAGTTCCAGCCCCTCCACCCAAAATGATGGATGCAACACTCCTGGCATCCGGCTTACGTTTTCCAAACCTTGGTGCCTGAATGACCTGCAACCACAGTAAAGTGATCCTGAATCCATTTTCTTCAAAGAGAATGCTACTGATCTATCTCTGAACCAGAAACAGAGACCAAAGGCTAATCAAACTTGTAAAGGGAAATTAAGAAACAGATAACATCGATGTGGAAGTCCAAAGAACTAAATAAGAATTCCTTGATCACATCTTCCAGACACTTCCTTAGCTGGGTTGATCATTTCTTTAAGGTATAAGATAATGCCATTCTATTTAGTCTAAGAGCTACCGAAACATCAAACAGAAGTATATTACATAAAGCATAGACTTTATTAGTTGCAAAACATGTCAATAAAATCACAAATTTTAGCAAAAAAAATTACAGAAGATAATATACATGTATTATCCACACAAAAGTTTGCTCACCAACTTCTGCAAGAAAGGAGCATATGCTTACAGTCTCCTTGTTGACAGCTGAAGTGATAGCAAAAACTCCAGCTCCTACCTTGAACTCTCCGACCCAGCTGCAGCAGTTCTTGGCGCTCCTCACCACCTTCGGTTTCCAGGTCATGATTCTTGAGCCAACTGCAAACCCACTCTCCTCAGCGTCAAGAACTCTCCGTTTTATTTGGCTTAAGCATGCACTGCTCTTCAAACCCACACTGCTAGCATCCATCATGGGTGCAATCGTTGCCTCGTTCCCCAGGAAGAAAGAAGGAAAGGAAGATGAGAACAACAGGAGCTGTCAAGATCTGAAGTGCTCCAAAACGTGAGCAGATCACGGGAACAAAACCCAAAGGCAGCTCCAGAACTGGAAGGCCATTTTGGATGCACACTTGCCTCACTCTTCCAACAATGGAAGATGCAGGACCTTCGCCCAAATTTAGCTAACGCGACAGCCATGGCATTCTATCTCTAGGAGTGTAAGAGAACCGAGTAACCACAACTTTACAGGCAAGGTTCTCAATGTTAGGAACCAAAGCTTTAAGAGCCCATGGAGCACAGTCCTGCTTGCTCTGCTCATCTTAGGTCCTCCAAAATTGCTGAGATCTCTCAATCCAAGTCTTATGGTCAAGTTTGGAACCCACCTCCCAACTACTGAGGTTGATCTTGTTTGTCCACAGACGCTGATCACATACTTGAGAATCTGTGGAATGGAGCAATGCTAGAGAACGGCGGAGACGCTTGGCATGTGAACGAGCGATCACGTCGAGATTGAGAGAGAAAAACCGCATGGAGACCGCCTCCGACCACGGCATGGTGTGCATGCCAATGGATCTTCTTGTCTTGCGCTTATAGTCTTGCCAGTGGCTTCGGAGTTCTCGTCCACCTTCTCCGTGCCTTTTTGAGCGCCTTGACGTCAACATTTGTTGTGTAGCCGTCAGCTCTGATGATTCTTCCGGTGCTCATCCATGGTTGGTCACCTGCAGCACACCCCAAGACGGTATTAGGAGGAGGATTATAACTCCATAGGCCTGATTGAGCTCAAGCGAAGGTGGAACAGTAAGATTGGAAGCTCCACCTGCACAAATGTATCCATCAAATCAGCCGGCTCACGGGCTGAGCCTACTTGAAACGAAAGCCCGTTCGAGGCCCGCGACTGGGCTCAATCCATCCGACCCGATCAAGCCAACGCGGAGCTGAGGAGTTCGTCACATCTGTTCGACGGAATGTCCATGCAAACCATCTCACTTCTTACGATGTGGGAGTAGAGGAAAAGAGGGAGAATGAGGCGCAAACCATGCATGCAACACACAAGCAACCAGTCTTTTGCACAAAGAGTTGGAGCTAATTCCAGTATCGGTTGGTCGATACTCGAATAAGATGACAACGGGATACGAAAACAAGAAAGAAGGAATGGTCTGTAACCATTAGAAGACAGTCATCATGGGGGGAACACCACTATTGGAAGAGTGCAGAAGAAGGAATGCTTTGTGTTCATGCCTTTACGGACATAAGAGTAAAGTGCAAGACAACTGAACAGTTGGGAGACAAGAAGACATAAAGAACAAAATAGACAGATGCATTGTATATAACACTGATTAAGATTTCCAAGTTAAAGATGGATATCTGTACAAGAAATATGAGTAGGATTTCACACACTTCCAAAATGATGAGTTTGCTCTTCCTCTTGGCTCACCTAATTGATACTGGCTGAAATAACAGCATACTAAAAGAACATATTTTGCGGTCGATCTCAAACAGATGACACAGAATTGTTAGAAAAGGGAAAATGTGAATAGCTGAACTCTTGATGCACATACGATGACCACCCTTACGCTTGAAACCCTTCGGATGTTCGATTCTCTCGTATTCGTACTCGATTTTCCAGATCGTTTGCACTGTTACTCTCCTGCAGGGCCTCTATCTCTGTACTTCCTGGCTGACTCCTTCGGTTTCTCCGATCCTTTTTAAGAAATAAATGTAGATGTCAGTAATTTTGCCTTCAATCTTAGGACAATTCATTTCTATTAGTGTTTGTATGAAAAACCAGAAGGAAGATTACGACCTCACGATAAGATGCTTCGTCTGCTTCAAGCATTCGAACAACCTGGCCCATTTTGGGTCTTCTACCAGAATCAGGATCAACACATCTCAGTGCAACTAATAGTGTACGTTTAAGAGCCCGTGTAGCTGGTTTGACCTCAAGGTTTGGATCCAGTACTTCCTCTGCCCTTCTACTTCCAATCATCATCTTAAGCCACTCCACTAGATTCACCTGGCAATAGAGAGAAAGAAATGCATACTGATCTCATCACGAGAACCGGTGAAGAATTTGAGAATGCACAAATACAGTGAAAATTTTAGCTGATGGTCCATGCCAAGCATCTAAATTTCTAGACAATAGAAGTTCAAGTTTATTATGTCATTATACTAGATAAAGAGACAAGAAATGAAGAAAGCAATTCAGAATAGATAAATTTAAATGGTATCTAGGTTTTGTTGATTACACCTCATTTTCCGGCCTGCCATAATCCACAGGATCCCTGCCAGTCACAGTCTCCAGTACCAGTACTCCAAAACTATAAACATCACTCTTCTCATTTAAAAGTCCAGTGTTAGCATATTCAGGAGCCACATACCTGATATTTGCAAAAAAGTGAATGTGTTCATCATGCTAGCTATAATTTTCTGCAATTTTATTGCAAAAAAAAAAAGAAGCATACACCGGTGACCCACTTACCCAAATGTTCCCATTACTCTAGTGGCGATATGGCTTTTGTCTGAACCTAGAAGCTTAGCCAATCCAAAATCAGATATCTTTCCATTATATTCACCATCAATCAAGATGTTACTTGACTTAATATCTCTGTGCACAACTTTTGGTTCAATTGCTTCATGCAAATAAGCAAGCCTGAAAGCCATTCAGCTACACAGATCAGTTAACCATCAATATGGTATTAACAGTCTAACAAGGATATGACCTTTAACCAAAATTTAAATGCGAAAACCAAAAGAGAAAGCATGTGTTGGTCAATGATTTGCTTTGGAAACAAGACTTACGCCTTTGCAGTGCCAAGGATGACATTCATGCGGTTCTCCCAACCAAGTACACCACGTTGACGCATAGCTCCATGTAGCCACTGCTCTAGATTCCCATTGTTGACATACTCATACACAAGCATCCTACAAAATATTGGGTGATCTACATAACCAGCTCATTGAACGTAACTAAAATCCACTAGTATCATTAGCATGTAATACTTCTGTGGTTGTCCATATACACATATAGCTTACAGAAACGATAACATAAATTTGGTAGCAAAACTATCATTTTTAATCAGAACCGGAGGAGTATCACATGTTCAATCGGGATGTCACTGGCTTTGTTTGCTTTGCCAAACAGTGGTGAAATCAAGTCATTTAAATAATCTCATTATTCAAAACTACTTTCTAGTACACTCATTAAGATAGAAATTGGAGAATCGAGGTGATTCAAAATATTTACTAATCATATCTTATAGTTCTTTAGTATGAAAGATCACACGTTTCCCCAGATATGAGACTAGATTGTAATAAGAATTTTTTTTTCTCTTATATTGCAATAAATATCTGCAATATCTTTCTAGTTTTCCACAGAGAACTATGCTTGCTATGAGTGTACTTACTTCAACAAAATCCTCAAGGGCCACTTTTAGGGATGAGGAACAAATTTGCGGGAGACCAATGTGCTTCCTTCTTATAAAACTAGATGCCATTGGCATATCATGACAGAGGAGCTTTCCTCCTTTATTGTTGATTATTTGTCTATACTTAGTGTCTCTTTCAGATTAGTTCATGCATGATGTGACAAAAAAATGTCTTTTCGTACCATTCATTATGAGCTAGTTTGTTTTGACTTAATGCTTCAACTAATTTAGTTGCAAGATCATAAATGACTCGATTTGTTGCAGCATATGCATGTGTCAACAATTTTGACGGGTTCAGTCAATATGATAAACATTTTGTTCCCATTGCATGTGTTTCTCTATGTAACTTTGGTTTAATTATCACAAGATTGTGGTGGTAAAGAAACCTTTAACCATCATTTCTTGTAAGGTCATAGTCTCTGTGTTGACAAATTCCAATCATACAAAAGGACAAACACTAAAAAAATATGTTGAAATGGATCATTCAGAAAAAAGTATGCACCTATGAATTCCTTCTACACAATATCCCAAAAGCCTCGCTAGATTCTTGTGTCGAACATGACCAATGGCCTCTACTTCCACCCTAAATTCTTTCTCTGCCTGTCCCCTACATGATCCAGAAAGAGCCACAATTACAAAACTATTGCAAATATTATGAACCAAATGGATCAGAGGATGATGAGTCAAAGTAGTTGTGATTGTGATTGGCAGACGCTATGTTATGAACTTACAGATTGTTTAAAAGCTTCTTTACTGCAACGTCAGTTCCATTGATCAAACGTCCCCGATAAACAACTCCATATCCACCCTCCCCAAGGACATTCTCCTTGGAAAAACGATTTGTAGCAAGCTCAAGGTCCCTTAGAGTAAACCAGTGACCCCAACCCAGATGCGAGGACTCTGGCAATCCAACCAAAGGAGATGCAGATACAAGTGCATATGCTGGATATGCTTTCCTCGCGGGTCCCGAGCTGCCTTCATCTCCAGAATATGAACTCCCAGCCCTGTCATTGAGGTAGGCAGAGCTGCACTGGCTAACATTATCAGCATCACTTGATTTGCTCCTGGTCAGGTGGGCAAGTGTCTTTCCCGAATCCATGTCACTAAATTTGTCATGTGAGCGGAAGAAAGGCCCTTCACGCTCCTGAAGGCTTTGAGCTAAGCATTGGTTACCAACCCTGTCCACAGCAATTTCCTTTGAGACATTTGGAATATGTGAGATTGGCATGTTGTGAAGTGTCCTTGTCTTCCTCTTGGATGTTATCCATATGGATAAAATAGAGAGAATAAACACGATTAATACACCAATGCAGATGCCAATCACAACCCAAAGTCTCAGACCAAAAACTGGTGTCTTCTGTGATAATTCAGCATTTAGTGGACCATCAGCTGACATTTTCTTTTCTGTAGTTTAAAGAGGCAATAATTAGTGAATATTTGAGCAAATGATTTGCATTATATAGGTATAATTCGGGCATCCCTTGATCTAGCAACAGATTGGTTATATATTGAATGTTAAGCAATCATTAAATGCAACATAATTCCCCAATTATAAACAGAAATTTCCACAATAACATAATGAAAGCCCAGAAATGCTAGAAAACCTCATTACAAAGGCACTACAGCGAACGTGATAAAAGGAAAAATATCTTACAGCCAGTGCAGGTATTACCGTCAACATTAATGGATCAATGTTTAGCAATTTGGGGAAGATAACAGCAGAAAAAAGATTTACTACCTCTGGTGGTCTGATCTCGTTGATCTGGCCAAGCGAAGGGCTTCTTCAGAGCTTTAAGACATGAAGCTTCCACACCAAAAGTAATAGCCCCAAAACAACTCAATGGAAACTAAGGAAGAAACGTGGCTACAGTGGCACATCCAAGCAGAGTAAAGCCAGCATGTGTTCTTAGAAACCCCTTGATTGGAATGAGGAAAGAAGCATCAAAGGAAAACCAAAGAAACAAGGAATGGCTAGCACAGGACCAAGAGGGGGAAAAAAGCTCATCTTTTTCTCAATCTTTGAGAGATTGGAAGGAGGGAATAAGGCACTTAGGTGAAATTGTCGGTGATTGCATCGTATTCTTTGATGCAAGGGGTTGAAGGAAATCTAAGATCGAGAGGCATTGGTGAGGACAGCCAAAGGTTCTTCCTTGGGAAGGGGAGGGGAAGAGAACAGGAAAGGAAAGCAAGAGAGAAGTACAGAATTGGACTTTTAGGAAACAGAGAAAACATTATAAAATGGGATTAAAGGAAGGGAGAAAGAATAAACACGAGAGAGAGAGAGAGAGAGAGAGAGGATGAATGAGGTCAAATTAACAGACAAAGCTCCAAATCCAGCTTGCTGGCTTTGCATTCTCACAGTAAACTCACCATTTTAGCCGCCTCCTCCCCTGTGCAGTTTGTGCAGGTGTTGGATTCTTCAGGTCCCAAAATTACTATTCTCCCCTCACAAGGCTATTTCAAGCTCCGCAATTTGGTTGGCGCATTACGACGTGCTTGCTTAGATTAGCAGTGCGGGTTTCCAATTCGACAGATTCCATGTCACTGATGTCGTGTTGGATTCGTGTTGGGTCGATGGATCGGGTCAACGACCGCACCCCTTAAATTGGCGGAGACAAGTCGAGTCCTACGTCGGCATTACGGCCGCGTCTCTCTTTGGCTCGCACGAACCCGTCGTTCTCTCGGCGCCGTCTCGCCATGCTGCGGCCGGTCGATGCCTCCACGGCCACCCTGCAACCCTTCAGCTCCCACCACCCTCTCCTCCTCCTCCTCCTCCTGCACTCCTGCAAGACTGGACCGGATCAAGAAGGCCCACGCCAAGCTGATCACTACCGTTCTCTTCCTCCATCCCTTCCCCCGAGCAAGCTCCTCGAGCTCCTCCCCTCCTCCTCTTCTCTCCTACGCGGACCTCGTCTTTTGCCACTCCCCCTCGCCTCCTCTATTCTCCTACAATACCTTCGTCAAAGCCCACTCCTCGCCCGCCTCCCTCCTCCTCCACCCCTAACCAGTACGCCTTCGCCTTCCTCCTCGCCGCGTGCGGTCCCCGCGGGCTGGGCTTGGCCGAGGCGGAGCAGGTCAGGGTTCACGCCCTCAAGCGCGGGCTCGAGACTAATGTGTTCGTTTCCAACGTGGTGGTCCGGGTGTACGGTAGCTTTGGGTCGGTCCACGACGCGCAGATGGTGTTTGACGGGAGCGCCCGACGGGACATGTTCTCGTGGAATTCGTTGATCCGTGGATGCGTCGGATGTGGAGATGTCGACCGTGCGAGGAAGTTGTTTGATGAAATGCCGGAGAAAGGATGTTGTCTCTTGGAGTACTATTATTGCGGGATATGTGCAAGTAAGAAACTGGCTGTTTTGGTGGGATCAGCAAGAGTTGTGCTGGAGAAACCTCTTAATGTTGATGTTAGGGTTGTCTTCTATGTGACCACCTGAATGCTGCCTTCCTTAAACTTCCCAGCCATTTGTACGTAGGTTGCTTCTTAGAGGCAATGGAGCTTTTCCGTGACATGCAGCGTGCAGGTGCTAGACCAAATGAGTTTACTCTCACCACTGTTCTTGCGGCATGTGCTAATCTTGTTGAATTGGAACAAGGAAGACGGATTCACATGTTCATGAAGAAAGAGAGTGTCGAGATGAACGACAGACTGCTTGCCGGTCTCATTGACGTGTATGCAAAGTGTGGGGAGATAGAATCCGCCAGGAATGTATTCAATGCTGAAGGCAGTCCCAAATGCACCGCCCGGCCTTGGAATGCCATGCTTAGTGGCTTTGCTATTCATGGAAAATCCGATGAAGCAGTTAAGCTCTTTGAAAGGATGAAAGCACTAAACATCCCTCCAGATAAAGTGACATTTGTGTCTTTGCTCAATGCCTGTAGTCATGGAAGATTGGTGGATCATCAGCGAATTGGAACCAAGAAGTTGGACAGGTGCTGCTTGACACGCATGAGGAGGACAAGGAGACTGCTTTGTCTATACATAGTGAGAAATTAGTCATTGCCTTTGAAATGATGAACACAGGACAGGATAAGGTTTCATAACTTCAAAGATGGAATTTGTTCTTGCAAGGATTACTGGTAGAGATTCTATAGTCGACTTCAAACTACTATTCCCTGACTCGATATGGTAAAATTCCTGGAACTTTTCTTGGTTTTTGTTTATTTTTCCTCTCCTTTTGACACCAGTCCTCAACTCGACATAAAGTGATATAGTTAAATCATTCATTACTGCTGCTAAAAAAGGTTTCCTAATTGCCTCTATGCAATAATTCATGGGGACTAACCTGTGGTCCATTATCACATGCATCTACAGTGTTTTTGATTGATTAGCATGTTGTTCATCTTGATGTGTATGCTTTGTGAAGCAATGACACCAAAATCTACAAATAAAATGTCTGAAAACAAAGAACCTTAATATTGTAATGGATACAGCATGCTCTATAACAGCTCTAACAATTATCTGCATTTGCTTCAAGGGATGGTAATGTCTGCTTTGGAATCAACAAACGTGGAGTTCTCCACTGAAGTGCTCACTCGGATCTCTCAGGTGATCAGATCAAAAAGATGGCACTCGTTTGAGGAGATGATTCGAGGACTTTGCCAAAGGTCAAGGATGATGTGTCTGCTCAGCTTAGCTCTACAAAGTTTAGATCAAATTTGTGGTTCAAAGATATGGTTCTCGCTGGGATTCAACTCAACTTATTTTGGTAGCAGTTGAGGGTTGGAACTCCTCAGATGGCTTGATGTGAGAGTTACACTTGCAGATGTTTGTTCTATTGCACAAACGTTAAATAATCAGCTTATTCTCCAATCAAATTGGTTTGTTGATTTTTTGCCTCAAATTGAGGAGATGAGGCTGTGAAATTTGGATACTCTCCAACTTTCTAGTAATCCATTTGATTACCAAATCTATATGCATGTGAAGGTTACTCATTCTTCGTGTCTATTTTTTTATGATTGACTACAGCTAGAAGAGAACATGATGCCCTCAAAACATTAGATTACTGTTCTTGATAGATTTGCTTAATTGTTGGAAGCTTCAGAAATTTTGGACTCCGAATATATCGACTTAAAACACCAGTTTATATATATGACAATACTAACAGGTAGAATCCCAGCTTTCCAAAGCAAATGACCAGGAAACAAAGACCAACAAAACTAAAGCAAACATTAGACCAAACTGCATAAAATACTGCAACAGAGGCTCAACAAATAGTACGATATAACACATTAACAGAGTAGCTGACTGTTAAATGCATAAAAAACCAAACAAGAAAATGCTGCGGTTGATAATTTAGTTGAAAACCTAATTTAGTAATCCAGTCTAGTTTCTTTGCAAAATGCGGAAAGAACCTGACCGCATACTGGCACGGTAGCCTTAAACCGCTAAGGATCATCGATGGCTAGCACCCTATCATCCTTGTTATAGGTATCGAGGACATGGCATCCTTTTCCAGGTTGTTCAACAGGACATCTGAATAATACTTGGGAATTCAAGTCAGATATGATTTACCTGCTTGAAGCATTTGGATGCATGTGAAACTCGGGTTTGTTCCAGTGATGAAGTCCTAAATTGGAGCTGCCCGCAGAGCATAAAGGGCACTGCTGCACCTGACGGGCTTAGCAGGCATTTGAGGCATTGAAGTAGCTGGAGTGACTGGAGGAGGTTTGTCGACTAAATTTGCCACAGGAATCCTCTCGGTTAAGGGAAAACCAAAAAGTCTGCAACCTTTTCGGCTGACACTTCGCTCGTTTTCAAAGTCCAGCTTACCATCCAACACAGGATCATGGACTTTTATCATTTTGCATTGCTGATTGGCAAAATGACAAGCCATTGTTGGAGGCCAAGATGGAAGGTTTGCTTCTTCTCTATGCAAGGGTTCTGAACCATTTAACGTGGCAAAGCGGCACCCTTCATCACCTCTGTCTTGATAATTCATGCCAGGCATCGAATGAGCTGACAGAGATACACAACTTGCATCTTGAAACATTAGCACCGAAGATGGGGAAAATGCTTGAATTGATGGCAAAGACTGTTGAAGAAGAGTAACATATCCATGGGGTGCTATAGGCAATCTGCTTTCAGCACGAGATGTGTGAACATCATCAAACTGGCCGTACAAACCATTCCTTACATGGGCATCACATGGTGCTCCAAGGAAAGGAGGATTTCTTGAGAAAACTTCTTGACCTTGCAAGACCTTCTGGAATCGGATAGATTCACTAAAGCCTGTGCGATTGAAGGATGAGTCAGATTTTCCATTTGGGATTCTGACCCTACCTCCTGGAACAGATTCACCTATGATGCTGCCATTTGCATCAGCGGAACTTCCCTTCTCTGAGTACTGAGGATTTCCAATCCCGAAAACATGAGAAGCTGTCACACCAATGCAATTTGGAGCACTGAGTCTCATAAATTCTTGACCTTGCAAGACCTTGTGGATACTTGCAGATTCCCTCAAGTCTGGACAACCATTTCCATCTGCATCAATTGCATACAAGCATTAGAAATAATGCAGGAAATGTTATTGAGCTTTGGAGAGTTTCAATTATCAAACACATCAAAGACCTACTCGGAATTGGAAAATCCATATTGACAGAGGGAAGACCGATTTTGGCCCTCTTGGAACCTACTGTTGACAGGCTGCCAGAGACCGAAATTGAACCAGTTGGTTCAATTTCCCATGGGGATATCCTATTCTGTTGATTAGTATCTGCATCAACGTCCCAATTTACCTGCAATGAAGAACAAATATATCTCAAATCAGAAATACAGATGCTAATTAAAGAAAAAAAGTTGATATTTCAAAATTGCATATAGTACAGACATAAGGTGGATAATGACATACCAAGAGAGATCTTTTTCACTCTAGAGGAAAGTTTAGGTTATGCTACCACATAGATTTTATTGAATAAAATATAGAAGAACTAAGAAATACAGCATGACGATACTAAGAAGAAACACCAAACAAATAACAGAGAAGAAAGAACAGCAGATAGCTATCTAACAAGAAAGAAAAATGATATGTCAAACCGTCAGTTTCTAATAGAAACAAGTAATGTGGATTAAATGATGAGTCCAGATTGTATTCAATATTAGCCTTGAATTTAGGAAAGATAAAATAACATGAAATTATAAAAACACAAACTTAAAAGGTTTTCTTTCAACTTTGAGATGTGAGCATAGGAATCCAGCTTGATGGGGCTCGGCCATAATGCACCAACCAGGGTGTCTCACTTAGCATCATAATGGATAGAACATAAGTCCAAATAGAATTAATTACTCCCACCAACAAGCTCAGCCAGCCCATGCCTCGGTCTCAGCAGCAATGGAAACTTTATTATAAAAAATGCCTCCAATTGAAATGAAAGTTATATCGATCACAGAATTTTTACCTAATTAGTTCAAAGGTTATGGTTGCTTAAGCAGATAATTGTCAGAAACAACCAGTTAACATTACCTACACCTCTGTATCTCTCAGAACAATTATCATGTTGGCAAGGTCCATGGATCTTAAATAGCACCATACATATGAACCTATGCCTTTTCTTGCTAGATTCAGTCATATTAAACTGGCAATGATGTAAATGATTAAGTATTTACGAATTCTAGTATAAAGAAGAAAGTTAACTTTTGATACGCCATTAAATAGTAAAGCACCTCAAAACAATATGACAACAACATTAAACCATACTAAGCCTTGCATGTGGGAGGCATCTCATAATATATATAACACAGATGAAGATATGTGACACTATAGTTTAATCCTGGCTATGGAAGGAGAATTAAGTTCGTTTGTAGGGTTAGATGTCTATTACTATTGATTTGATCATAAGCATTTTAGGTCAAATGGTTCATAAGTTGGTTATCCATTTGGACCCATCATAACCTAGTTATATCAACAGTGGATCTAATATTAGACATGATAAGGTGCCTAAGTAAGAAAACACTACTTGTGAATGGAGCAAGAGGCGTATCATGGTCATCAATGGGCTGAACTTAAAAGTGTTGGATTATGTTTGATATTTAGGCCTTGGTTTAATTGTGCTATCTTGGTTTAATCGTACATCTGAAATGGGAGAAATGAGTTGACTTATAAGATTATATAATTTTAGAAATATTATCTTGAACTTGAGCATTTTGTGTCATGTGGTTCCAGGCTATCAAGTTAATGAGTCAATTATCCTGTGAGATTAGGTTATGACAAGATGTATCTTTTGAGAGATGCATAATTAGCTGGGCGTAAAAGAATAAGAAACACAAGTATTGTGCCCCTTAAGATTCCCCAAGAAATAGGAAATGCATGCTTACCTTGGATAGAAGGCCTAGATTGAGTTATAGGTTATGAAGCTACACTGGCTTGCATTGTCCTTTATAATCTCTATCACATGATTTATATATAGTGATAAAGTAAACAAGCAGATTAAGCTAGACTGTTATATAAGGATCTTGCAATTTTTGTAAGCTGCAAATAAATCTACTTGACAGTATATTATACCTATGTGCACCATCCAAATTGGAGAAAAAACCACTAAATGGCTCAAGTGAGATCAAATCCAGAACTGCAATGGGTTAGTTGCAAATGGAAAGATACAGTAGGCCGAGAAAGGTGCAAAGGATGACCCTCCAACAAAATGTATCTTATCAAAGATCTAACAGCATATTATTTCATGTAAATAGTCTTGGCAAGAGAACTATTTGCTTGTATAAGAAAACATGGATTATGCATATAAGCATACCAACAGACACCTCCACTTGGAACCAGGCCATCTTACAGGGTCCATGTCACTGATCCCGGTTACCAGTCCTGTGGACCTATAGAAAAAGGTAAATGAACAACATTCAACACATCTCAATTTAAATCCTAAAAAAGAACATATATCAAACCTTCTCTCTGAGGCATCGTCACTTTCATAAATCATTTTGAACCTGATTCCCACAGAAATGGAACTATTGAAGCTTTTTACAAATTTCCAGTATGGGACAATGAAATCTGATGAGTTTGCCCTGCAAAATTGGAACTTGGTTTTTAGAAACCATCTTGACTACGATGACATGATATTTCACTTTTATTGACACTTAAGAATGAAGAAGTTCATAAAGAATAATGAGTTGTCATTTAGCTACATGGTATAAAAAAGAACAAAAGAAGTGCTATGGAATATAGGGTTAAGGCATCCTTGGACAATTAACCATGAAACAGTTAATTGGCCAGCTAATTCCATCATGAGAAAAATGACAACTGTATTTCTATCTTAGATCAAGAATCATTGATGTGAGCAGCTTGTAAAGGTATCATGTTGTTTATCCTTCAGAGTTCATACAGCTTTTTTATTTTAAGAATAAAAGCAATCCTGTGCAGAAATAGCACACTCCAACTTTGGTCTGGATTCAGGGGAAAAAAAAAAAGATTCTTAATACTTAAGACAGTCATGATTTCTGGAATATGATTGACGGTGTTCGTACTTCCTGTTAATACAGAACTGGCTTTTGCATATGTATAAGGTAAACTTATATAGAGCATAACTCCGTTGCAACCAAACATACCTTGGGTTATAATAGACATGGAAGACTTTTCTTGTGGACACAGCATTAGCAATATCAGCCAATGTAGCAAGAGTCGAGTTCCCACTTGGATGTGCTGAAACTGGACTGCTGCTTTTAAATTGTACTGCTCTCCTAATACCCAATCTAAGCTCCCCATCAGTACCCCTATTCACATATAGAAAACTCTCATTCATGTAAATGATCTTCACGCGTACGTAGTCAGCAACATTTTGATAATGCCTACCGAAGAAAGAGCACTGCATCTCCTGATATGAGCTTTTTCCTATTCACAAATGCACTCCATCCAGTTGTAAGAAGATGCCTACGCGGTTGACCTAAAATGCAGACAACTCAAACATCAGCAGCAGCAGATAAATTGAATTTTGTAAGGACTATGGTAGTTTAAGTAATGTGACATATTCATAATATATTTACAACTAAGATCTCTAAAAGGATTGAAAATCACATGCACAACAACTATGGTGCATTCCAACAAGTACTGGTTGTTATACATCATATGGATCATTCCAAAGGGAACTTCTCCACACAAAAATTTCAAATAATCTTCTTCAGCAAGTCATATATGGTGGCGTGGATAATTGGCAGAAACAATATCTTCAACTAATGATTTAAGATGATCAGCTTTCTATTCACTGGCGAAAACTAATAGCTAAGTGTTGTCTTATGATACGACAGAAGAATATGAGAACAAATGACGACAACAGTCTTTGAGCACAAATGTGCAGTCAAAATTGCCTGAGCATTGTAGTATAAACTATAAAGAGAAAAGGTTTTTGAGGCACTCTTAGCTGAAAGTTCAAGCATTTGAAAATTGAAAATAAAAATGTGAACAATATCTGGATTTGCTTAATATACCTCTATAGATATGTCGAAACCTCCATTCCATGCCATGTAAGTCTTTTGCAATAAGCTCTTGTGAAGGTCTCTGCAGCTTATAATCCTAATTCAGAAAGAGGAAGCGGCAAAACACAAAAGTTCAGCGCAATATCTATGCCCAAATCTACAAACAATATTTGATGGAGTTACATCCATTGCGATGTATCCATTTCGCATTAGATACCCTAAACAAATATCATCACAAAATCAAATCCAAAATAGCTCATGTTTAAGGGAATCTAGTCACCAGGGGAGGGAAGCAGTCCTCAGCAGCTCGGCGGGGCACAGAGAACCCTCCATGGGTGCTAGTGTCAGATGCAGTGAGGGTCTTGCAGAACATATGGGGGATAGAGGATCTGTTTATACACTCAACATCATCTCCTTCCTCATTTCCTTCAACCTCACCCATCTTCATTCTTCGTTCAAAATCCTGAGCCAAAAACATGTTGCAAGATCAACCAAATCGAACTCAAATGCCAGAAGATGAATCAGAATAGCTAACCAAAAACAGCCCCGACAAATTGTGTTTCATGTTTCACAGCTTTTATATTGGGCAAGCTTGAAATTGGACACGACGGCTCATTTTTGCATGAGGTACACCCTTCTTTAATTCAAGGTCAGCCACACATGACCAAGCTCACACTCTTGAAGAGAGATGGAAGCTTGATAGTTCATAAAATGGCAAATCTAGAACAAGCAGAAGCCTAACCTCGCTTTCGGCAAGAAGAGAGAGCTGAGCGTAGACATCGTCTGTAGCCGCATCAGCCTGCGTTATTGAAGTACCAAAGAACAAGACCAAGTAAAAAAGAACCAACCTTTAGAAACCCTAGAAGAAATGATATAAATCAGCGTGACAGAACAAACGAACATGGAGCTTGACGTCGATCACACGACATAAGGCATGAGGGGGCACATCACGGCGGCAGATTCCCCCTCTCCCTCCACCGTCGGCGCCGCCGCCGCCGCCGTCCCCGAGGTGCTCCATGTGCCCCTGCGGCAAGTACACCACCAAGCTCCCCTTCTTGGGCAACCATATACGGGGCCCTGCGCAGGCGTGCCACAGCTCCAGGCACACAGGCGTTCCCTGAAACGCGTCCTCGACTGCCGCTGCCGCGGGCGGTGAAGCGGCATGGGCCGGGTGCTCCGGCTCCTCATCCTCCTCCTCTATCGTGTTCAAATCGATCCCCATTGTCTCCGAACCAAGGAAACGAGCAGCACAGGACCCAAAAGGCGAAACCAAGAAAGGGAGGACCCAAAGGCCGGGGAAGAGGGGACAGGTCGGATGCTGGTCAAGCTAAGGATGAGGGAAGGAGCGAGAACACAGGAATGGTGAAGCGACGCATGTGGGGAGAGCGCTAAAGGCTAAGGGCTCAGAAGACAAGCGTGGGAGGCGGGAGACCAGCAGAAGCAAAGTCGAGAGCAGAGCAAAGGAACAGAGACAGAGAGCTAAATAGAAGAGCCAAATACCAAAAAAGCTTCGGCTTTTCTTCTCCCTTTCCCCACCGCTCCTCTATCTCGGGCTCCTTAACCATACATAAGCTTTGCCAAAAGGAAGAGGGTCAAAAGCCATGCCTCTTCCGTACCCTCTGCAGCCCCGACCTCCATAACTCCTCCCCTTTCCCCTTATCTCTATCTCTCGCTCCCTCACCACATTCTTTTCTCTCGCCTGCTGTCGCAGCTTCGTTTTGATGCGGTCGTCGTCGCTGCTGCTTCTGCACAGCAACTGGCCCCGTGTCAATGCTTGAATCAAATGGCTAGAGAGAGAGAGCGCGCGCGCGCGAGAGGACTCAGTGTCTCAGTTCTTCACTTCACTTTCTCCTCGCTTTTATCGGTGGGACTGTGTTGCTGTTGCTGAAGCAGCTGTTTCTGTAACGGCTGCAGCGGGCGCAGAAGAGAGCAGAGACGGGGAGGGCATGGCAGCAGAGCTGCCGGGGGCCGCTTTACTTGGCCTACTACCACGAGACCGACCTTTTCTTTATCTAATCCTTTAATCTGTGGCTGTCCTTGTCGCCTCTCTCTCTCTCTCTCTCTCTCTCTCTCTCTCTGATGACAAGACGTAAGAGCTCATCTGCTTTACCCCCGGGTGCTGTGTCCATTATTGCTCGATGCTTGCCTCTCCTCCTGCCACCCTGCTTTGTAGGACACAGCAAAGCTATCGTGTTGTACTGCCCTTTACAGAATTGTTTGGACGTGAAATCACCCATCGCAGACTCGCACTTTGCTGCTGCTGGTGTGGGTGTTGGTGGTGGTGGGACAACAGGCTCCAGCCTTGGACGTGGACGAAAGATAGCGTCTTTTTAACTGGCAAGCTCCCAGTTTTGACGCCATGGACCGCCATGTGCAACCCCTTGCCGCAGATCGCTTTAAAAATGGAGGACTCCAGGCATAAATGTCACTCAATCAACCAAGAGGAAGAGGAAAAATCTACATTAGCTCGCTCTTCACTGACTCCTGTTGACCATGGCTGTTCTTCTCACAGTGCTCGTCATGTCTTTATTCAACCACGTCACTGGTTGGTGGGAGAACCCGAAACGAAGCATATTACAGGTCGAATCCTCGCAAGATTTGGAGAATCTTTGTGATGAATAGATCGCCTGGATCTTCTTTTGTTTAAAATGCCATACGGAGAGGTTCCAAATGTTCGATTTTTTGTTCATTTTCGACACACATTTTGATTCTTTTCATCCAAATGGCGTTCGCAAAGCAGCGGTTGTTGCCATTTCACTTGCAACCGAGGAATGGCGAAGGCAGTAGGACACCGCGTGCAGTGTTCAACCAGACAAGGGACCAGTGGGGTAGCAGAAGTCCGGTGCCTGCTTAATTTATAGTGCTTGCGTTCGCAACTGCGGGGAACAGACACTCACGGATGTTTGCGATCAGAGGCTCACATGGTGGGGGTCTGATCCGAGTACACTCACTCTCGTCTCCATCAATGCCCCACAGCAGAAAGAAGAAAAAAAAAGAGAAAGAAAAGAAGACAGCGAGTGAGTGAGAGAGAGAGAGAGAAAAAAGATACAACGGTGTCCCTGTAAACCTGTGAGCACGAGAGGAAGGAGAAGAAGAAGCCATTCCCCTCCACTGGTCCAAAACAGTCCAAATCTGTGTTACCTTTATAGGCCAACCTTAGCATCCTAGACGAGCCCCCAAAGGACCCCCGGGTAAACCGGAACACCCACCCCCACAAGCCTTTTTCTTCAAAGATTCTTCTTTTGTGGGATGAATGATGCACATGATTGTGGTGCGTGCATTTCCATCCTCGACCCTGCATCTCTAGGCCTGTACACATATGGCTCAGCTGCCGCTGGTGTTCCAGCCTGAGAGGGCCACTCACCTTTGCCTCCCCACCTCCCCTGCCCTTGGCTTTAATCTTCTGAGGCTTACAGCAGCCACCGAACTGCTCTTTTTGCTTCAACTTCCTCTTCCTCTTCTCCTTCAACTAGAACAAAGATAGATGGTGCGGATCACCAAGAAAGCAAAGGGATAAAGGTGATTTGGGTGTCCTGGGGAGCGGAACAGGGGCACTGGGATTGGATGGGCCAGTTGTGGTGGGTGCGGGGGAGTGGCAGGCAAGGTGTTGTGACGATGAGAGGAGGCGGGTGGCCCACGACCCACCCAAGCGGGGCTGCAACCCGACCCCCACACCGCCGGTGAACTCTTTCCCTGTCTGCCTTGTTGGATTTGTGCTTTGTGTCCCCTTCCCCAGTGGAGGCAGCACCTTCGAGTGCATCTCCTTCCACCTACCTCTGTTCCATTTACGACGTCACGGTAATATTATGATGTCACGCACGTTTTATTTCCATGAAGTAAGATTCGGTACGTTGATCTTTTCCAAATCTTGGCTTATTAGATTTCATGGAATATGATCGATGAACAAACAATATTATAGTTCATGTGATCAAATCTACTCAAATCCAACAGATGTTTCACATGAATAATTCATGATCTTATGGATCAGAGAAGAAGATGAATGACAAAGATCTGAGATGGGTGAATTCCTGACCTTTCATGGTGCTGTTCTTTCAGTAAAGTTGGATTGTTTTCGGATAAGATTAGAATTTGGATGCTCATAGTGCGAGTTCATTATTATGACTTTTAATCTGTAGGCCCTAAAGAGCTTCTGTACGGTGCGTGATGGGAAGTAATCACACTTGTAAGGAATGAGTGATGCCACACTTTCAGATTCCAACTCCAATAATCGACTATTGGTTTGCGTGTAGAACAGCAACACCTGATAGATCGCAGGAAGCTAATTCTAACGTATAATGGCTGACACCTGTCGATTTTTGGTGTGGTTAAGCCATATCTTCTTTTTGTTATAAATCATATCTTCATGATCAATAATTAAGATTATTCTTCGGTGATTTGGATGCATATGACATGATCATGATGATGATGATGATGATGATGATGATGATGATTGGAGTGCTTTGCTTGTCTACTTATTAGAGCATAAATAAGTGCAGTATGTTACATTGACCTCCTCTCACATCTTTTGGGAGGTGATATAAATGAAAATAGGGTTCCACTCTTGCATGTAAATTAAAATGATATTAGAGTGGTTAATAGTAAGTATGATTTTTGTTAGCTTAAAAAAATTATCATCAAACCCACTTGAGGAAGTTGATCCGATCTCACTAGTTTTTAAAATAAATATCGTCGAATGTTTTATTCCTCAAATATTATGACGTTTGAAAATAGAATGTATAATTCTTTTTAAGAAATATTCATATGATATGATAGTTAGGTCGATAAAAAGAAAAAAGAAATTAACCGACTGAAATCAGATCATAATAGTGAACCGAATGAATTCATGCATCCAAAACAAATAGACATAAATGAATGAATGATAAATTCAAAGAAAAGATACTGAAAAGCATTCAGAGATAGGAAACAGGGTTGGACCTCATCCCTATCTATGCTCATAAATGATCTAGGGTTGGCCCTCGACCAACCTCAATGCCAGCATCCCCAACTTGTTCTTGCATGCATAGTGGCTCTAAATCGATAGAACCATGTAATGAGGTCCTCCCAATCAAGAGTGCAACACATCACATTTCCTGTATTGAAAAATGAGAAACTAAAATTGATAAATATGCCAAAAATTAATCTTAACGGGTGATACGATAGCATGACGTATAAATAGCTCGATGACACATCATACCACTTTGTCACATCAATAGACTCCCAATCCAACGATAACGATCAATATTCGTGAGCTCGAGATGTATCTCGTTACTCTTCGGTCATAGATTGACGATTCGATCTACGATATTATGGCTCATTGATTCTAAGATGACTTGCGTAATCATTCTCGTGTTTATCATTAATTGATCAAACGATCGCTCTAACACACTATAAAATATCTCAAGTGTGTTTTAAAAAAATAACTATCTGATCTTTAATAAATCCTTTATTAACTTAGGTGTTAGGAGAATCTTTATGATGTACGTTTCTCGACATAGTGACGTTACTCCCAACCCAACATAGTGCTTCAAGAGCATCATATGTGATAATAATTAAGATTTCCCAAGAGCAAATCTCGTTGTTTTGGGGAATCTTGTTATTATTAGAATAACGAGATTTGCTCGTATAGTTGAAGAAATCTTATTTGTTATAAACCTTACTCATCAAGAACTTATATTTTGATTGATTTCGGACAAACAGAATCTAACTTAAAAAATAATAGTAGCTATTGTAACTGCTCTGCCGGTTCTCTTTTGCTTCCATTGGCGAATTCTTGGAACCGCCACCTCCGCCAACCAATGCCTTGGCGTGCGGTCCGGCGAACACTTCTTGGGGAGTGTTTGAGCCCCGGAAGCATCTGCTACTTGGAAGCCGAACCAGATCAAGCGATGAACTCCCCAAGAACGAAGATGGATTCCATCTCGATCTCCCGTGATGACATCATGTCAACTCCCTCACGTAACATAAACCGCTCCGCAACTCTCGGAAACTGTCGCCTTACCTTTAATCCCACCTTCGGTTCTTCCTCTAGTTCTTCTTGCTTGCAAGCCAACCCCGAAACCCTTGCCTGCCTTCCTTCCTTCCCTTGTACTCTGACGTACGTATCTTCCATATTGTCCCATTATAATCGCCCGCTCACCCACCTCCTGTTCGTAGTCGACGATGGCGCCGAAGATGACCGACGTAGAAGCTCAGCAGCAGCAGAAGCAGCCTCTCTTGGCTCCGGATTCGGCCGGCGATGACCAAGCGACCCTCGTGCAGAAAGCCATCAGCCAGACCTTCAAGAGCACCGCCCACCTCGCCAAGCTGCTCCCCACCGGCACCGTGCTCGCCTTCCAGCTCCTCTCCCCCATCTTCACCGACGGAGGCCACTGCATGGCTGTGAACCGGCTGATGACCAAGTGCCTCGTGGCCATCTGCGGCCTCTCCTGCTTCGTCCTCAGTTTCACCGACAGCTTCCGTGACGGCAACGGCACGGTGCGGTATGGGCTGGCCACATTCCGGGGACTGTGGGTTATCGACGGCACCAAGCCGCTCCCTCCGGCGATCGCGGCCAGATACAGGATCAAGTTCATCGACTTGGCCCACGCGTTGGTGTCCGTTCTGGTGTTTGCGGCGGTGGCGCTGTTCGACCAGAACGTGGTGTCCTGCTTCTTCCCGATGCCGTCGGAAGAGATGAAGCAGGTTCTGACGTGCTTGCCGGTGGGGATCGGAGTCATCGGCAGCATGCTGTTTGTTACTTTCCCTACCACCCGCCATGGAATTGGCTTTCCCCTCTCTCCGCACTGAGGCCAATCAATCTATTCCCCCCTCTCCTCTCTGTGAAGAGCCAAAAAAAATTCATTTATTGTTTGAAGATTATTACAGATTTAAATTAAAATAGAGAAAATTTTTCATTACGCTCACACGTTGATTGGAACATAAGACTTCCAACGATCAGATGTCTCGAGAGAGAAAGAGAGATGAGAAATTATTGGAGTTGGATGAAGCATTGTCACGTAAAAAAAAGAAAGTTGCTTGAATATTAGCTTGTTTTGTAGTCATAAATGTCTATCATAAGTTGTTGTAGAATAATGGAGAACATAAATCATTTACGTTAACACAGATATCCGAAGTCAAATCGCTATCCACATCAACTTTCATGTCGGTATCACATTGGCATCCACACATGCTGTTTAGAAGGATAAATAAATAATAAATATACACATACAATATACAAAAAAATAAATACTTTTCTATTTCAATTATATTTTTTGTGCTTATATATATATATATATATATATATATATATATATATATATATATATATATATATATTATATATATATTATATATATATATGTTACTTATT
Organism: Musa balbisiana; assembly: GCA_004837865.1. Classification (NCBI taxonomy): domain Eukaryota; kingdom Viridiplantae; phylum Streptophyta; class Magnoliopsida; order Zingiberales; family Musaceae; genus Musa; species Musa balbisiana. The sequence goes on along the minus strand of CM017191.1, from coordinate 8,024,015 downwards.
TTTATTTTTTCAATAAATTTGTCCTTGTGCTCTGCCTTGCCTCACTTTCCCTTGACGTCATCATCTGTCTCCTGCATTGTCTCCATGAGCTTGCCCAACTTATCGACTCTTCGAAGCCCCACATCAACTTTATAACATCTTGAATCATCACCAAGCTCTCCAACCATGTTTTGACGATCCTCTTTTACTTTCCTTGGTTTCGGTCATTTGTCATCAAGAATTTTGGAGGCAAACTCTTTGCTAATGATATACCAAGCTCCTTGGCCACCAGATTGGTTTTGATCGTTCTGACAATATTTCTTGACTCCCTTCAACCTCTGTCTTTGTGTTATCATAATTAGTATCGCTCGTTGCTTACCCCTCTTCTTCCACCACCCTTGCTTCCCCTCCTCTTTTCATCTATCATATTCTTCTCTTTCACCACAGTCATTATCGCTCTCGCCTCCACTCCCTTCTCCATTTATAGTTAATGTTTCAATGGGAGCAAGTGATGTCGAGATCCGACAGAAGGGAAGATGCATCGAGGGGTGAGGGGGATATTAAGACATAGAGAGGGTAGGAGCGAGGACAATAGGGTAAAGATAATAGGATAATTTCATATTTAAAAAAAAGGCACTATAGAATAAATAAAACAAGTTATCTTCAAAAATTTATCATATATATATATATATATATACTCTTCGTATTTTTTTTTCAAAATGATCATTTTGAGAAGCTCATAAATTTAAAAATTTTCAATTAGTACCTCAAAATTTTGACAGTGTCTTTTTTTTTAAATGACTATTTAAAATTTTTTAAATAGTACCTCAAAATTTTGATAGTATATATATATATTTTTTTTCTAAATGATCATTCTACGGGTGAGGAAGGGTTGCCTCCCCCTATCCTTGCTTATGATCGATGGCGGGGGGATAGGAGATTATTTACGTATTGGTGGATTCATCATTGGATTCAATTAGGGTTATTACGTATTCGTGGAAGGAGACCTTACCCTCGACGAGGAATAAGGGCTGCGAAAGCTACACTTCTTTTGCTGGCGAGTCCGATGGAGGTGGCAATAGATTTGATAGAGGTAAGAGTAAAATAATCTTTTTACGTGAAGGGTAACTAAATTTTTTGAAATCGAGGCTTTGGTTGATTTTTTCTTCTTCTGATAATTCGCCGTTGCTTATATTTAAAAGAAATGATGTGAAAAGTCGAGATGCGGACGTCGTGGTTGTGGTCAGGGTTTGACTCATAGTCAACAAAACCCTCGCCGCGGCAGGGATAGAAAAGGTAGTCAGTCGTCTATTCCTCCGCCCTCCATGGCCGCCGCGGCTAGGTCGGTCCTTCGCTCGCATTCGCTCCGGGCCGGGGCGGCGCGGGTCGCCGCCGAGCCCGCGGCGGCCTCGCACCCGCTACTTCGCGGTATCCCCAAGATGAGGCCGGCCGTCGCCGCTCGCTTCCTCAGGTAGTAGACGGATCGGTAAGAATACCGTTCCATTAGGGCTTGGATGCCTTCGTATCCTGTCTACTAACGATTTTTCCCTTTTGGTAATAATTGAAGGTCTCCTGTCGAGGCGAGCTTCTGCGTGGAGACGCTGGTGCCGATGCACAGCGCAACGGCCTCGGCGCTGATGACATCGTTGCTCACCGTTTCGCGTAGAGGATACGGGTGGCTCTCTGAAGGTATTATCTTTGTGCTTCTTTTGTTTGGCTTGAATATTGTATGCCTTACGGAGATCCTAAATGTGGGCATTTATTGCTCGAGAGGATAAATAAATAACGCAAATATTTTGTTTGATTGTATGCAATTCCTTTTCCCTTTTTCAATCATTGCTCATTAAACTTGATGCACTTCATGTATCTTCTGATGAAAACAATACATTGGAGAGCTATTTTCAATGACATTGATTAGTGTTGGGAATGTTCTATAATCATCTGTGATTATCAGTCCACTTTATTGTATATTGTCTTTGAATTATTGACTTTGATATGAGCAATTTTCATTTGATGAACTTGTGTTATTGTATTCGATAATAGCCAAAGGCCTACATCACGATAGTTTTATTGAAGTTCCATAATATTCACACATGATTTCCATTTTATGGTCAAGTGCACCTCTTCTTCTGAGTTGGCAATCAGAAATATGCCTTATATAATTCCAGCAAAAGTCTGTAACTGCACTGAAGTCTCTTTCCTAGGACCCATTTGTTTGTCAAACAAGCAAGTATCAAGCAGCAAAATGAGTCCGATCCCTTTAGAGTATCACAGATTTAATATCGGTTTGAAACAATTACGGTAACTTATTGAACAGGTACAGTATCATTATACCGGTTAGTCCGTGTACCACCTGGTACCATTGAATAAAACAATAAAAGTAAAAAATGAATTAGTATGTGTGGGTATTTAGCTACATGTTTTTATAGAGATTCTTCTTTAGACCAGAAAATATCAGTCGGTGTGTCATGGACCAACTGGTATTTAAAACCTTATATGGTATATTAGATATTGGTAAGTGAGTAGCCTGATATAGTAGAGTCAGCACAGTTGATACACCATAATATTTGAATTCGTGCTTCTAGCCATTGTAGAATCATAGAGAATCATGCTGAAGCAGATGTGAGGAACAATGTGTTGCAAGTCAAGAGAAAAATAATTCTTCTTCCATGCTCTATTAAATGATTACCATGAAACCCTTCATAATCAAGCATTGTGTAAAGCCTGCTACATATTCTATTCTACTTGCCCCCATGAATTGTATGCCTTCTACCTTAACTACATAAATGTGCTAATTATAATTGTCACTTTGCTTTTGAATCAGATTACACAAACGAATCATAGAAAGAGACACTATCTGAAATCAGGTTTACAATTATCAACTAGATTAGGCAACCTTAGGTTATGGACTTATTGTGTAGCCTATGCAATTGCCCAGGTTCCAAAGCAGCATGGTAGGATTTTTTTATTTTTTGAGCTTTTGAATAATGTTTATTGAGTCTGTTTAGTTCAGTTAGAGTCGGGTAGAGATTTATTTAATATTTATTTATTATTAAGAGTCCAAACCCTAGTGGACTCTAGGTGGAACTCTATAAATAGTGATGTAATCGTTTCTTTTCGGCAGACAATGAAATATTATTAAGTCTTTTGACAAACCCTAGGAGGCCGATCCTCTCGAAGTGATCATCCCTTTTTCTCTCCTTTCTTCCATGATAAAACCCTAGGGTCTTATAATTTGGTATCAGAGTAGCGATCCTCGACATTCTCGCTGCAGTTATCATCCGACAAAAAAAAAAAAAGGTTAGAAAGAAAGATCGGCAGCCACATCCTTCTTGAGCAAGAAAGCAGCCTGGCCAGCGAAACAGAGTCCACTGTCGCCACTGCTCATCGGCCAGCGACCATAGCCGTCGTTGCTTCACGACCAGCGCCCACCACCTCATCGCCCCCACGCCGATGGTGCCGTTGTTTCCCGGCCAACGGACTAGCCCCCTCGTCCATCCCAACCCTACTGCCGCATTCTCCTCGTCGATCTCAGCCCTCGGCGATCCTTCGGCGCCGCCTACGGCTCGTTCTGCTGTGCGACAGAAACAAAGCTCCCTCTATTGTCGTAGCCCCCCGTCGATCTCAGCCCTCGGCGACCCTTAGTGACGCTACTCCTAGCCGTGCCACCACTACTTTCCAACTGTTGCAATCTTCTCCTCATCGATCCTAGCCCTCGGCGATCCTTCGGCGCCGCCTGCGGCTCGTTCTGCTGTGCGACAGAAACAGAGCTCCTTCTATTGTCGTAGCCCCCGTCGATCCCTGTTGCGACTCTTGCTGCCTCCTTCTCCACCGTTGTTGCTTCCCGACCGCTCGACCACCGCCACCGTTGTTCCCCGACCAGCGACCTTCCCTCCTCGCTGCCCCATCTCGCTCGAGCGAGAAAGGGCCGCTGCCGCTATTCTCGACCAGCGTACCACCCCTTGGCAGCGCTTAGCCTCGGCGACCCTTTGCTGCTCCTCGCCCTCGGCGATCTTGCTCCCAGCCGCACCGCCACCGTTGCCTCTCAACCCCGGCAGCAACCTTCCCTTCTCCACCGACAACCACAACAGTCGCCGGTTGCCACCGTAGCAGGAAAGGAAGAAAAGGTGAAGCTGGGAAATCCTAGTCGCAGCCCACTAAGTCCACCATCCTTTGCATCTTCGGCCGCTCAACTACAACCCCCCCCCTCATTCTGCCGCAGCCACCGGTCACCGCAGTATTGATGCCCTTGACCCGACACCAAAAACAGAAATTGGGGATTACAGATTTGCAGTCTTATGCAATGGCTACCGATAACTCAGTGAAAGCACAAATAGAAGCATTGGAACTCAGAATTGAGAACCGACTGCAAGAAACACTTAATGATTTCAAAAAGAGACTACTGGAGAGCCTCAGCAAATTTCAACAAGATGGGAGCTCAAGTTCTATGTTGAACAGATATGGAGATATAAGAAAAGGGCTTCAAGATTGTGACACAAACTACCCATGCATTAAGGTAGAATTTTCGAGATGGGAAGATGAGGATCTGACCAGTTGGATCTCTAGGGCAGAAATTTTTTTTCGCTTTCACAGGACCTCAGAATAATCCAAGGTAGAAATAACCTCAATCTAATTAGATGGTGATGCAATCCAGTGGTATGATTAGTATGAAATTTGCCACGGAATTCCTTCGTGGGAGCAGTTCAAGAGAGGGCTTCTTGTTCGCTTTGGCCCATCTGAATACGAGAATGTTGGTGGACATCTCGCCAAAATTCGTCAGACTTCTACAGTGTTGGAATATCAAAGCAGGTTTGAAAGATTGTCAAATCAAGCTAGAGATTGGTCTGAACGACAACTCATGGGTACATTTATTGAAGGACTTAATTTAAATATCCGGTGTGAAGTTAAAACTCATCAACCCCGCACTATGATCGTTGCGATATCATTTTCACGTTTACATGATGAAAAAATCAGCAGGGAAAATCGTCGAAACAGAAGTGATAACAAACAGATGATTAGCAAGCCACCTGCCCCATCTATTCCTAGCCGGAACCCTAACACTCGAAGACTAACCCGAGAAGAACTCAAGGAAAGATTAACGAAGGATTTGTGCTGGCACTGTGATGAAAAGTAGAGTAGGGAGCATCGATATAAATAAGGGCAACTTCTTATGATTGAACCAATTGAGGTGGAACCGGAAGCTAACAATGTAGACTCCGATCATCAAGGTATGGATTCTGATGACGATGTTGGACATATCATACATATAGTGCATGCATTAGTCGGTTACTCTAACCCGCAAACTATGAAAGTTGGAGGAACTTTAAAAAATCAACATGTTACCGTTTTGATTGATACTGACAGCACTAACAATTTTATGGACAGTAAGGTTGTCGACTGAGTAGCCTACCACATTAAAGATTGTAACAAATTCAAAGTAAAGGTCGCTGATGGATGAATTTTAACCTGTGATAGCAAGTGCTTAAAGATTAAACTGACTTTGTAAGGCCAAGAGTTGCTTGTAGACTTCTTTTTGCTACCCTTGGAAGACTTCGAAGTGGTGCTCAGAATTGAATGACTATCAACTTTGGGTGATGTTTCATGAAATTTTTCTAAACTAATCATGAAGTTTTTTATTAATGGAAAGCAGGTGATCCTAAAGGGAAGACGTGGAAGTAAGGTCACAACTGCCACTAGCCATCGAATGGAGAGGGTTTTTCAGAAGACTGCAACACCAAAAGGCTAATCTATTGCTTACACTATCAAGAATTGGAGATCGTACTTACTCGATCAACGGGTTGTGATGCGCCACAGATACCCTGCGACTGAAGTGCTGAAAGAGAAATTCCTCGAGTTTGATGTTGCTCAGCCTTGGGGATAAGGCTGATTTGAAGAGGGAGGAATTGTTAGGACTCTTTTATTTTCTGAGCTTTTGAATAATGTTTATTAAGTCTGTTTAGTTCAGTTAGAGTCGGATAGGAGTTTATTTAATATTTTTTATTATTAAGAGTTCAAGTCCTTGTGGACTCTAGGTGGAACTCTATAAATAGTGATGCAATCGTTTTTTTTTCGGCAGACAATGAAATATTATTAAGTCTTTTGACAAACCTTAAGAGGCCGATCCCTTCGAAGTTATCATCCCCTTTTCTCCCCTTTCTTTCATGATAAAACCTTAAGGTTTTATCATAGTAGCCTAGCTAATAAACTAGAAGTCCTTATGTTTTTTGGACTGATACTTAAATAATGTGATAGAATAAACTTGATAGGTTCATATGTGATCGAAAAATCAATATTTCCATATGCCTTATCTTTTATAGTAATGGCATTAAAATATTTGATAATATTCCAGACTGTTTAAGTATATATTTCATGTTTTGAAAGCAATTAAAATAAAGAAAAAATAAAGAACATACAACTATTTCAAGTTAAGCAATTTATAGTGAATATATTGCTCTTGTAAATAAATTTCCATGGTATACGTGAATTATACATACGAATTGTACACATATTATTATATATGATTGTATATGTCTATAAAAAATGCCCAAGCAATTGCCCTAGACATCCTGAGGCTTGTTTATGGCTTAAGGCCTAGGCCTTCGGTGACCGCTTATGACAACAGTGATTGGATTTAGCCTTGTTTTTGCATTTGTTGAATTGTTGTGGTCTTTTCTTAAGAGTTTATGGTGCTTCTTGAATTGAAAATCATGACCAGGGCTCACTCAACTTAGTGGTGAAACCATTCTTGTCTTGTAAATTGAATTGCTGTGATTCTTTTTTTTTAAATCTGTTTTGATTGCATGAATGTATTATTTTTTGTGTTAAATTAGGTTAAGAATTTTTGAAAATTGCATTGAATTTAGATTTTACTGTAATTTCCTTTTGGAGTCCACCCTATAGCTTGTCTCATGTCAAATAATGTGGCTTGGAAACAGTTCTAATTATCATCAAGATAGAGTAGCATAGGGTATCAAAACAAAACAAACTTGATTTTATTGAACATTCTTGTTTTAAATACGATCACTATTTTCATCTCCTGTTTTTTTTTTTTTCTACTTTTGATGCAAGAGCATACCTTTTCACTTCTTCCTTTTGTAGGACGAGATGAAACTAGATGAAGGCCAAACACCAAAAGGTGATTAACATTCTTGTTTTAAATAGGATTAGGTTCCTATTTGCACTTTGTGAACTGTATGTTGAATTGTTTATTCCAGCATGTTTGTCATGTGTGTCATATGTATATGGTAATAAAATTTTTGCAATTGAAAACCAGAGGCAGAGTTATCTATTCTGTAACTGGAAGCCTACACCGAATGCATGTTTGTTGATATCTAGATAGCATTTCTTTAACTTGAATGTTCTTTTGTTGTATGGCCAAATGGGCAGAAGTGCTGATATGCTGTATTTAAATCAGCTGGCAGTGAAGATGCATGATGATGTATCAGGTGGACTCGAGCAATGTTTTGGATCAGACTCCTGTATTGCTTCGACAATGATGCTTAGCTATGCTATTGAAGGAACTGGCTTATGTGGTTTTGTGATTTTTCTGCTTGATGAACCAGAAAGGTTATTTGTTCTTGCTTTTGCCCCACTGTTTTGCTCATGCTCCATGAAATGCTGAAGCTGTACGGAACATTTTTGAGGGACTGGAGGCCAACAAAACATGGAAAATATATGCTCTCAAGTTGTTAGCATCTTAGTAGTTTGACATACTCAGCTAAGATCATAGTTCTGTTTGTGCCAAACTTGTCTCCTCGTAATGCCAATATTGTTTCAATAACCTTAGAAGTTTGAAAATGATTTTGTAAGCATTACGAATGCTCTTTTATTCTGTCCGAAAATGGATTCTCCAAGTAAACCTCATGCATCTTATAATTCTCACACAGACATTGGACTTTCTTCTCAATTGTTTAGGTCAGTGACCTTTTAGCACAAAGAACAGCCAAACAGAAGACTACTTGTTGCTCTTTTCCTTGCATTTTCCTCCATGGTATCCATTAACACCAACATAATTGTGATATGAAATTGATGAAATTGTCTCCCAAAACATGGTTCATTGTGTTTCATCGTTACTGTCTTGTAGATCGAGTCATGTCTTGCCATAATTGTGATAGTAGCTGCCATGGATTTCTCACTGTCAATAATCGTTCTTGTTTGATTTGGTATGATATACATATCAGCTCATTTCTCTTTATAATTACTCCTGTAGACAATGCCATGTCTAGTTAAGACGTAAATAGATGATCACTTGTTTGCTTGCTATGCCTTGCAATAGTTGTCCTATCTTGATCGCTTCTGGGAAGATCACTACCCTTTTGGGATTTTTTTTTTCCTCGCAGTAAATGTCCTCTGCACGGATCTTCCTTAAGGCCTGTATGTATGTTCTCTGCCAATGCCTGCTCCATCAGCTGTAAGTTAATCACTACATAGCAGTCATAACCTATTTCACATTTGCATCTCTCTCCTAGTTTTTGAAGTTTATAGTGGGTTTGGTACAAACTGAGAATTTGCACATCATGAGATTGCTTTGCATTACCATAAAAATTAAGACAAACATGATAAACTGATCATAATTTTAATTAATAACCCCTGAATGATTTTGAAATAAATGATTGAAAAATCATGTTTTTGGATGTTTCCTGTCAGGGATATATGCTGTCTATTGCAACTCAGGTGTTCGACGTAATGCAGGAGTGTCGCATCACCTCCCGCGCCGCAGATATATATATATATATATATATATATATATGTATATATATATATATATGTATATATATATATATATATGTCTCTTCACGCCCAGCTGTTGTTGCAAGCTGTCTTCCTCCGCCCTTGTTCTGCGACCCTCGTCTCCCCCCTCCAAATCTTGCGCGCGCCCAACTCAAGCAAGTCACCGCCTGCTAAAAACAAAGAGAGATGGCGAGGGGATGGTCGATAGAGGCTATTTGTGGGCGGGTTAAGTGCTTTCCTCCGTGAATCTCTCAGTCCAGGCCATGATGCTGCAGCTGCACATCTCCCGTACTTTCGGCAAACATTTTTGGGTGTCCAATCTGCTCACCTCAATTTTAGCTTCCTGTGAGATCCATTTATATATACACAGCTCAGGGGGAGGAGTAATGGCACGGCTGACTCTCGGCATTTCCATTACCATGTCCAACAACTGGCCGTACTTTGCCCATCACCACGACCAATCCTCCGCGTTGGCCCCTCACCAGCTGCCCCCGGCCGTTGGCCCGGGGGGCGCCGCCGCGCCCGCCTCCTGGGCTGACGAGTTCCTCGACTTCACCGCCGCCAGGCGTGGCCACCGCCGCCGCTCCGCCAGCGACTCCGTCTCCTTCCTCGGGGCCCCGCTCGCCGACGAGGGTCCCGGCTTCGATCGCCTCGACGACCATCTCCTGTCCATGTTCTCCGACGAGGTGCCGCCGCCGTCTTCCTCCTCCGCCGGCGTCCCCGTGTCGTCCACGTCGACGCCGTCGGACCACGACAGCATCCACGAGGGCAAGCCGGCGGCAGGCCCTGAGGAGGCGCAGAGCGTGTGCAAGACGGAGGCGAATGCATCGGCCCTGGCGCCGCCGGCCGCGGGATCCGAGCCAATATTAGACCCCAAGAGAGTGAAGAGGTGAGCCGCCCCGACTCCCCTACATTGCTTACAATCTCATGGGTTCCGCCATGACCCTTTCGGCATGGATTTAGGATCTTGGCGAACAGGCAGTCGGCGCAGAGGTCCCGAGTGCGCAAGCTTCACTACATCTCGGAGCTGGAGCGCAGCGTGACCACACTGCAGGCACGTAGAAATCTCCTCCTTGTAAGTCTCCCAACGCACTGCGAAGTGTCTTACTAACAGTTCCTCCCTTTGTGGCACGTCGAGATGAAGAACGAAGTGTCGGCGTTGTCTCCGCGCGTGGCTTTCCTGGATCACCAGCGCTCCATTCTCGCGATGGACAACAGCCATCTCAAGCAGCGGATCGCAGTACTGGCGCAGGACAAGATCTTCAAGGACGGTGAGTAAGCTCTCAAACAGTGGCACAGTCATTTCGATCCATCTGTTTCCTCTTTTTACGCTATTATTTCAGAGATTTTTTTTCTCATATTTTTTTAAAGATTTTCTTGGGATGGTATCTTCTTTTTACAATTCTCAGGCAGTAACCTCTTATTTCTAATCTATCAAAAATATCCCTTCAAAAAGCTATCATTTTTTTCCATCCAAATCCAAAAAAACTTTTCCTTCAATTGTTTATAATATTTTGCGGGTTGATTCTTATCCACAAAACACTGTATAGTATTTTTGTTGGAAAAATGCTATAGGATGTTTTCAAAACAAAAACACTATGTAATGTTTTTGAATAAAAACAAAAAACACTATATAATGTTTCTAAAACACTATTCAATTTGGGTGGGAAAATATATGGTAGCTTTTGAGGGTATTTTTTGGATTTTTGAAATAGATTTTGGGATTTTTAAAACACTATATAATGTTTGAGAATTTTGAAAAGGGTACCATTCGGAAAAAAAAAATCCAAAAAGAGGGTATTTTTTCGGACAATTGCTCGCCCTATACTCTTTGCATTCTTTATTACTTTATCATTACAAATTTTATATATTACTTTTTGTTTTCCTTGAGAATAAAAGAAGCAGGAGGCAGTTAATTACTAAGTCATGATGGTAAGGAGAACTCTTATAACACTGACTTCCCTTTAACCAAATACCCCAATGATCATAAACCTCATTGATTATAACTTTCTATGCATGTATATAGCTTGGTAGAATTAGACTATGGTGGTGTATCGGACTTACTTACCAAAGTTTAAAGGTTTATATATAGAATATTGATCTGGTGGTAATGTGTCAGATAGATAAACTTACCAAAGATTAAATATTCGAACCTCATCTGGATTCAAAATTTGATTTGATAAATTTTAAATGGTACAGATCTTGACTTTTGATGATAAGATCTTGAAATCAAATCCAATCTTTATCACTTGCCCTTTGAAACAAAAAGTCGAAAAAGATGATAAAGGTTGCAAATATGCAAAGATGATTTCCTGGGAAAAAACATGATAGAAATAATGTTGTAAGTACTGCATGCACTGTTTGCTGCATTGGTTGGGGAATTTTGCAAGAGTCAGTCAGTGTGATGGATTTTGGGATGTTTCTCTTCCTCATGAACGGGAGGTTTTTATCTCCTCGGATATCAGAGAGGATGGTTGTATTCAGTTAAGTTAGTAATCTAGTTTTATTTTCTTTCGGCACGAAAGAAAAGTACTGCATGAGTTGGTAATGTGATTTATGTGAGTGTGGTTTCGTGTGATGCTGCAGCACATCAAGAAGCGCTGAAGAAAGAGGTTGAGAGACTAAAGCAAGTTTATCACCAGAAAAATGTAGATGAAATGGTTACTTCCACTTCTGAACCTGTTGGGCTCGCAGAGAAGGAATTGATAGACTGAGAAAGAACAACACTTGGAGGGGTGTGGTTTACATTTTCAAGGTGGTAGTAATGCATCCTATAACTTGTGTTCATCTTTCTAAAGGAGATGTCGATATCAATTGTAAACAAGAATTGGTCAATGAGGTGTTGTGGACTATGAAAGGGTTTGTTTGAAGGCTTTTGTATTGTTGAGAGGTGTGTGGTTTGTTCCATTAAATATTGCATATATCAAATACCTCTGTAGATTTGTTTAAGATGTTAGGTTTTCTTTTTCTCAACAAATTTCTGCTGCACATTTCCACTATTTTGAAGATCAAATATTAGAAATAGCCTTTCCATGTACACAAAAAAAAAAAAACACATTTGTCTTACTAATTTTATCGATCAATTATCGATACGATACATACTGATTCGTATTAAACTATATCGACATATGGTACATGAAGATCTATCAATGCATCATTCATACTAATTCTCTATTAGATTGACATATATTATTTATATCGACATATATTATTTATATCGAATGATACGTCATTGTACGATGACGTTTCGATGAGACCCTTTTTTAAAGAAAAATGTTTATTAATCTAAGATTAAACATTAAAAAAAACAGAGAGAAGTGGTGCTTCTCCCAAAATCGGAGGGTGTGCTAAAACATTGGACGTCATAGAGACGTGAACAAAATTGGTTACGTTAAGATCGGAAGAAAGGAAAACTGTGTCATCCAAAATGCTACTGAGAAACCAAAGCCCGTCGAGAGTACCTTTTACAAACTTGTCGAGCCACAGGGAGTTTGTTTTGATGCATATTCTGGATAGGTTCAGATTTTGCTATAGTTTGAAACCCTCGCAGCACCGCATAGGCTTCCGCCGTTATAGGCAAAGATGCAGAACAGTAGCAGCCTCCAACCCCAATGACAAAATAATCAGATGCGCGAAGAACAAATCCGCATCCTACGTGAAAAGGAGCTAAGATGAAGGAGTCATTTGCTTCAAAGATGAATGATAGGGATTTTATTATCATCATCAATGATGATGTTTTCATTACATCATAATCAATATGAAAAGATAAATTCTGTAAATTAAAAATGATGTAATGAGAAGTACTAAAGTCAATAATTCAATTACTTATAGTCAATTAAGTGTCGCAGTAGATTTGGATCAAAATCGATAAACTTTTACTGTATGTTCGATTTTGTCATTGAGTTGATATATGACTTTTTTTATTAATTATTAAGGTTGGGTTGTTAGAACTATTAATAGTTATAGTTAAAGTTATTTCTTTGGACTGAAGTTGCTACTATAGTTAGAGAGTTGATAGTATAATTTTCTGTGTATTTTCATGTGTCTAGGATTTATCTTATTCAATCATTTAAAGTTCACTTTGATTACTTTTACCTTTAGATTTTTAATTAAATTAAATTGTTATAGTTGGTTACGTCTTCCTCTTTTCTTGTTGTTGATATGTTTCATGATTATTCAGCTTATCACATAATTCTTCAAATGATATTGATAAGTCACATACCCAAATTATTATCATGAGTTTCTTATATTCGTCTCCTTGGCTATTCAGAATATGAACAATAACTTCTTCATCACTTAAGGGATGATCTTTTAAAACCAAATTATCTATGATAACTTTTAGATTTTATATATAATCAGTAATAGTACTTTTCTCTTATATTATTTTTATCAGCATAGATAAAATGATTTAGTATGCAAGTGTGAGAATAATTAGTGAGGGTGGTTTGTAACTTGGATCGTGCTTCTGTTGTAGTACTGCACGAAGAGATTAGTTATACTTCTGAATGACTTGTAGAATAAGATAATCTTGTCGTAACCATAATTTATAATCAAGATTTATTATTAGGATGAGTTCTCTTAGTATTTGAATCTTTTCTAGTGGATTATTAAGAGAGTCAATGTAGCATAGTAGATCATATCCAAAGAGGTTGATGAATGATGCTTGCCAAGATGCATAATTGCCACTTTTAAATAGTTTGAAGAGGATCAAAGTTATAAGTCTTGTAAGTTAAGATGAATTATTATTTCTTGAGAAAATAATGCTTAGAGCATCACATATAAAAGTGAAAAGCATATTGAGAAGATGTTGTAATCTAAAAATTGTTTAGAACTAATTAATGATTTGGTATATGATGGAGATTTGAACCAACCAATGATCAGGTATATGGTAGAGATATGATCTATTGTTGGAGGAGATCTAGAGAAGACTCTTCTTCTTATTTGTGATGGATGTTGCAAGTTGGGATGAAGACCATTGAGCAAAGTAATAAGTGGTGATGGTTGGTGTTTTGCGATAAAGAGAGAAGAACGATCGTCAAGATATCAACTGAGTGATGTGATTTGTCATCAAAGAGGAGTCACTGACACTATGTGAATGAGGCTATTGATTGCTAATGATTATAGCAAATGTAAATAGCACGAATAGAGGAGGTAGACGACTAGCTAAAGGAGGCATTGAGGGAGGTTTAATTAGTAAATTTAGGATCTACATGGAAGGAATTCAAGGACACCAATGAAGTCAATAGCGACGTTTATGGCTTACGAGAAGGTCAATGATCGACTGTGGAGATGATAAGGATAGTTATGATGATAGTCGCATAATTAATATGAAAATAGGTGAGGTACTTGTTGGGAGTGTCGAGCGATTCATAGATCTAGGATGAGGTCGATGTCCATGAAGGAATCTAGACGAGAGAAGGCAGAGCGGTTAATGAGCTCTGAGCACTAATAATGGTTGGAGAGGGAGCCGTGGATGGGGTTAGAATGACAGGAGAGAAAGAGACGAAAAGCCATGGTTGCAATCGAGGCCCCTAAGGAGGCAGCAACGATGAATAGAACCTATTGATGGTAAAGAAGACGAGGACGAGGAAGGATGCTGGTGGCTCTATCGAGAAGCTTCGATATTGGTGCAGATAACCCAGAAAGGGATTACTGTTGCAGTGATAACAGTAATGGCAGCAAATCGCAAAGAAATTACTGGCACTAGATAGATTAACGAGTTTTGTTTGATAGGGAAGGGATAAGTGGAGGAAGAAAAAAAAAGGCCTTTTTCTTCAATCTAATGTATCTTGGAGAGATGAGACCAGTTTTGATCGTCAATCTAATGTCTCCAATTTGATGGTGTCTAGACCATTTTCAAGCAAAACTTATTGTTATAATTAACGTGTCCGAGATGATTGTTTGAAGTGACTTTTAGGACGTGCTCGATGAGGATTCTCCAACGTCGAAAGTAGAATTAATCCAAGACAAAGAATATGAGAATTTTGTGTAGCTTTTATTCCATTAAAATTGTTATAATTACATATACAAAAGTAAAATATAAAACACTTTTTTTTAACAAGAGATTAATGCGTCTACTTGATGGCTCATCATAGAGATTGAGTAGGATTCTCCACATGAACTTTTCAATACTCTAATTAGTTCAAAAATAAAAATTTTAAATAAACAGTATTTGATTGAGCTTTTTATAATGGACTTAACCCTAGAGAATATTATGTGAATATTCATCTAAGATTTTATATAAGGATGATGATGTGCATGTGATCAAATTGTCGACCAAAATTTAGTTTTTCATGTGTTGATTGCGCTATCAAGTATGATTTAAGAGGTCGGGATTTTGGCGGTAACAACCAGAATAATATAACACTTGAAAGATTGCTTCAACCAGAATATTACTTTAATACCCTTAATTATGATTTTTAAGGGTAGCATCAATACGTACGTAAATATGACATAATTGACTCAAATCATTAAAGCATACATGAAAGCCTCCAAATCAGCATAAATGTGTATTTATGATTGAAGACACATTTCCTAATCAAAGGCTGCTTCCACAAAGAGGGAGCTACTTGTGGGAAGGGAGAACACTGGGATATCCAATGCAGCCCGTGCAATATTGACATCTTCTTCGAATACCCGAAGAGCCTCCGACATAGTACCCTGAAGAACAAGATTGCATTGGAATATACATGTGGCAAAATACTCGACAAGAGAGAAACAATTAATATCAACGTGAAGCACTAGCAAATGGCCTGCTACGATACTATAGTCTTACTAGCAAAAAATTCTTGCTCAGTAGTCAGGAAAACGAGTGCGCCTAAGGTCTGTTTGTCAAGTGGTAAACAGGTCAATCAGCCTGAATATGGAACTTAACCCTTGAAGGATAGAGCTGAAATGGATATGTATAGAGTACTCATTTCATGTTATTGAAAGCACAGAAAATGTAAATTATGTGAAGCTTCCTCCTGCTCTTATATTCAATTTAACGGTGGACCGCCAACTATAGAGGCCAAGCTATATTCTTATTGGGAAATCTTCGGATAGAGCTGAAATGGATATGTATAGAGTACTCATTTCATGTTATTGAAAGCACAGAAAATGTAAATTATGTGAAGCTTCCTCCTGCTCTTATATTCAATTTAACGGTGGACCGCCAACTATAGAGGCCAAGCTATATTCTTATTGGGAAATCTTCGGTTTTGTTTTTTCTTTCTTTTTCTTTTGCTGTGGTAGATCTTCAAAAAAAAAAGTTATACCTCATTTTGTAATTTCCTGACATATCCAACAATGAATAGGTGCAATCGCTCATTCTTGTGACTTTCAGTATGGTCGATTAAGTATGGTAGCTGCACAAAAAAGAGTATTTCATATCAAGTATCTTGTCTTGAAAAAAGAAACGTTTGTTTGAACTTAAATCTAAAAAAAGAGAAAGCAGATGCATCATGAGTACATTTGAAGCTAAAAGTTGGATACCAAGTACGATAGTCATATAATATAGGATGGCAATATTATTGACCAACTTGTAAAGCATCACGATTGCAGATTGGAGAATGGCAGTCATCCTATAGCCTAATACAAAGTAATAACGAGGATTTCTCATAATGCATCTACTACAAAAAGCATTAGAGTGATAATTTAAACAGAGAATGGAATACAAGTAGAGTTGTATGAATAAACTAAACCAGAAACACAGAGGGTTCAGGAGAAAATTCTAGTGAAAGGCTTTTAATCCCTTAAAAGTAGCTAGGCCTAACAGAATAAACCAAAAAAAGAATGAAATTGGCTATTTATTTGCAAAAAAGAAGTCTGTGATCATAATCACAATCTTTTTAAACAGTGCCAGAGATGTGGATAAAACTAATCAAGCATGTCACCAAACAAGTCATTTTTCTTCTTTAAGGAATCATGATTAAAATAATTAAAAGATAATTAGTTATCACTGAATCAACCATAAAGACTCACAATTACTCTCTTTGCAGCACCGGAAGAGGTATCCCATCCAATGCAAACGACCACCTTATATATTCCATGCATTTCAATGTTTGCCCAACCAATGAAGACCCCCCATACCTGATGAGGAATAAATTCATACAAGCCAGTATCTGATAATAAACAGAATGAGAGGTGTCAGCTGAACACGTATCTAGAATCTAGAATTCAGCATGTAAATGACATCAGTGCACTAGCGCAGAAACAGGCTCTACTTATTGTTCACATTACAAGCAAAATACAAATTTTTCCTTGCCTGCAGTGATATCGATTTTTGAGAAGCCATCAGAAGAAACTACCTCTCCACCCAGGCCTCTAATAAATAATGGTTCAATTGGCAATGCACTTTGCAACCCTGATATATTAAAAAAATAAAATAAATTTAAAAATAAAATTTCAGCTTATATTAAACTAAGAAGATGAATCTACTGAGTAGGTAAGAGAAAGTACCATCTTCAAATGCTGGGAGGCCCCATAACTCAGGCTGAAACTCTAATAGTGTATGAAGCAAACAATTTGCAATGGAATAATTTTCATCCTGTCCTTGGAGAGATGGAACGGCAACAACCTTTGCTCCAGCATCCTTTGCACCTCTCACACCAACCCTGCAATGAAGCAACACAATTTGCTTACTTGAAATTAAAGATTGTGCAAATAGTTGCAGCTTGTTTATTTCATAAATGGAGATGCAGGACCTCCACCAGTTCCTTAGAGGTTTGTATAAAGAAACCAAAAGAAGGCAAAAGGCAAGAAAAGAGTAGGAAAAAGCAACTGATGGTAGGAAAGAGCCCATTGCAGTGAGGAAAAGCTGTTAAGATCACATTTCAATTTTAAATCATCCAACAAATCGTCAAGGAATGAGCCTTCTGTACTGTTATCCTGGATATCTAAAAATACAATTTGTCCAAGATTTCCAATAGTAGTGCCCTTTAGGCTTTCATCAAAGTTCTTACATTGGTTTTAGAATATCCACAAATTCCTTCCATAAAAACCATACCCACATTTGAAGAATAGCATTTAGGAAAGCCTAAATGCTATTTAGGAAACTTAAATATTTGTAAAGTAATTATCACTTAAATATTTAGGAAACTAGTTTAATTTGAACAGCTCATGTTTATGTTGTTATATCATTGAGAAATAACTGGCAAACTGGAATTTTCAGTTGCCCATCATGTACAACTGTATGAGACCCCAGGAATTTGAAACTTATAATAAATATCAATTGATGGAGTGAAACAGAATGTAATTTTGCAATATTGAACACATGGTAATGTATTTCTACGTACAGGGAATCTTCAATGACAAGACATTTTGATATGTCTACTCCAAGTCTCTTTGCAGCCTCTAGGAATCTGAATAACAGACAAGATAAACAAGTGTTTACACAGAATGAGACTGTAAGAAACAATTTGATCAATGATTCAAAGGAAATGGCTCACATGTCAGGAGAAGGTTTTCCATGACTAACATCATCCCCGCCAAGAATGACAGAAAATGATTCCTTCCAACCTACACAGAACAATGCAATGTAATATTAAATATCATGAGAAAACCTAAAACTAACTTGATCATATCCCATAACAAGATTAACAAATCACTATTGCAAAATTATTAGAAGGTTTTGATTGAGAACTGTTTAACTATAAATTTCGAGTTAATAAAATACACTGTAGGCCATACACAAGTTTTATATTCGTAAATGGTACCAAATTTGGCTCAGATGAATTTCTGCCAAAGTAAATTTCTCATTTAGCTCAGATGAATGGTAAATGGACTAATCACCAACATGCAAGATTGCTCTAAATAGATTATCAAGGCTCTCATATGAAGAATCCAAAGGTAACTACTCCTTTCCTGAAAGAGGAAATATTATATATCTAATTTTATATAAAACTTGGGTTATGGTGTGAATAATAAGAAAGCCTCCGCCAAACACCAGGGGAACCAAGTAAACGGTCATTGATGAAGTTTGCACGTTGATCTCCTTAACTGGAGTTATGATAAAGATGAAATATAGTCACTAATGAAGTATAGACCCAATGCAGGGTTTCGTGGAGACTCCGTTAACACACTCTTACCCCTGCAACCAAGAAAATTATTTCCGTGGCTCAAATTTTGATCACCTTAATTATAAAGGAGTGACATTGGTATGAGTATGACACTAAGGTCCATATTGCAAAGAACACAATGATGAAAAAGTTTGAATGCCAAAAAACAAAAACAGAGGAAACCATTCTAGGCATGGACCAAATAGTGAAAGCCAATGGTGATGAGATGTATCTTTGCTGAAAGAAATGGTGATAAACATGTCGTTTGTGTCAAAAGATAGTAAGCCTCACAAGTAAACCAAATCTACGGGTGTACCTGTTACGCATGGATATCAATATTGGACAAAGAATACATTGTAATATGTTGGGTTTAGAGAAATTCTAAACTAAGCAAGCATTTAAAGAGTTCTTAAAAACAGGATAGTGAGAGAAAAATTTAATGTTAAATACAGAAATAAGGTGACAACCTTGTTGGTAGGAAATTTTTATCTCAATATGTTTCCTTATGGAGTTTGAAGCAAGTGCCACTGGAGTCTCATGGTTGTGGAGATGTTTGATAAGGCGATTAACACCAGGAAGTGCTTTTGCTTGTGGCCACCTGCAAAAATCAAAGCATAATAATATTTATTAGCTTTGGCACTATTAAAGATGACATATGTATCTCTTAAACTAGAATTCATGTTCCATTCAAAGCTTTCTCAAAACGTTCTCCAAGTCAAACTCTAGCATAGTTTAATACGATTTAATAAATCAGAATACATTAACATAATCAGTCAGGTTGTGGTGCAGTTTAAGAGAACATGGCTTAATCATGTTGCAGATAATTATAAAGACAATTTAAAAAAGTTTCATTGACGTTCATTTTTATGGATGCAGACCTGCTCTAAGCCCATGATGCAAAACCAAATATACTAAAAGGTGGGATGATTTCAACATACACACATGAAGAAAACTTTAAAGCTATAACTCTTGAAATTGTGAATAATTGGATGAAGGCAACAGAAGGGACTGCTGAAGCACAAGTGCACCCTAATTTTAATTTAGTTGTTGATACTACTTTAACTGAATTGGTGTCACTTTAAGCCAGTAAATAGAAGAAATAATGTGAATGCTAAAATAATATAAATATGATGCTCTACAGTCGACCAAGTTGAAAAAGTTATAAGCATTATTCTAATTGATGAAGCTTGCAGAAATAATAGCTGATCACTATTGCTAAAGGAGATGAAAAAAAGACGAGAAAGTTCCAATTCTTCATTCAGACTAATTACTAGATAGTTGATATATATATACATACATACATATATATATACACACGCACACACACACACACACACACACACACACACACACACACACACAAATATATATATATATATATATTCTTGGAATCTTGTTGTCATAGAAAGATCAGTATCTTCTGTCAATACTTTGGGTAACAAACTCCTTTGAAAAATAAGATTAATGCAGAAAAAAGAAACAACGGAGAAAAGGTAAAAGGAAACAAGAGTTCAAAAAGAAAGATACACGAGGAATTCAGCATGACATGCCAAGATGGAAGTACATCAGATGTGGACTATAACATGAAATAGCATGTAAGTCACTGTCCCACTCCAACAACGCAACCTCATGGTTCTTTTTGGAGGGTGTGGTCCACAGTTCTGAACATGGGTCATGACATTTATAGGGCTACGAGACAGAATGAAAACAAACGATCACCAATTTTATCAGTGATTAGTCCGTATGGTGTGATCATCCTGTACCTTCTCAGTCCAATCGAAAATCTTTGTCCTGAGATGGCTTTAGAATAATATACCGCCTTTTTTTTTCTTTTTGTCTAAGTCAGGCCAATTACAAGTCCCCTCGCTTGTTCAAAGCAATTTCACACATATGAAGCTGGAATCTAATAGAAAAAGAATGCCAATGCAATAGGATTCAGCAGTCCAGCCAAAGCTAATGTGGCAACTAGCAAATGATGTTTGGGTGCTATAATGCAATGCTACCAAAATCCAAATCAGAGCGAGATTCCCCAACAAAACAAATTGATGAATGCATCAACCTTAATCGGCTGCCAAAAAGGATTTCACCTTTCCTGAAACAAAGGCATGATCGCCTCGGAGAACTCCTCGGGTGTCATCGGCAGCCCGTAGTCCTGGACGATGGCAGCCGCCGACTCCTTGTGCATCTTTCCCAGCCGTTTCTCCTCCATCGCGGCGTCCAACGATTTCCCATGCCTCGCCAGGAACTCCTCTAAGATTCCGCCGGTTGCCCTCTCTGATCCGTTTCCCAGAAAACAAAGAGGAAGGCCAAAGTCGACATCAACATACTCGAAGCAACCCAAATAAATTAAGAATCCGAGAAATCGGAGGTGGAAAGAATTGCTGACCGGTGTCCAGAAGAGTTCCATCCAAATCCAGAATCACAGCCGAGATCCGGTCGGCACCCATCGGGAGAGATCGGAGGAGAGGAGAGTTCGAGAGAGGGGGCGGAGCTTTCGATGTGGAGGGCGGGAAGCGGGGGTGGAATTTAAGGGAGAGGCAAGCGAATACGAATCGGTTCGGTGATTTGGGGGAATCGGAGTCCATAGAAGGGAACGATACGGAGCTTCTTCCGCTTCCGATTCCCCATACCGTTTCCACTCTCCATCCCTCGACTGCATCACCAACCGCTTCTGTACGTATTACATAACGACCCAATCAACAACATATTATATAAAATAAAATGTCTTCCTGTTATATATAAAATAATATTTTTAATTAATATTAAAAATATTTAGATTATTAAATTAATATGTAATATATTTTTTATTATATCATAATGTCAAAACATATATAATTTTTTAGTTAAGATGCTGATTAATTTAGTTATCGATGATATTCTGATTTACTCGTATCTACGATTAAATCATAGATATGATTTTTAAAAAAATAAAATATAGTTAAATATTTCATATAAAATATAAATATACATACAAATATTATTATTAAATGATTTTTATTATATAGGGAAATAAAATAATAAGGGTAAGAATAAACATGATGAAGGACTAAAGAGAAATGAATATAATAGGATATCCTTCTGTTTAATTATTACAATAATTACGTGCTATGAAAAATCAAATATTTTGATGATAAATAAAAATATGCATATTTTAGTATTTTAAGAATAATAATCCAATTCCTCATTCTTTGGGTAAGATTCAAAATTTGTAACTATGATTAGGATGGTGAGAAGGAAAAAAGGTGGATTCAATCAAACTATCTTTGGTTGACAATATGCATTGGTCCAAACAGAAGGAATCAATAGATGCTTGGATTGTGCGAATGGAGGAAGCTGATCCGTTTCGCTCCAAGTTGGCTGAGAATATACGACTTCGATGATGGATTGAGCACCCACCAAATATTCTTCGGATATGCTCTGTTACTTGCTTCACAGAAACCTTCACGTCAGATCATGTCTCCTTTGAGAGCTGGTTGGGATACGCCCGCGTACAGTAATCAATCACTTAGTCATGCAAATATCATACATAGTTGCATAAAAGATTTGTTGATTTTTATTGTTTGATCTCAAAGATAATTCAGATATAATCAAAATCCTTTTTTTCTTTTCAAGTATGTTATCGGCTGGATTGAGTGGAGTGTTGAATCTACTCATTTAATGATAGAGAATCTATTGTTAATTACGTGACATTTATCTATCAAAATAAACAAAGGGGTAATCACATGTCATCCTCCATCCATACATATATAGGCGAAGATTCAAAACAAACAAAGACAATCTTCCTTCTCATCTATTATGACAAGGTAATCACGAGCTTAGATAAGAAAGATAATTACAAACTTCTTTCTCTTTTTTATGATAAAAAATATACTTTCTTCTCATCTATTATGACGAGAAAGATAATCATAAATTTTTGTCTCAATATTTAAGGTATAAAAATATATTTTAAACAAACTCCTTTTATACTATTTGAACTCACATTTGGGGATCTTAGATTACTAATTTGAGCATCAGAGGGATCAGATCGGAAAACTCATTCCGACTTTGGTCTTCGTGTAGGTGATACATCGGGAGTACGATATTTCTATCTCGAAAACATCTTAGATATTCCTACGCACACGAGTCTAGACCATCATATCAAGCTAACCAAGACGTCAATGATATTTTTCCTTAACATTTGGGTTCTACAAAATTACATCAAGAGTATATATATAATAAAACTCATATGATATTTAAGTCAATAAAGGATTCAAAGTTACTTGGAATAACTAATTTAGATTGTATTATGTTGAATCTCGGATTTTGATGATGAAACTAATTGATTATGTTTAGATGTTTAACTGCATTTTGAGTAATGTAGGTCTACTCGATCAGGATTAGACAGTTGACGCAGAAGGAATTGACGTTGCACCGGAGGAGATCACGTTAGGATATTGGACGGTAGAACGCTTCGAACGTCGGGCATCAGGCTAAGGAGAGCGGAATTGCACCAAGGATATCGGGGTTGCGGAGGTTAACCGCCGATTGGGCAACAAGCCGCAAGAGTGGACGATGCGCTGAAGAATCGGACGAAGCGCCAACCAATGACGTGCCGGGCAACAGAATATCAATTCGCATTGTAATAATTGTCTAGATCAGAGTAGAGTTTTGGCTTGTGTGTTCAGGATTAACTACGATAACGATGAAGACATAAAGCGAAACAAAGTGCCGGAGTCAAGCGCGAAGGATTCGTTGGGAGTTCGAGAGTTCGACGGAAGTCCGAAGGTTCATCGGGAATGCTGTCGGAACTAGCTGAGAATGAGTAGGGAGCTTGCCGAAGGGTTTTTCGGAAGCTCGCAGAAAGGTTCGTCGGAAGTTCGCGGAGCTCACCGAGAAAGATCGTAGCTTGCCGAAGAAGCTCGTCGAAACTCGCCAAGATCAAATCGTGAAGTCTCGGAGCTTGTCGGGAGTCCGCAGAATGGTTTCCGAGAGTTTTTCGGAAGACCACCGGAAGTTCGCCGGAAGCTCGCCGGAAGAAGTCTTGACTTGCGGACTTTGTAATAGCTTAGGAAATGTCTTTAAATTCGTAGTTAGCACATTAATTAGGGTTAGGATTAGGTGTTAATCTTATAACGTAGGGGCCAATTGGGCCCGAGTTCGGACTAGTTTGGGCCAAGTTTGGAGCCCAACTAGTGAGCCGAAATAGCCAGGCGCCAGGCGGTGGCACCGCCCAGCACCTGAGAGCCAGGCGGTGGCATCGTTGGACTGGGCGGTGGCACCGCCTAGTACATTGTCAGTGTCAAAACTGACAGGCGGTGGCACCGCTACTGACAGGCGGTGGCACCGCTAGCTTCGGGAACCGAAGAGAATTCAAATTTTGGAGCCCAAATTTGAATCCTCTTGAGGCCTATAAATACCCCTCTATTCTCAGCTGAGATAACAACTTTTTGAGAAGCTAGAAGTTGAGAAAATCTTTAGGAAAAGTCTTGTTTTCAATAGCTTGAGTGTTCACCTCCTTTCTTTTCATTGAAATCTTTGTAAAAGGGTGAACCACTTGTAAGAGGGGTGTAAGAAGGAGGTTAATCTTCGCCTAGTAAAGGAAGATCGTTAGTGGATGCCGGTGGCCTCGACAGAAGAGGAATCGAAGGAGTGGATGTAGGTTACGATTGACCGAACCACTATAAACTACTGTCTTCTCTGGTTTGCATTTACTTCCTGCTATTACCTTACTGCAAACCCCTTCAATAGCTTACCGCCTTCAATACTTTTCCCTACGCTTTCAATCTAACCATATTTCCGGAATCGGTTTTCAACATACAAAGAAATTTCAGAAATCGACGTAGTTTTTACCGCTGCACTAATTCACCCCCCCCCCCCCCCCCCCCCCCCCCCCTCTTAGTGCCGCTCCGATCCTAACAATTGGTATCAGAGCCTGGTATTTCTCATTTCGGATTTACACCCGAGAGAAATGGCTCTTCATGGCTTTCAAGAAGGCTTTTCGGTTTTTCGTCCACCGTTGTTTAACGGATTAGACTACACTTATTGGAAAACTCGAATGAGAGTTTTCTTGATTTCTATGAACTTGGATTTATGGAATATTGTTGAAAACGGTTTTCAACTTCCCTCTAAACCGATGAACGAATGGTCGGATTTGGAGAAGAAGCATTTTTCTTTAAACGCAAAGGCTATGAATGCCTTATTTTGCGCTTTGGACAAAAATGAGTTCAATCGGATTTCTATGTGCGAAACGGCTTTCGATATTTGGCGAACACTTGAAATCACACACGAGGGAACTAGTAGAGTCAAAGACTCGAAAGTTAACATTTTATTACATGATTTGAGCTTTTTCGAATGCAACCAAGCGAGACTATAGGCGACATGTACACCCGTTTCACGGATGTCGTCAATAATCTAAGAGTTCTTGGTAAATCTTTTTCGAATTTTGATCTCGTAAATAAGATCTTAAGATCCCTTCCAAAAGGTGGGATCCTAAATAACCGCAATACAAGAGACAAAAAATTTAAATGATTTTCCATTAGAAGAATTAATCGGGTCATTAAGACCTATGAAATAGAATGAAATGACACTTTTGGAACATTTTGAACCCGATGAGCACTTGAATCACCTTCCAAAAAATAGGAAGAATTTGGAACTCCGGACAAATGAATACCACTTGAGCGATGACTCAAGTGATGAGGACAATGATAAACTTGAACTTCGAACACTAAATCTTAATAAGTTCATTAAACAAAAATTTAAAATAAATAATAAACTTGAACGGAGGAAGAGGCCAAAGAAGAGGAAGACAACCAAGGATGAATCAAGAACTTTCAAAGGTGAAATGGCGAATTGGGCTTTGATGGGCTTCGACTACAAGGTAAGTAACTCAACTCTCTTTAATTATTTTGAAATTACTTGAAGTTTTTCATGAGTGCTTAATTTAGATAGTAGGAATAGGAAATAAAAAATTATTTTTCAAAAATTATATCATGTTTTTCTTTTTAGCATCTTTGAAAAATTAAAAAATTTGATCATGAAAAATATATTGCTAAGGTTTCATGCATGTTATGTTTTGAAATATTGAATGATGTATGCAACATTAGGGATGATAATTATATGATATATGATAATGCTTAGGATTAATCCATGCATGTCTATCTTGATGATTTTATGTCATGCATGAGTTTTTGAAGTAAATGTTGATTTGAAACTCTCATTTTCGATTAACATGTTTTTGGCCTAATCGTTTTTATGATGAATTAAGATGACATTCCATTCTCATCACATATTAAGATGACATAATGCATGTACATCTATGTATGAATTTCTTGATAATCTTTTGATGATAGATGTGATATCATGATGTGTTTGATCTTGACGGCTTCTTGACGAAACTTATGTTTCGATTTTAAATGATGATACATGTTTTCACAAAAGACTTGAATACCCTCACATGAAATCAATTGTATAAAAAGGAAATGAATTCTATATCCTATTGAGATTAATGAACTTTTACCAATCTTGTGAATCTCATGAAAATAAATATGATGAATATTTTGAAAATAAATGAGTGTATCATGCATTTGGTCTTAATGATTTCTCTTAAACATACTTTTTGAAATCATACTTGATGATGAATATCAAGATATTAAAAGGATGTTATCATGGAATCATGCTTGATGATTTATTTTACAAAATTTACCTTTCCATCTTAAATGTTGACATTTGTTTTATTAAAGGTAAAGGCATGCTTATAAGAAGCAAATCACATGAATAGAAATTTATAAAAATGAAATGCGATCCTCTATCTTATCGACTTTTCAATAAATCTATGCTTGTCATGTATGAATTTATTGAATATGACTTTGAGGATGATTTCAGATTTCACAAATGCTTGATTCATACTTATGACATGAGACACATTTTAAATATGAATCATGTTCAATGCTTCAATCATGTTATATCTCCCTTAATTCATTTTGTTCTCCTAAATTTATTTACCAAAGAGGAGAATCTTCCAAATGAATGAAATGATACAAATGAATCACTTATCGATATATCTTTTTTGAAATATCCTTTCAATGAGATGTTGATAATTTGAGATGCATGTTGGAATTCATGACATGAGATAATTGAATCCTTGACTTACTCTTTATATGGCTTGAGAATAGATATTTAAAATCTTGCTTGATGAGTTGTTTTATAAGATTTTGCCTTTACGTCTTGAACTTTCATGCTTATCTTGATTTGGCATATAATGACTAAGGCATGTTTAGATGAAAATAATCACTTAAAAAATGCTTTACCAATTTGATCGAGATGAATGATTTCATGATATTTTGTGAATCTCGAAATTGATTTTGATAACTTGATTATGAGTTTCAAGTTAACGATTTGATTTGAATGAGTTTTATCTAAATTATAATCTTGATCTTGTAAAATTGGAACCACAAATAATATATTTTGGTATTCATGACTTGAATTTGATTAAAACATTGCATGCTTAAATTAATCATTCTCTTATGTTTCAAAAATTCTTTAAATGCCTTGTGTGATGATTGAAAATTAATTTACTTTATGATAAATCAATGTATACCACTTTGAATCTCTTGAAAGTAATGTTGAGATTTGGATGAATTTGACGATTTGAATTTGAATAAGTTTGTATTCGAATTATGATTTTAACTTCTTGGATTTACTACTTGATTTTTTTTTAATCACAATCTCTTCTTTGTATACCTATAATTTTTGTTATTTATAAAAAGAAGAGATTTGATAAAATGAATCATTGTTGACTTAATGTTCGGTATCATGAATACTTTATTATCATACATGAAAACAGTGATAAATATTTTGAAAATAAATATTTGTATCATGTTAGATGATTTTACATTTTGTGCATGATGAGTTATAGTGATAATTAAAACAATGATTGAAATGATATGAATGATGATTTGGAATCATGCATATAATGATAAGTTTATATGATGATTTGGTATTATGCATGCAATAATGATGCACGCAATGATGAAATATTCATGATAAAATTATTATTTTGATATTCATGACTTGAATCTTTCCTTCTTTTTGACAATGACAAAGGGGGAGATAGCTAATTTGCACAAGTTAAGAAGATACAAAAACTTGATTGCTAGCTTGCCTATCTTAAGTAGCAAAGATTGCTAACTTGCTTATTTCAAGAAGCAAAAGTTGTCTTCTTGAACATCACTATCTTGCCTATCTCAATAAGCAAAATATGCTAACGTGCACATCTAGCAAACTTGTATATTTTAAGAAGCAAGGGTTGCTTTCTTGAACATCTCAAAACTGTTAGCTTGCATGTTCTAAAAATATTGTAAAATTTGCTAGCTTGCATGTAGTAAAACTTGCATATCGTAAAAGTTGCTAGCTTGTAGAGAATCAAAGAATTGCTATCTCAAAAGAAGCAAAAATTGTAAAACTTAAAAAACTTGTAATATAATTGCTCTTGCCATGCTTTGTATCAAAAATAGGTTGATATCCTTAAAAGCATCGCATTAAATTTTTTAGTATCGCAATGTATCACATGTATCGCAAATTGAATTTTTGAGACTATTTTTAACAATTGATGTCTTTCATGACATAATTTCTTTGCATTTTTGTCTTGTATGTATCATGTGATGATTGAAATATTGATTGATGCAAATTCATAATTTATGTAAAAGTCTAAATCATTGGTTCCTCTCCTTCTTTTCGGCAATGACATAGGGGGAGAAAGATTACTAACTCAAGGCAAATGCTGGCTAGCTTGTACTCTTCCCTACTTTTCGACAAAAACAAAGGAGAGAAAGCTTTTGCTAGTTAGAACATGCAAAGAAAAGCAAAGTGCAATCTTGCACAAGAAACAAGTGTTGAATTGCCATAATTGAACTTAAGAATCTTACTATGCTTTTGTGCTTATATGTTGTGATGAAAATCTAGCTTCACGTTACAAAAACTTGAATATCTTTTAAAATAGCTAGAGCTACTTCTCCTTTTTGTTGATGACATAGGGGGAGAAGTATATTGATGACTTCATGCATTAAATTGAATATTTTATATATTTGCATGATAGTTTAAATGTTTTTCATAACATGTGATGAATGTTGCTTGGAATTGGGATAATCCAAGTGTTCTATCAATGGCATATTGATAGGGGGAGTTTGGTTAAACTCCGGGGAGTTAAGGTTAACTCCGGTAGTCATCAATTAGTTGTCATCATCAAAAAGGGGGAGATTGTTGAATCTCGGATTTTGATGATGAAACTAATTGATTGTGTTTAGATGTTTAGATGCATTTTGAGTGATGCAGGTCTACTCGATCAGGATTAGACAGTTGACGCAGAAGGAATTGACGTTGTGCCGGAGGAGATCACGTTAGGATATTGGACGGTAGAACGCTTCGGACGTCGGGCATCAGGCCAAGGAGAGCGGAATTGCACCAAGGATATCGGGGTTGCGGAGGTCAACCGCCGATTGGGCAACAAGCCGCAAGAGTGGACGATGCGCTGAAGAATCGGACGAAGCACCAACCAATGACGTGCCGGGCAATAGAATGTTAATTCGCGTTGTAATAATTGTCTAGATCGGAGTAGAGTTTTGGCTTGTGTGTGCAGGATTAACTACGATAACGATGAAGACATAAAGCGAAACAAAGTGCCGGAGTCAAGCGCGAAGGATTCGTTGGGAGTTCGAGAGTTCGACGGAAGTCCGAAGGTTCATCGGGAATGCTGTCGGAACTAGCCGAGAATGAGTAGGGAGCTTACCGAAGGGTTTTTCGGAAGCTCGCAGAAAGGTTCGTCGGAAGTTCATAGAGCTCACCGAGAAAGATCGTAGCTGGCTGAAGAAGCTCGTTGAAACTCGCCAAGATCAAATTGTGAAGTCTCGGAGCTTGTCGGGAGTCTGCAAAATGGTTTCCGAGAGTTTTTCGGAAGACCACCGGAAGTTCGCCGGAAGCTCGCCGGAAGAAGTCTTGACTTGCGGACTTTGTAATAGCTTAAGAAATGTCTTTAAATTCGTAGTTAGCACATTAATTAGGGTTAGGATTAGGTGTTAATCTTATAACGTAGGGGCCAATTGGGCCCGAGTTCGGACTGGTTTGGGCCAAGTTTGGAGCCCAACCAGTGAGCCGAAATAGCCAGGCGGTGGCACCGCCGGTCTGGGCGGTGGCATCGCCCAACACCCGAGAGCCAGGCGGTGGCACCGCCCAGTACACTGTCAGTGTCAAAACTGACAAGCGGTGGCACCGCCACTGACAGGCGATGGCACCGCTAGCTTCGGGAACCGAAGAGAATTCAAATTTTGGAGCCCAAATTTGAATCCTCTTGAGGCCTATAAATACCCCTCTATTCTCAGCTGAGATAACAACTTTTTGAGAAGCTAGAAGTTGAGAAAATCTTTAGGAAAAGTCTTGTTTTCAATAGCTTGAGTGTTCACCTCATTTCTTTTCATTGAAATCTTTGTAAAAGGGTGAACCACTTGTAAGAGGTTGTACGAGGGGTGTAAGAAGGAGGTTGATCTTCGCCTAGTAAAGGAATCGGAGGAGTGGATGTAGGTCACGATTGACCGAACCACTATAAACTATCGTCTTCTCTGGTTTGCATTTACTTCCTGCTATTACCTTACTGCAAACCTCTTTAATAGCTTACCGCCTTCAATACTTTTCCCTACGCTTTCAATCTAACCATATTTCCGGAATCGATTTTCAACATACAAAGAAATTTCAAAAATCAACGTAGTTTTTACCGCTGCACTAATTCACCCTCCTCTTAGTGCCGCTCCGATCCTAACATATTAAAGAGTTACTTGGGATGATCTAATGTGATAAGTGATAATGTGTCGACGACAACGTACGTAGGGTGACAAGTGTGGTAGAGAGTTTTAGAGGATTAAATTATGACTAGATTTATAGTTACATATTTGTGGTTAATATGATTATGGGTGATAAGTACACTAAATTCAAGAATCATGGATTCATTTCAAATATTGTTCATTGAGAGTTGATATCCACGTGTTAGGAGTCAAAATTATCGACTAAATATTACTGAACTAGCATCTTTATATTGTTAAAATATAGGTCTTGAGTGTGGACAAACCATAAGATGTCAATCTACCTATAGCACACTCTAATTGGAAGGTTATGGTGTCTCAAAGAGTCTTTAAAACAATTAATTTAGATTAGATAAAAAGTAATTTGGGATGATCTAATAAGTGGCGGTGTGTCCTTGACGACAATCTAGGACAGTGTGGTAGAGAGCCTTGAGAGATTTAAATTATTACTAGGAGAATCATATTTCTAGGCATAGATTTATGATTCATCACTTTAATTTTCGCCTGAGCTTTATATTGTTGAGATGTAGGTCGACAAACCATCTGATGACAATTTACAGTAATGTGTGACATTAAGGTTTATTTGATTTTCTTTTTATTTACTTTGGTTTGTGCTTCTTTATCGGCGAAGTACGGCAAAACTGTCCATATTGTGCCTACAAATTGCACCAGCGTAAACGTATAGGTGCAGACGATGCTTGGTGATGATACTGTCTCGATGAGTGCATCATCAAGCGACACGCAGCACTCGAATGGAAGCCCACGCCTTTCTTCGAGCGCCACGTGGTCACACCCCACCTGTTGCGCCTCCGAATCTGATGCTTTGTCGTAGCCTCCCCACGTCATCCGGATTCTGTCCCAAAAGATTCGCGGCGGAATTTGTCTAGGGATTCCCCTGGCCGGCCTCCGCGCCCGCCCATTTCCCAACGCGAGGGATCCCGAGGTCTCGTACCGGCGTTCTCCACCACATATGGGTCGTCAGAACGGCGCGGCCCCACATTTGTGTGAGAGGGGAGTAGGAGATCACCAACGAACTCGTCGGATGAGGATAAGTAGTCGTGGCCAAAGGCTTCTCGGAAATTACCCCTCCGGCCAGGCGTGACATGGTCACGTGTCACGAAATACGATCTCGAATCACGCCGCAGGAGACACCACGTCACGAGGCCCCTCGTGAACCCACGTGGGCCCGCGTGCCTTCGGTCAGAGTCGCGAGCTGCTCGGCGTTACCCGACTGGTGTTAGAATTCCGCCGCGCCGCTCTCTGTCTTCTTCCTCGCGCGCACCGTGGCCATCTCCATCCGTCGGCTCCAGAGCAGTGACGAGATCCTCAGGCTCAGATAAATGTCTGTTCGGGTCGGACAGGACGTTCCCACCCAGACAAAACACAGTGACTCGGGCATGGCGTCGACACTTCGTTTCGAGTCTATAAATAGTAATAGAGGACCGGGGAGCTGAAGTCAACGGATGCAGTCTCTGGCGACGATGCCATTGTTCACGAGTCCCGTGGCGGAGAATCCGGCGATGCACGAGGTGATGAGGCGGTATCACAGCCGGCACAAAGCCCCGGGGCAGTGCGGCTCAGCGAACGTGCAGTACGTCGCGGCGCCCCTGCCCGTCGTCTGGTCGTTAGTGCGGCGGTTCGACCGGCCGCAGGACTACAAGCGGTTCCTTAAGGGATGCAGGCTGCGCTCCGGGGACGGCAGGGTGGGGAGCGTGAGGGAGGTGACGCTGGTGTCCGGGCTGCCGGCGGGGACCAGCACGGAGCGGCTCGACGCGCTGGACGACGAGCGGCACGTGATCAGCTTCTCCGTCGTGGGCGGCGACCACCGGCTGATCAATTACCAGTCGACCACGTCGCTCCACGAGGGCGGCGGAGGGGAGGGGACCGTGGTGGTGGAGTCGTACGTGGTGGACGTGCCTCCAGGGAACACGGAGGAGGACACCCGCGTCTTCGTCGACACCATCATCCGGTGCAACCTCATCTCGCTGGCGAGTGTTGCGGAGCGGATGGCAGTTTATGAACTGCCATAACCTGTAAGCAGTTTATATATATATATATATATATATATATATATATATATATATATATAAGAGATAAATGTGATGCTGTGCTGTTCTTATGTCAATGGCCGTATGCACTGACTGTAAAAATGCCTGTGTTATTTTTGCCTCGTTATGTCATCACAGTCGTGCCATTCTCCTTTTCATCACTGGGATTACAGACTTCATTATGTCACCATCTATGGTTGTAATGTTTTGTACTGAACACAAGAAGAAATAACTCCTCTGGAATATGAACTTAAAGAGCTATATGTTCCAAGATTTGATCATTAATGCATTTGTTAAAAGGCTCACATACAGTCTTTTTCTCGGAGAAGTTACAGAAAGGAGGCAGCTGAGAAAGGCTACTCCCTGGGTGAAAATATTGATACAAGCAGCATCTCCTCAACCCAGAGAGACGAATAAACAAAATATATTGTCCCTGCAACTACAAGACAGTACATTGCAGGATAATGTAGGAAGGCTGCTATTCGCAGGCAAACTTTGTGCCAAAGCTGGTGAGGCAGATAGCAAATGCCTGGAAGGCCGAGAGCGGCTGGCGGTAATCCATGGTGAACATGTCATCACCGACCTTACCAAACTGCAGCAGCACCATCTCCTCATCCCCGATTCCTCCTAGTCGGTTGGAATCTGCAGTTGCCACTAGCTGAAAGTTCTTCACCGAGGCCACTGTCACCCGACCATGAAAATTCAAGCACCAGCACTGCAGGTGCTCGTGCCACCGAGGAGCCTTGTTCTGGAGGACTAAGGACATTCCAGGGCCATGTGCCTTCAACTTCAGCAGATCTTCCTCTGAACTGTCTTGTACCACCACGGGGTGATGTACACTGCAGCACATCCTTCTTGGACCTCTAGATTTGAGAAGGTTGAATTTGTAAGAGAGCCGTCCAATCTCAAAATTACCAGCAGAGACCTGTGGGCTAATTTGCTTGCTTGCAAATCGCCGGCTTGCTCTGCTGCTTGATGCCTTAGCACCATCGTATGGTGGCCGACTGTCGTAGATTGTAAAATTAATACCCAAGAAGTCAGATCTGCAAGTTGGGCAACATTCAGATTTATGAAAACCATGCATTGGAAAGTCTGTGAAAGCAGTGGTTTTGGGAGAAAAACAAATTTGGTGCACAACTTCATCTAAGACCAGCACAATTCTTCGTTTCAGTAAGAAGAAAAGCTACGGGATATGGAATATTTTAGAGTGGTCCTAGATCCTATCATATCATAGAATGGAGAGAAGCTTGCTTCTTTTGCATTCACACATGGCATCATTCCTCTTCAACTTGCATCATATATGTGATGGTTGAATGCAAAATAGAAGCTAGATTCTGTATTATCCTACCAAGAATCCAATCGGTTTGAAGTCTTCGAAAGTTGCACATGCACTTATTGCTAAATGCATAGTCCACGGCGAAATAAGATGGTTCCCTAATATGATACGTACATAATTTCAATGCACAATATAATGTCAGAAGGCTTAAATCCATTTGAGATTCCACAAAATGCATAAAAATAAATAATAGACTCTGGTAAAATATATGAGTGCTGATAGTAGTTGCAGTATAACAAATGTACTCCACCATACTGTCTGTTCATGCACAGATACACCGGTGAACTGACCTTACCAATCCACAGAAATATTAATCAAATTTCAGTATTAAACATATCAACCTGTATGTACGAACCGTTAATTTTTGTACCGATACCAATATTGGTATTGAAAACCTTGGTAAAATTGTGGACTACAGAAGCACAAAGGGAAGCAGAATAGAAAGACTAACCTCAACTTTCCCACGTATGCATTACTTCCTTGAGACAGGTCATCAGCATCAAGAGAGATGATGTATCCGATGTGAGCACCACACCTAAACCGACGAGCTGCGAGAAGGAACTTTCCCTTATCCATAAATGCTACATCAACAAAACCAAGCAGACCATGTTGGATATAGATTAGAGATGATCATGGAACAAAACAGATATAAAGATTATTAAAATTCAATTATATGATTATCCACACATTGACATTGAGATGGTTCAGAGATAAATATCATGTATCAAAGCGATGGTGTAAGAGATTTATGTAGGTCACATTTGCATCAAATTCACCAAATCAGATAAAGTATAAAAGAGAAGAAAAACACAAAAGTGTGAGTGACATGAAAGAAAAGCTCAGGCAGAAACGACAGAACTAACAGCAGCATCTTTTGTGGTAATGCAAACAACATACGATAACTGTGGGTAAACAAGGTGGTTCAGTTACATGTTAGATGAAGTACACACTGTAGCCAGAAGGATCATGCAATCCCAAAATGATGCAAGCATGATAAGTAAAATAAATTCTCCTCTTCTACTCTTTATCATGTATGCCACCAACCAATTAAGCTCGATGGATAAGTCACCTGATTCTGAAAACTATGACCAAAGAGGGCAAAAGAAAAATAAGAGACAGAAGGGGGAGAAAGGAGCCTTGTCTTTCAATATTTATGATGTGCTCTGATAGTGACTTCCCATTATTCTCTGTTTTGTCTATAAGATTTTTTGCCACAATAGCCTGCTCTCGCATAGAAGCATTCTGCCAATTGTGGTTCTAATTCTTTGGTCTAAATTCGCTACTATTGAATGTAATCAAAGCCAGTCTTCAACTTTAGAGAGGCAATTTGCAAAAGGAAGAAATTTGTAAACATCAGTCTTCTTTGTTACCTTAGACTGTTTTTCTAGATATCAATGCTTGTTTGGCGTATACTTACATTGGTATAATTTTCACAGCTATATATTTCAAGTTATAATTGTTTCAGTGTTTATACTTCATTGGTATTGTTTATACTTCAATTGTTTCAGTGTAAACCAAGTGTCTGTACATATACTAACAGATAGATTGATGATCGCTTTCCATGTTCCCTTGCCCCTTTTGCCCCAGTTCACAGCGCATTTGTGTCATATTACACAATAAAGAAACTGGGTAATACAGACGAAATATAAGCAAAAGATTACTAACAAGAATATATTTTTGGAGAGTTATCAAATTACTCACTTTGTGTCAAGCTAAGATACAGATAGAATGTGGAGCTCATCTTGTTCCTTTTGATGAAGCACTGAATCGGAGTATCCGCTGGACCTGGCTGTATTTAGCACGACATATACAATCAATCAATCAACCGTGGATCCTCTATAAAGAGATGTTAGAAAAGCAAAAGAGAATGTAAACAACCAAAGAGAACAAAGATCAAAGAGAGGAAAAAGGATCTCCAAAATTCCAAATTGATTCTGCCCTCAGTGACATGCAAACAAAAAAAAAAAATTCAAAATTTGGAAACCTCTACGAGAATTATTCTCAGT
Source organism: Musa balbisiana (assembly GCA_004837865.1). Taxonomy (NCBI): domain Eukaryota; kingdom Viridiplantae; phylum Streptophyta; class Magnoliopsida; order Zingiberales; family Musaceae; genus Musa; species Musa balbisiana. Next base: position 7,988,054 of record CM017191.1, on the reverse strand, counting down.
TGGGTAGTGAGAACGCAATCTCCGGTGCATTACGACCTGTTTGAGGGACGAAGGGAAGGTGATCTTGCCGGTCTCGAGCGGGGGGCGGACGACTCCTTTCGTCACCTCCCTCCAGCTACGGCAGACGCAGGCGCAGGACACCACGTCCTTCCGCATCGGCCACCGCTCCCCGCTGGCCTCCACCCGCCGCACGATCTCCCGGAGCAGCTCCGGCAGGATCGACGCCCACCTCTCCTGCTCCTGCTCCTCCTCCTCCTGCTCCTCCTCCTGTCCCGAGGCTGCCGCCGTCGAGGCCCCATCCCTTCCTCCCTCCTCGATATCCTCCGCCCGTCCTCCCACGCCGCCGGCCTCGCTGTCCCGGCGCTGCCACCGAGCGGAGGACGACGAGACCCTCGACAGTAACGCCTTTCCTAGCGCCATGCCTCCCGGATGACCGTCTTCCCCCTTGCGTCGGGCCGAGAGAGAGAGAGAGAGAGAGGCGTTTCCTAGGGCATCGATTCAACGAGTAACCATTAGAGAGGGAGGAAATGGACGCGTCGTGAAGAGGACGCGTAGATGTGGTGGTGGCCGCCTTCCTTCCTCTCCTGGACTGGAACGTCCATTGCCCGGTGGTGGCCCACTACAGCCAATTTATATTTATTTATATAGATAATAAATAATTCATATATGGAGTAAATTTAGTTTTCTTTCACTCCATCTTAATTCTATTTGTCATAAAATAGATTTAAATCTGTTAGTAATTTCCATACTTATCTTTGATTAGTTAGGTCTCTAAATTTAGTCTATTATGCTTATTATTTCGCGGTCTCCATTTATCATATTATGTTCATAGCTCTTCTATTAACCTATTAAGTCTAAACATTAATTTAATATAAAATATTTCACTTCAAATTGATAATATAAAATATTCATTTTTCATGTAGCATAGTATATTTAATGAATTTTAATCTTTTTTATATGAGATTTTTTTAAAAAAAATATTATGTTAAATCTATCATTTGTCTAATAATAATATATGATAAAAATAATTAATTTATCGGCTTGATTCTTCTATTTAATTAATAATGTGAGATTAAATATTCTTATCAATAAACAATTATGATAGTTTGGTCATCAACCTCACGAGCTTGCCTAACGAAGTCGAAAACAGAATCTTAGAGATCACTAAAAGAATATGAAGCTATAATCACGAAGTATAATGCTCGACAACTTATTTGCAGGGAACGATGATGATGGTACAGAACAATCCTTATAAATACTGCACAACTTGCACAAAAAAAAAGATTATAATATAACACTTAAAATAATACTTGCATAGGAGAATTGGTAATCAAATCCTTGTGATGGTACCACCAAATCCATTAAAATCCACATTTTCCTATTGAACCATATGGAGTGAAGAAAGAAAAATATATTACCATTGAGTCAAAATTTCCAATTTACTTCTTCGAAATACAAATTTTTATCTTTTTTATTCTTTAGTTACATGAACAATAATATAAACGAAGGGAATAACAACTAATTTTATGGGTTTGACAAGTGAGTTGTTTCCCAAGAATCCAAAGAATAAATCTCCTTCGTGACCTAACCAACCAAGGTTTCCTTTTATTCTAATTTTGGCTCATGCTATCGAATCTACAGCTGCACATATACCTAAGAAGGGTCACCATGTCCCAAGTCCGGCTAGATTTAGTGCCAATCATGTCTTTCTTGTTTACCAAGTCAAGCAAGCAATTTGTTAGTTTGGTTCCTTAATATTTGAATTTTTTTATTCCGAAATTTTGAAAAGTGTGTAAAATTAGCCATAAGAGTATCATTTATCTTAAGCTGAGAAATCAAAACATGATTATGTAATTTTATGCATAAAATATTAATTTGATGATGGATGTATATCTTACTTACTCTATCCCATCAATGAATTTTGAAGATAATTAACATAGTGGATAAAGACTTGATGCTCGATCGAGATCGATCGATTTTCCAAATCCATTTAAAAATGTTAAGAAACTTATGTAATTATTAGATTCATATCGATGTTGGATCCAAATCCATCCAAAAATGTAAAGAAACTTATGTGATTATTAGATTCATATCCACATCGAATCTGTCCATTATTGTGTATGTGTTTTTCAATAAATAATTACTATAAAATGTCTTGGTCAAAGTTTGAATCACAAAATTAATATATATATATATATACATATATATATATATATATATATATATATATATTTTTTGAGAGTTCTTGTAGGATTACTCATCAAACCAATCCTAATTCGTCTTCCATCTAAGTGGTTCACCAACAATGACAATGTGGTCTCCCATAATACTCTTAAATAAATAAATATATATATATATATATATATTCTCTCTATTTTAATGAAAAAATATAGAATAATTTTAATCAATAATTTTTTTTTCTTCTATTCTATCAATAATTTTATTGAGCACAAATGGAACAACCCAAAAGGCTCTCCACGTTTCCCGGGCTTTTAGCCAGCTTTACACCCTCCAAAACCAGCCCACAATTCTGTTGTATTCTCCTCCCTCCATCAGCTCCCCCACCTTTTCTTTCTCCCCCCCACCCTCAAACATGCACCCCACGTCCTAATCCCACCCCACGCCAAGGAGGAGAAGAACCACGAGGAGACAAATCAGGCCTTCTCTCCTCGTTCGCGGTTCATCTTCTCTCTTCTCCCACAACTGCCCGCAGGACGCCAAGCTCGCCACCACCACCTCTCTCTCTCTCTACTTGCTGCGCTCGTGGAGGTGTGGGCTTCATCTCCTAGAAGTGGAGATCAGGAAGTGGCCGCCGTCGCTGGTGCAGGAGCCCATGTCGCTTTCGGTGACTTCGTCGCCTTCTCCGTGCGTTGAGCCTTGTTCGGGGACGAGCCCTTGATGGTAAGGTTTCTGAAGAGAGGCTGCAGCCTTGACCGGTTGGTGCGCGGCAGGGGGATGTCCGAGAGCTCAGGGAGCAGAGAGGAGAGCCAAACCTTCGAGAGCGGGTCAGTCGACGACGACAAGATGCATTTTAGAAGCCAGGGATCGAGCGCGCCTGACCAACCTCCGGAGCAAGCACCCAAGTCGCGGTTCAGCAAGGATGCAGGTGTCAAGGAGCAACCTTCAGGTACGACAGTAGCGTTACTGCATGAATTGAATCGAGTGTTGGAGACATAATGAATGTGTTCGAAGAAATACCTGAAAAGAACAACTTTCGATATCATAAGATCACAATCTTTGTGGTGCCTTTTGTCAGATATGGAGTTGATGAAGGAGAGGTTTGCAAAGCTGCTTCTGGGGGAGGACATGTCAGGTGGAGGAATAGGAGTTTCCTCAGCCCTCGCTCTCTCGAATGCCATCACCAATCTTGCAGGTTTCTTTCTGCTAGTCCACATCCAAAACCAAATAGGAATATAAGAGATCATACCTGCTGCATCAGCGCAGTGATCACCATGTTTTTCTCCTAAAGTATCTCTCATCTGCACGAGCACATCTATCCATCATCACAATCATCTTGAAAATCCAAATGACATTGATACCCTTCAAAATATTACATATATCCCTACAAATTAGTATTTTTGTTTATTTTTCACCTTTACATTCAATTTGTTGGTGAGAATATTATTTTTTTAAAATGTATTTTAATGTTTCATATTTTTAAGTTCACCAATATTTTATATATATATATATATATATAATATATATATATATATTATATATATATATATATATATTATATATATATATAATATATATATATATATAATATATATATATATATATATAATATATATATATATATAATATATATATATAATATATATATATAATATATATATATATATTATATATATATATATATTATATATATATATATAATATATATATATAATATATATATATAATATATATATATATATTATATATATATATTATATATATATATTATATATATATATAATATATATATATAATATATATATATAATATATATATATAATATATATATATAATATATATATATAATATATATATATATATTATATATATATATTATATATATATATTATATATATATATATTATATATATATATTATATATATATATTATATATATATATATATATATTATATATATATATATAATATATATATATAATATATATATATAATATATATATATATATAATATATATATATAATATATATATTGCTATTTCCAAAATTTGAAAGGATAGATATGCAAAAACCTTATCCTTTTATTGCATGATCACACAAACAGATGGAAGATTATCTAACATCTTCACCTGTCTGTTGTTGTGACCGAACCAGCCTCTGTGTTTGGAGAACAATGGCGTCTGGAGCCCATGTCTGCAGAAAGGAAGGCGAGATGGAAAAGAGAAATAGACTGGCTTTATCAGTCTCGTCACGGATCATATTGTTCAGTTTGTTCCTTCCCAACAGATATCCAAAGATGGAACCAGCATGGAGGTCACTCAAAACACCTCTCTTTCTTGTTCTTGTTGTTGTACTGTTTTATCTGCAATAAGAACAGCAAATCATGTAGTCAGTAATAAACACACCATATCAATTTACGTAGATAACAAGAAGATGAAAATCTCACTGTAAATTACATTGTTGTTATTTGTGCCATGAGCAGATTATGGTAACTCAGCAACGCAAAGACCTTCTCATGAATATCCCTGCCTTGCGGAAGCTCGATGCAATGCTCATCGTAAGCGAACCTGTGCAAACTGAAATGCTCAGCAGTAGACCGCAAAAAATTTTCAGCTAATTTGACTCTTTATCCTTGTCTGAAACAGGAATACTTAGACAACTTCAAAGACCAAAATGAGTTCTGGTATGTGTCCAGAGATGCTGATGAGTCCGAGAAGGGGAATGCTCGGAGGACAGATGATAAGTGGTGGCTTCCGACCGTCAGAGTCCCTCCCGATGGCTTGTCTGACGTATCAAGGAAATGGCTTCAGTATCAAAAGGAACTTGTGAACCAAGTGCTCAAAGCAGCAATGGCTATAAACGCTAATGTTCTTATGGAGATGGAGATTCCAGAATCCTACATTGAATCCCTCCCTAAGGTAGGCCTTCAGAAGGGATTTTTTGGCCAACTGTTTCAACTTAGATTAATTCCTTTTATTCTATTATGATAAAATAAAATTGCCATTCCAAACTAATGTAATAAACTTTTGGCTTTGAAATGGTTCCCAGTTTTTGCTTCAGCTGAAGGTGATCATTTTAGACGGGGTTTTAGCAGGGTGACGTGTGATATGTTTATGCACATAGAAAAATAATTTTGCACTGTGGTCTTCAGTCTCATCCATACTTCCATGTCAATTTCAAGTGCTTCATTCTAAATTTTTTTTCTCAAATTATACATCTAGAGAAAGCAAATTGGCACTTGAGCAATATGTTTAGTTCAATAGTTTTAGTTGCTTTCAATTGTGTCATAAATAATATCTGAAGGATACTGAAACTAGCAAAGAAGAATGAAGGTTAGTAGCACCAATTTGTTCTAGGAATTGATTTATTTTTCCCCTTCAACTGGAGCAGTAATGTTTTCTCATGTAACAGAATGGAAGGGCAAGTCTCGGAGACTCACTTTATCGGAATATAACCGATGATGATTTCGACCCTGAAGAGTTCCTCTCATCCGTAGACTTATCAACAGAGCACAAAATCCTAGACCTCAAAAACCGAATTGAAGCATCTGTTATCATTTGGAAGAGGAAGATGCACAACAAAGATGGCAAATCTGCATGGGGTTCAGCAGTCAGCATGGAGAAGAGAGAGCAATTTGAAGAGAGAGCAGAAACCATCTTGCTCATACTCAAGCACAGATTCCCTGGGATTCCTCAATCAGACCTGGACATCAACAAGATTCAGTACAACAAGGTAAGGACCAACACTCGACTCTCTCCATTGGACCAACTCCATGTTTTCTCCAAAAAAGCATACAATTAGCACTTCGGCTTTCAATGTTGATTATTCTAATATGGCTTATGCAGGATGTAGGGCATTCCATACTGGAAAGCTACTCAAGGGTTATAGAAAGCTTAGCTTTCACCGTGATGTCTCGTATTGAAGATGTTCTCTATGCTGATTCTGTATCCCAAGATGCAACAGGTGGCAGCTCAAGGAGAAGACCTTCACTGACAGATTCAGAGCCAATTAAGCCCCTTGATCCCAAGGAAGAGATTGAGAAGCTTAACAAAATAGAAGCAAACAATTTGATGACACTACAAGATTTCATGGGTTGGCAAATGGATCAGAATACCGAGACGAAGAAGGAGAAGGGCAACTCGGAGGATGAAGGGAAGTGGATGAGAAAGCTCCCTAACCTTGTGACCAACAAGAAATTTTTAGAGAAAATAGAGAACTTGGGAGGCCTGAGAAGTCCAACAGCTCGCCACTAAGAAATCTTATGAGCAAAGGGAATGATGATATGTCTTGATATGGGGACATCAAGACAATTGTATTTAGTTCTATAGAATCGGTGATTCATGAATATAACTTCAAGTGCTGCTGTTGGATTTTGGTGGATGGTGATGACAATTGTCCAAGTGCTGATTAAAGCTGCTCAAAGTCATGGCAGATATCATCGCAACCAGATGACAAGAACTTGTCATCTATATGCACCACACAGTGAACCATAGCTTAGGAAGTGTTTCTCTCCTAGAAGATGATCTTATGCGATGCAGCAAATCTTGAAAGATTCTTACCCCATGAAACCAGAGAACGAACCCCTTGCTTGATGTCCCTACTTCTTGTACCATGTGTGTGTGTGTGTGTGTGTGTGTGGCATAACTTTTACAGATTGTGTCTATTTTTATTCACCTTCAACCATTCTTTGTCATTCAGCTTGTTGGTTTTATTTTGATGTAGCTGCGTATGGAAGTTTCAGCCGATGAACTAACTCCTGTGATCATGTCATATCAACAAAAGTCAAGATCAAGTCTCCAACAAAATCTTGGTTCTTATTCTTAGGTCTTTGGTCATTGCCAGCATGATATCATAATCCTGATCACATCTTAAGCAATTTTTTTTTCTTAAAGGGTAAAATTGGAGAGAAGCATTTGCCAGAGCTTTCCATCTCAAAAAAAAAAAAAAAAAAGGTTCTTGATTTGATGTATGAAAGAGCTGATTCCATCGACTGAGAAAAGAATTGGTATATGATCGAATAAAAAAATTAACTAACACGCTCCACAACCTATCTCAGTCGATCATGCATGGAGCAATAGCTACGGGAGAATCAATCTCAAGCTTACAAGAACAGATTTAAGCAAGCCTTCAGATCAAGGATGAGCATCGATAAAGAGAACGAATTACCCCAAGGGTCGGGTCCTCCCGCGCCCGGACGACGTGGGCCAACGCCGATTCGCCATGGGATCCGGCGGTCGGCGAGGGAGCGACGGCCTCGACAAGGGCGCGGGACGCCATGGGGTTGAGGAATGCGAGTGCTCTGCGCTCAGCTTGTGGATTTCTTTTCCTGATTCGAGTTGGAACCAAGTAACCTAAATTTACTAAGAGTCGGGCTTTAATTCCCATCCTCAACAATATATACATAGATATAGTTCGACTCAGCTTGACTTAGTCAAAATTATTGAATCGCATTTGATTTATCGAATTATTTTTTGAATAAAAGGTAAATGATGAAAGAAAATTTGATCTCAGAATCTTGCAGTGATGTATCGAATTAATTTACTGAGAGTCAGTTTAAGGCTATTGTGACATGTTTATTGTGTTAGCTGCAGTTGTTGCCATCGTCTCTCACAAGCATGGTTAGTGATTTCTTGCTGTTCTATTCTGCCAGAGTTCAAAAAATGGAATGAAGAATTGCAGGAAATTTCATCTTCCATACGGGAGAATTGCATAAACTACAAGAAGAGAGAGAGAGAGAGAGAGAGAGAGAGAGAGAGAGAGAGAGAGAAGTAACGAGATTAAGTTGATGCAAACAATTGAGCCTGTTTTGATATAAACACCCTACCAAAATCTCATTAGTGTTATCTGATGATTGCTGCTGTACCTTCTCTTTACAACTTTGAATCCTCAAGCTTGTGCCCAATGTCTCCATTTCTTGTGGTTGGCCATCCTGCCGGTTGTTGCTTGTTGGAATCAGCAGGAACTGGCTCTGCATCAAGTGTCGATGGAGTTCTAGCAATATCATTCAAAGATCTTCCCTGGAGATCAGATGCTTCGGATTTCCCGGCCATGGAGCTGTAGCAATATAACATGTCACAACAAGTACCAGTTTCAGAACATGTGAAGTGCGGTATACCTGTGCTTCGATTGAAATGTGATACAACAATCCTTTGGATTCTCAGAAACAATTTCTTAGGCTCATATGGTTTGGAAACTTCAGAAAACTCTATTTACGACCGGAAAATAAACCCGAGTATACACAACCAAACAATGAATGATGGAAAATAGCAAGTGAAACAGTATGAACTCTATCTTGCCTTGCTTAAGAAACCAAGAAGAGAAGGGAAAAGACAGACAAATGAGAAAAAAAATCATCTAAAGCTCGTCCTCGAGGTGAGTCACAAAACAATCATTGGCAGTGGTTTAACTTGAAGAGGCATTTATACTATCAATAAAAATGAAGTTTGGTTTACCTTTCAATCTTCCGTAAGCGACAATCTTACAGAGGTAGTCCCTGCACTTCATCAGCACATACCTTTCTTGCTCTGCATAGACCTCTGGTACAAGCTGGTTGCGACAAGATGCTGATGCACCAGCATTTCGAGACGTCATAATCATTGCGTCTTGCTCATCACACATTAAGGCCTGTGTTCCTGGAGACACTGGCCTCGGCCTTTTGTGTCCATCCTCACACTCGGATTCAGACCCTTCTGCTTTAATATTGTCTACAGCAAGCCCATGTGAACGATCATCAGCCGATGTCAGCTGAATATTTGGATCTTTTGGTCTCTGTTCACTGTCACCTTTCGACTTGATCTTCCTTTTCAAACAGCTCCTCTTGAACCTTTTTATCTGAATAATTTTATTTTTAGAGCAAGGAAATGAGAAAAAAGTTAATTGAGTGATTTACAAATATAGAACATTGTCAAGATGCAACCGTATTTTGAAGCCCAGATAAAACTATTAACTATTAAATAAAGAACATTGTAAAACAAAATTTGCTGCAACATTTTCAGTGAGGCAATCATCTAGAGTTATAAAGTTGAGCCTGAACATAATTGCAGTAGATCGTCGGCAAATGAATTTAGGATCTTGTTACCTTTATGGCGCAAAATGAAGATACACTCGGTTAAAGTTTAAGATCCTCGAGTTACATGCTGAAAAAAAAGCCTAAAAAACTCCACCTGATCATCCTCTCTTGATGAAATTACTAAATGGAAAAGAAAACAGTTATCCGAGCCGATGCAGATGGTGTTACTGATGCAGCATGCTTTTGTAGACAACAAATGCAAGGATGTACAGGCAACTTGCAGACCAACAAACTCCAAAATGAACAATTAAACTTCATAGTAAACAATGCATCATTTGTCGAATACTGTTGCAAGTGCCTAATTGTGTTAATTCATCCATACCAGCTAATGTTTTAGCAGCGTGTTCAGATACAGCCACCAGAAGCTGGCAGAGATCACTTATGTGTACCAGTTGGACCACATTTGCTAGAAGAGACCTTCATGATGACCAACAGAATTTGAATCTCAGAAACATTATTTGCAAGCCGTAACCAACATGGATGAAAAGCTTCAAGTTTCAAGATAAAAAGGATACCGCTATTCAATGATAATATCTCTACCTGTAAGAGAATTTAGTAGGGGCCAATGAAGCAGGATTAAGAGTGCAGTTCACATGAGCAGAAACAGGAGGTGGTCCTGAAGTTTTCAGGTAACCAACTTGATAATCATTGGGTATTTAGCAAAAAGTAATAGATGATAATATTGACAATACTTCAAATTACAAAGTTAATATCTATTGAGAACGCAGGCTGAACATAATTGCAGTAGATCGTCGGCAAATGAATTTAGGATCTTGTTACCTTTATGGCGCAAAATGAAGATACACTCGGTTAAAGTTTAAGATCCTCGAGTTACATGCTGAAAAAAAAGCCTAAAAAACTCCACCTGATCATCCTCTCTTGATGAAATTACTAAATGGAAAAGAAAACAGTTATCCGAGCCGATGCAGATGGTGTTACTGATGCAGCATGCTTTTGTAGACAACAAATGCAAGGATGTACAGGCAACTTGCAGACCAACAAACTCCAAAATGAACAATTAAACTTCATAGTAAACAATGCATCATTTGTCGAATACTGTTGCAAGTGCCTAATTGTGTTAATTCATCCATACCAGCTAATGTTTTAGCAGCGTGTTCAGATACAGCCACCAGAAGCTGGCAGAGATCACTTATGTGTACCAGTTGGACCACATTTGCTAGAAGAGACCTTCATGATGACCAACAGAATTTGAATCTCAGAAACATTATTTGCAAGCCGTAACCAAACATGGATGAAAAGCTTCAAGTTTCAAGATAAAAAGGATACCGCTATTCAATGATAATATCTCTACCTGTAAGAGAATTTAGTAGGGGCCAATGAAGCAGGATTAAGAGTGCAGTTCACATGAGCAGAAACAGGAGGTGGTCCTGAAGTTTTCAGGTAACCAACTTGATAATCATTGGGTATTTAGCAAAAAGTAATAGATGATAATATTGACAATACTTCAAATTACAAAGTTAATATCTATTGAGAACGCATGCTGAACATAGAAAAAAGACTGGCAATAATTTGTTGTGATTCTTCATCATTGATTAGGGTCACAAAAAAGGAGCATTTAAGAATGAAACCAGGAAAAAACAAATAAGCCAGCCTTTTCTGCCTGTTTGCAAACCTAAAAGCACTTTGGAAGTTGAAGGAAAAAAGGCAAAAAATCACCTGTGGCAGTTCTGCAAGCCTGTGGATAGACTGATCCTTTACCGATGCACTCATAAAGTGGTCCTGGTTTCTCTTCCTCTTAGACGATGTAGGAGAGATGAACTGAGAGGAACCAACAGTCCTATTTAAGGTTGCAGTAACCTTTTGCATGTACAGTGTGCTAAAATGATTGCCATAAAAAAGCGCTTTCCTCTCTTCACTGCCTTCAAAATTCTTACAATCGATGCATTTACAATTATCAGAACAGAGAATATTGGCTTGGAAGCATTCACCGTACCTCTTGAGGCACCCAGACTTTTTGCAATGGCATCCTTTATTGTGTATGCCCACCAAAGATAGTTCTCTTGCCTCATCCTAGCACACGAAAGTACATGGGTATTAGAATAAGATATATGTGAAGTAGCTTCAGCTTATGAAAAAAGAAATATATAAATAAAATCCTTTAGACAATATGCAAGTGTTTCTTTTATGTTAAAAAGTAAATAGAGCGGGTCATTTGATGATGAGGAATTTCTTAAGAGTAACTAAAACCAAAGGAATTTATATTTCCTGCGCTTATGGCTCTCTACTGAAGAACATGTATACATATGTTCTGGCCTAGTCAATTCTTTCCTATAAAGCAGCCAGGTAAGGCTAATGTGTTTCAACATAAGAATGGAGACATACCCTACGATCCGTAGTCGCATATGGGCTACTGCCAATCTTAGGCCTGAAGGCACTAGGTTTGCGCTCTAGAATAACTTCAACAGCATCATGCCGAGCAGCTTTATTCTCAGCATTGTTACAGCAGTTTGTGCAGTTGCACCCATCGCAGTATACCCTAGATGCAAAACACTTGCAATATCTAAACATTCATAATGAGAATGACATGAGGACAATAAACAAACTTGACATCAGGAAATTATAAGCAATTTTATGAAGTCGTTCACTTTATTGAATATTACTGAATTAAGATGCATAAAAGCCAAAAATATAATCAGATCGATGAAAGAAGGTTGAACCCAGTTCAGAATGCATCTTTGAACAATTCAAGCGAAAGGTTTAAATGGAACTCTCTTAACATAACTTAAAGCAATATGTTGGAGACTTGGTAAGGCCACTCTTAGGCTGAACATCAGAGCATTGCAGTCCTAGCCGACCAACATAACCCAGTGATAACCATTGTGTCTTTTAAATTCATACACCAAGAATTGCAGATTATCTTGGACAACTAACCATGCCAGAGTTTGCTTATCATAAACAACATACCATTTAAATCAAATTAATCATATAATTGATACCAACAATAGCATTGATTTAGCAACAAAATTATTGAAGGAAAATCACCAAATGGTTTCTAAAATCTGATGTTACTTGACCTACAGCTTCAAGCATCTTGAATTTTTGCAGTTGCAATTCTTTGTTCTCGGAGTGCCATCCCTCATCTCATAAATTGGTCGTGGCCATGCCTTTGTGGACTCTTGTTTGCTGGAAAAGACAATGCACCAGGAAGAACCTTATGTCGAAAACATGAAATAAAAACTGTAGTACTTTTAAATCTTCAGATAAAGATAAAGCTCCTTCATCATAAACAGGTTTCCAAGAATGATATTGCTTGATATCTCAAGATTTTAAAGAGAGAAAATCATGTCTGGATGCACTTCCAAAACAAACCCAACAAATACGCATCCCTAAACACTAATAAAGAAGCAGAAGTCTGACTTGAAAGCAGAAAAACAAAATAATATGCTAAGTATTTTAGAAGTACAGATTTATAGTTTAAGTAACACAATAAGATATTGCACCAGCTGTGAATAATTTCACATTTTCGACAAATTTAATCTATTGCGGATTCTAACTAATTCCAAAAAAATCAGTTCTGCAGGAATTCTTTTCTTTTCAAATATAATAAGCTTTTAATACCATCATCCGCCGAGATAAAGAAAAACATAAATTAAACGAGGAATGTTCTGCACTATTCAAATTTTAAGAAAAAGGGCATCGCAACAATGACACCATACATAAACTATTCCATGACATAAGTGTTGGGCTGATAGCCCATGAGTTCAGCCCATAGTGGGCTTTAACAGCTCATAGCCCACCTCTCTTTTAACCTAAACCTAGATCTAATAAGGAAGGTGTAGTGGCTGCGAAAAATAAGGAGAAAACTATAGCAACAACATGATTCAAAAAGGGGGAGAAAATGGCAGAAAAACAAAAGAAGGAAAGGGAAGAAGACAAGAACAACATAGAGAAACTGTTCTCAATCATCTAAGCAATGTTCTCATCTTATGTTAAATCAGATCTACAGTAGATTCTTGCTATGATTACTTGGGGAGATTTTGGATATTATGCACAGTGACGTAATCCTTGTATCTCAGTTATTCTCTTGTGATTGTTACTTGAGTTTCGGGTAAAAGACTCTGAGATTTGTATATTCATTATTCTTATAATGGATTTTCTCTAGTTTGTCCCATAGTTTTTACCCTTCACGTTGAGGGGTTTTCCACATAAATCTTGGTCTCTTATTTGATTATGATTCCATTTAATTCCATTGCGTGTTACAGTCTGCTTGTATTTGTTTGTATGCAAAGTTCATTCTTTTGTTTATCCCAACAACTGGTATCAAAGCAGATTTTTGGTGATTTAATTTTTGTGTTCGAACATGAAGGCCGATAGTATTTCTCACATGATTAGCTTTAATGGAAACAATTGGATGATATAGAAACCAAAAATAGAAAATCTCTTGTATTGTAAAGATTTGTATGGACCTTTGCAGGGGGATAGTGCAAAGCCCGGAACTATAACAGATGATGAGTGAAAGAGGTTAGACTGAAAAACGATCGGGTTTATTTGACAGTGCTCGATTACAATGTCTTTCACCATATTTTTATTGAAAGTTCTACATATTCTCTTTGGAAAAAGTTGAAAGGTCTCTATGAAAGAAAAACAACTAGCAACAAGCTTTCTTGATCAAAAAACTTGTGAACTTCAAATATAAAGAGGGTGCTTCTATTGTTGAGCATTTGAATGAAATGCAGAGTATCACTAATCAATTATCCTCTATGAAAATGTCTCTTGATGATGAGTTGCAGGCATTGTTACTTCTCAGTTTATTGCTAAAATGTTGGGAGACACTGGTGGTTTCCCTCAGTAATTCTACGCCAAATGGTTGTGTCACCATGGATCAAGTAACAAGCAGTTTGTTGAATACGGAGTTGAGAAGAAAGAATTCAAGAATATCCCAGATTGATTCACAGGCATTTATCTCAGAGAACAAAGGAAGGTCAAAATCCAAGGATAGAAGCAGTTCACGCATAAGTAGAAGCAAGTCAAGATTAAGAAAAGATATTGTTTGATATAACCATGATGAGAAATGACATTACAAGAATTAATATAAGCAACCTAAGAAGAGCAAGAAAAAGGAAAAAGAAGTAGAGTCTACAGAGTCAAAAGATAATACCACAACTACAGTACATGGCGGTGACTATTTAATTTTGTCTCCTTCTGATGATATTTTTTCTTGTGTGTCAGGATCTTGAGTGGGTGATTAACATATGTGCTTCTTATCATAATACACCATGGAAAAAGTTTTTTGCTATTTACAGGTCTGAAAATTTTGGTGTTGTCAAGATAGACAACTATGACACGGTAGACATTATTGGTATGGGTGATATCTACATAAAGACTAACCTTGGCTGCAAGTTGGTGCTTAAGGATGTAAGGCATGTGTTAACTTAAGGCTAAATTTAATTTCAGTTGGAAGACTAGATGATAAAGACTATGATAACAGATTTCACAGAGGGCAATAGAAGCTTAGTAAGGATTCTCTTATTGTGGGTAGTAGAAAGAAATGTTGTACTTTATACAGATTTCAGGCCAAAGCTTGTGGTGAGCAATTAAATGTTACAGAGAAAGATTTCAGCATAGAGTTGTGGTATAGACGACTAGGACACATGAGCGAAAATGGGTTGTAAGCTCTTTCCAATAGAGAGGTATTGTCATACCTCAAAGGTACACGTTTGAACTCTTGTATTGATTGTTTGGTTGGTAAAAAACATAGAGTTTCATTTGCTTTTATCTAAAAAAATGCATGCCTTTGATCGTATTTATACAGATGTATGTGGTCCTTTGAGGACAAAAACTCCTGGTAGATCTATTAATGTTCCTGGTATCAGTGGTGCATTTGATTTTGTTGCTTTTGTAAATGACATTTTCAGAAAAGTTTGAGTCTATGCTATGAAGACTAAAGATCAAGTTATTAATGTCTTTAAAGAGTTTTATGTCAGAGTTGAAAGGGAGACAAAAAGATAATTAAAATACATAAGATCAGATAATGACGGTGAGTACATAGGATTGTTTAATGATTATTGCAGGTTACATGACTTCCAACATGAGATAACAGTTCCTCGTATACCTCACCATCATGAAAAAGATCAGATGTATACTTTCACAGGCCAAGCTACCTTGTTTTAGGATGAAGCTTTGAGGACTATAGTTGATGTGATCAACTTGTCACCATGTATAACCCTAGATGCTGATGCTATAGAGTATATATGATCAGATAAAGATGTTTCCTATAAGCATTTGAGAGGTCCAAGCTGAATGGTAAGACAAAAGAATGTATTTTTCTTGGCTACTCACATGATCAATTTGGTTACAAGCTTTGGGATCCAGAAAAGAAGAAGATATTTAGAAGCAGAGATGTTGTCATTTTTTAGGATCAAACCTTTGAGGATTTAAAGAAGAAGGCATCAGCTAAGACTTCTGCAAAAGGATTAGCATATTGTAACCCAATTATTCCTCTAATACATCAGGGTGATGGGGGAGATGTGCAGGAAGACGGTGTAGAGCCTAATGATGAGCAAGAAGAAGTTGGGGAGCAACTTCCTGTAGAACCTCAATTGAGAAAATCTTCTAGACAACGTTAACCTTCCAGAAGTTACTCTACAGATGAGTATGTGATGTTTACTGATGTAGGTGAACTAAAGAGTTATCAAGAAGCAGTTGAAATTGAACAGAAAAATAAGTGATTAGTTGCTATGCAGAAAGAGATGGATGCTCTGCAGAAGAACCACACTTATGATTTGGTACAACTATCAAAGGGAATGAAGGCCTTAAAGAACAAGTAGGTTTTCAGGTTGAAGACTCCAGAATATTGTTCTCAACTAAAGTACAAAACTAGATTAGTTGTGAAAGACTTTAATCAAAGGAAAGGTATCGACTTTGAAGAAATTTTTTCTCTTGTTGTTAAAATATCTTCTATTCGTATTACTCTTGGTATTGCTGCTAGCCTGGACTTGGAGGTTGGAGCAGTTAGATGTGAAGACAACTTTCCTTCATGGTGATTTGGAGGAGGAAGTTTATATGGAACAACCAGAAGGCTTTAAGTCAAAGGTAAAGAAAACTTTGTTTACAAGTTGAAGAAGAGCTTGTATGAGCTGAAGTAAGCTCCAAAACAGTGGTATAGAAAGTTTGATTCATTTATGACAAAAAATGAAAACAAAAGAACGACTTCAAATCATTATGTGTACATCAAATGGTTTGGTGAGGATTTTATTATTCTCTTACTTTATGTTGATGAATACTTATCCTTAGGAAAGATATGTCTACAATTGACAGGTTGAAGAAGGAACTGAGTAAATCATTTGCAATGAAGGACATGGGGCCAGTAAAACAAATACTAGGCATACAGATTTTTTGTGATAGAAAAAACACGAAGATTTGATTATCACAAGTGAAATACATTAAGAAGGTATTGGAAAGGTTCAGTATGAGCAATGCAAAGCTAGTTGATTCTCTTCTATCAGGTCACTTCAAGTTGTACTTAGAACAGAGTCCGTCAAGTAATGAGGAGAAGGAGAAAATGCAAAAGGTTCCTTATGCTTCAGCAGTTGAAAGTTTAATGTACATGATGGTATATAGGAGACTGGATATCGCATATGCAATGAGTATTACTAATAGATTTCTTACAAATTCAAGCAAAGAGTACTCGACAACAGTGAAGTGGATCTTTAGATATCTCAGAGGGAGTTCTAAAGTTTGTTTAAGCTTTAGAGGTAAACCACTTGTATTGACGGGTTACACAGATACAGATATAACAAGAAATATAGATATAAAGAAATTTATATCAGGTCTTGTACTTACTTTTGTAGGGGAAGTTGTGTTGTGGCAATCCAGATTACAAAGGTGTATTGCTCTTTCTACCACAGAAGTAGAATATATTGCTGCTACAGAGGTTTGCAAAGAAATATTATGGATGAAAGAATTCTTACAAGAATTGAAGCTAAAACAGAAAAACTATACAGTACATTGTGACAACCAGAGCGTCATTTATTTGTGTAAGAACCCAACTTTTCATTCCAAGTCAAAGCATATAAATGTCAGATACCATTATATTCGAAATACACTTGAAGAGAAGCAGTTACAACTTCAGAAAATTCATACAGATGATAATGAAACAGACATATTGGCAAAGACCTTATCGAAAAAAAGGTATGAGATGTGCCGACAGTTGGTCGGCATGGATGCAAGTAGAGGAGTTATGGGACAACCTCCCTTATGGGCTAAAGGGGGAAGTTGTTAGGCTAACAGCCTATGAGTTCAACCCATAGTGGGCTTTAACAGCTCATAACCCATCTTTCTTTTAACCTAAACCTAGATCTAATAAGGGAGGTGTGGTGGCTATAAAAAAAAGGGAAGAAAACTATAGTAACAAGGGCAGAAAACTACCAATGTGTTTCAAAAAGGAAAAAATGATAAAAAAAAAAAAGGAGAAGGAAAGGGAAAAAGATAAGGACAACGTAGAGAGATTATTCTCAATCATCTAGGCAGTGTTCTCATTTTAGGTTAGATTAGATCTATAGTAGATTCTTGCTATGATTACTTGGGAAGATTTTGGGTATTGTGCACAATGACATAATCCTTGTATCCCAGTTATTCTCTTGTGATTATTGTTTGAGTTTTGGATAAAAGACTCTAGGATTTGTATATTCATTATTCTTATAGTGGATTCTCTCTGATTTGTCCCGTGGATTTTACCCTGCACGTTGGAAGAGTTTTTCATATAAATCTTGATGTCCTATTTGATTATGATTCTATTTAATTCTGTTATTTTTACCCTACACGTTGGAGTAGTTTTTCACGTAAATCTTGATGCCAACATTGACCAGCTTGCATTTATTTGTATACAAAGTTTCTTTCTTTGTTTATGAGAACAAGAAGGAGGAAACAACTACAAACCAGAAGAAATCATATAAACCCTAGTACAGATACTCGGAGGACAGACAATATAGATCTTGGCATCACCACACAAACGCAGTCTTATGTTTTAGGAGATATTAACTCAAAATTAATTCAGGAATTAAAATGAACTCACATGAGCAATGAAGATGACATCGGCAGAAGCGGCGAGTGCTGCTTCAGGGGCTCCTCTGGCAGCTGCTCGAGAGCAACCGAGGCGACCGCCGGAGGAGAAGCCCCTCGATACCTCGCGGCGGCAAAATCCAGCTAGATGACGAGCCTCTTCGGAGGGAAGTCGGACGATTCCGACGCCGCAGGTTGATCATCTTGCTGCATTGGAGCCGTCGAATCTCCGGCTCAAGAAACCGAACAACCGCTAAAACATCCTCTCACGAAGGCGCACGATCCAGTCCTAGGCAACCAAACCCTTTATCGCCTTCTATGATTCCAATCGAATCGACCCCCTCGGGTCGAGTGGCGACGTCGCCGAGATTGGCAAATGAGGCCTGGGGTACGCGGGGCCCGCGGCGGGGACACGGGAATCTGGGGCGATGATCAGCGGAGGGCCAGGAGGGGGTGGAATGCAGGGTCGAGTATCCGCCGAGGAGCCGCGGCGGGCGGAGGAGTTAGACCGCGTGGTCCCTCTTCGGATGCGGGAGAGTTCCGGTTGAAGGGCGGGGAAGCGAGGAAGCAGCAGCTCTCTCCCTCTCCCCCTCCCCCTCCCCACTTCAAATCAAATTCTATTATTTAAAGGAAGGATCGCAGTCAAGAAAATAATGATCCGACGGCTGAGAACCCGTCGTTGGATCCTGTGGCAAAAATTAATATATATATATATATATATATATAAGAGTATTTGACAGTTCTTTAAAAGCCGTGCGGTGCGAGATTGATGCATCACATTTCGTGCGTAGTGACCATGTGCCGATTGGGCCGTACGATGGACCGGGAAGGAAGATCTGACGGTGGGATGTGATGTGAAGAATAGACGGTGCGGATCTGTTCTAAAGAGGGAGAAGATTTTGGATATTAATGGGGAGTTCAAACGATGGATACGGAAGGAATTTATTATTGGCTAATAAATCTGAATAAGTATGAAGTCTTCTACACAAAATAATTAAATGATCGCAGCTAATTCCGATTTTGAAATAATGAAGCTTATGAGTTGTCATTATTTTCAGAAAATTCAAACCACGACTAAGAATAGTTTGGTCAAATCAGATCATAAAAGCCCTTCGACTTGTATTACTGTGGCTCAATTTAATCATATATATTTTAGAATTTTTAATGATAAAATAAATTAATAATTTGAATTATCAATATTATGCTAAGTGATGGAAGAAATAAGACTCAAGTGGATCAAAGAACCAAATATTAAATGGAAGAAGGATATCAATAATTCCATAGTCTTGTCATGGTCGTATCATCATCCAAGAGGACGTTAGCTACCAAAATAAATTCAGTGGAGAAGCAAATTTGGTTTCATTCTCAAACAGTGATCGAATAAATGCACATTTATCGATTCTGTGTTCATTTATGCTCGAACAACCAAAGAAACAGTGAGATGAAGAGATCCAAACGACTCGTATGCACCAAATGGATGACATTCATCCATCATTCTATGGATATCACACTGTGGACTACAGCATCTGCAAATAATTTCTGTCATTGTAAAGCCATTGACTTGCTATAAACAACACAGAAGGAAGGGATGTCATACACAGATAAAGATGATGTGTAGAGAGAGGATGAATCAACCTCAGAATCTTCCTCTGTTTTGTCATTCTTCCCTTTTGTCTCAGGATTCAGGCGGTGCCCATCTCTTTGGTCCCAATGGTATAAATGCGAAGGCTGCCAGTAGCTATCAAAAGGACATGCATTTCCGCAACACAATTTAATTTAAAGGAGTTTATTCCGATCGATGAAGTTTCATTCAGTTGTGATACAACTGTTTATTCTTATACACAGAGAGTGAAGTAAAATTAGCTACATATGATGAGCACAAATATTGATACAACCATAAGATTATTCTCTTACGCCACTAAGCGATTATTCGAAAAATAATCTTTTACTATTTATAAATAAAAATAAGATCAGATAATTTTTTTTTAAATCCTAAAACAAGAGTCTCGCGACTATACATATGATACAAGTTATTAAATTTATTTTACATATTAAATATTGATATGATGATGATATATATATATATATATATATCATACTCACTTATCAAATATTAAGGATTCGAAATATTATCTATTATTTTTAATATAAATAAATAAAATAAAATAAATAAATAAACTTATCGTGTTGAAAAACTAAAAGATTTAATTTATTAGATGAATAGATTTCATATCGAAATAAAAAATATATATATTTACTAAATATAAATCAAACATACCTATTTATCTCAACAACACTTTTATTTTGCATGTTATTAAAAGATGATCATATATTGAATTAGTTTTTGATATCAAATTTATGAATATTTTTATACACTTCAATTATTTGTAAATGTTCTTTTACTGTTCCAAAGTAAGTACTATATGGTTATTGACTCTCTCTCTCTCTCTCTCTCTCTCTCTTCTAGCTTGGACAGTTCAAGAATCAGCAAGTAGACAAAGTCTTCAATCATTAGACATTCTGAATGAGTTAAAATAGATCCTCAAGCCTTTTAAATTAATTTGTTCATCATCACACTAAATAAATTTGTTCTTCCTCAAAGGTGATCAATAAGGACAAGGAACAAATTACTGTGCACCATGTGGCTCACACAAGAGCATGTATGAAGCACATGTCTATCACCAACTTCAAACCCTTCTCATTATGGCCTCTATGGTTATACAAACATGTTTTGCTTTCATTCATAATCATGCTGTCCTTTTTTGTTGGAAATATCATAACCTCTTCATTGATTCTCATTTAAAGCTTAATCAAGAAAGGAAAGAGAGATGTTAGGAGAGTAAAGGATTTTCGAATGTAGAGTGAGAAAGGAAATAATTGACTCTTAAAAAGAGAGAAAGAATTCATTCTTTAAACACTAAGGTATTTATTTATCTTTCAAAGATGCATACAAGGAAAGGTAAGACAGAATTACTGCTATAACAATGATTTTTTTGGTCTTCTCATTATCTTCCCATTCAATGATTTTTTTTTGACAAAATAGTTTTCAAAATAATCTTAACAAGAAAAAAATTCTTGAGTTATTTTTTTGATCAAGAAGAAGAAAAAAAACTTCAAAAAAGGATTCATATTGAGTTATAATTTAAAGATAATTGCAAGCCATATCTACAAATCCCAATCCTAATATCTCCTTACAAAAGAAACAAAAACATATAGGAAAAACATAAAAGATCTCTTTTGAAAAAAAGACAGGAAAAAAAATCAAAATTCTATTTAATATTATCATTTTCTGGGAAAAAAAATATATAGCACAACAGTTGGCAATGGCTTTTGAATCCCATACTTCTGATAAATTTTATGGCACAAGTTGTGCTCCTTACTAATTAAAAATGATATTTTTATATTAAATAGATGAATGATTCAAGTCAAAAGGGGCAAAAGTATGTGTGTGTGTGTGTGTGTGTATATAGATATATATATATATATATATATATATATATATATATATATATATATATATATATATATATATATATATATATATATATATATATATATATTGCTTGTACAAGATATGATAATATGTTGCTCTCCTCCTCATAGGGTCCAGTGAATAAAGCACATAAACATTAAAGAGCACATGAACACCCACAGTGCGTTGTTGAGCCATAATAGACCTTCCACGTTGCTTCTTAAAGATTTGTGCCAATCCACGTGCATGTATAAGTAAGACAAGGCAGAGGAGGGCGGTCAACCAGGCATCGACATGGCTTCCCCAATTCGGGCGCTTCTTCTTCTGATGCTGCTCGTCGTCATCGGGTCGAATCCATACTTCACCTCCGCCAAGCCACCGGCTCCGCCCGTTCGCTGCAACGTCACGGGCTGCGTCCTCTCCAACGCCTACGGCGCCTGGGGAGACAGAAGCGAATGCTGGGTCCGCAGCGTCGTCTACCCCACGAACGAGGAGGAGCTGCGGTCGGCCGTGGCCGAGGCCAACCGGAACAACCTCAAGGCGAAGGTGGTGAGCGGATTCTCGCACGCCATCCCGAAGCTGGCCTGCCCCCCGCCGGAGAACTCGGTTCTGATAAGCACCGCCAAGTACAACACGCGGATAGAGGTGGACGTGGCTGGCCGCACGGTGACGGCTGATTCCGGCGTGGGGCTGCGGGATCTGATTGATAAGGTGGAGGCGGCCGGGCTGAGCCTGGTCGCCTCAACGTACTGGGAGGGGGTCAGCGTCGGCGGGGTCATCAGCACGGGGTCGCATGGCAGCTCCTGGTGGGGCAAGGGAGGAGCCGTCCACGACCATGTCGTGAGCCTGAGCATGGTGATCCCGGCCGGTGAGTCGGAAGGGTACGCGAAGGTCGTCAGGTTGCTCCGGGGAGACCCGCTCTTCAATGCCGCAAGCGTCTCCCTGGGGCTTCTGGGGATCATATCTCAGGTCAGTGCAATCCTCCACCACTGCCCTCTGTCTCCTTCACTTCAAAGAGTCGGAAGAGCATGAAGGTGTTACGTGACATCGATTCCATCCTCTCATGTTTCTATCATGCTCTGCTGTAAACATGGCGATCAGATTTCTCGACTTGGATCTACAGGTGACACTGTCACTCGAACCCAGCTTCAAGAGAAGCATCACGTACTCATTCCACGACGACGCCAGCTTCCAAGATCGCCTGTTGGATGTTGCTCGCAAGCACGAATTCGCTGACCTCACCTGGTTTCCATCGCAGCACAAAGTTGCATTCAGATTCGATGATCGAGTCCCCTCGAACGCCTCCGGCGACGGCATCAATGACTTCATCGGCTTCCAACCAAACCTCATGGCGGTCTCCGCCGCAATACGAGCTACTGGTACCGCGTGAACTGTCGCCAAATTTCTCGTGCGCTTGCTCCAAGGGCGCTACAGTCGCTCATCAGATTCTTCTGTGATGCAGAGAAGCGTTACGACGAATCAAGAAACAGCAGGGGGAAGTGCGTCACCGCAGCCGCCGAGCTGGCGTATAGAAGGTTGGCGGGCAATGGCTTGAAGAACAACGGGATCTTCACAGGCTACCCGGTGGTGGGCCGCCAGGGAAAGATGCAGACCTCCGGCTCCTGCCAACACTCACCGGAAGCGGACAGCTTGAGCACGTGCCCTTGGGATCCTCGAAGCAAAGGGTTGTTCTTCTACGAGACCACGGCAATCTTCTCTCCTCCCAAGTTCATGGACTTCATCCACGACGTGAAGCAGCTCAGGGATCTGAAACCGGAGAATTTCTGCGGCGTCGACAACTACAACGGGTTTCTGATACGCTTCATCAAGAAATCGGACGCACTCCTCGGCCAGCCCGAGAACTCCATCGTCCTTGATTTCAACTACTACAGAGCCGATGACCCGTCCACTCCCAGGCTGAACCAGGACGTCTGGGAGGAGGTGGAGCAGATGGCGTTCATGAAGCACGGAGCCAGGCCGCACTGGGCGAAGAATCGAAGGGTTGCCTTCCTTGGTGTGCACCGAAAGTACCCTGGTTTCAGCAATTTTCTGGCGGTCAAGAACCAATCAGATCCCCGAGGCATGTTTCAGAGCCCATGGTGGGATGAAGTGGTCTCGGGGCAGGGATCGAACACAGGTAATGGCTGCGCACTGGAAGGACAGTGCATTTGCGCAGAGGACAAGCACTGTAGTCCGAGTAAAGGGTACCTGTGTAGGCCCGGGCTTGTCTACAAAGAAGCCAGGGTGTGCAGGTACACAACAGGGTGACTTTGTTCCGTCGAATAAAGCATATATATATATATATATGTATATATGTATATACATATACATATATATATATATATATTATTGTATGTGTGTACGTGTCTGCATAAAGGGGCTTTACTTATTTGTCCCTAATTTAATATATAAAGAATTATAATGCTTCGCTATTAAAAGCCCGGCCCATATTGATGCCCATTTCGCATAATTGGTGACTCAATGTTGACCCATTCATTATTCACGGCCGCCAACCCTAATCGAACTCCTATATAAACTCCCCTCTTGTGGGTTTCGTCCTATGACCTTGAGAGGCGGCGAGGCGATCGGAGTGGCGGAGGAGGAGGAGGAGAAATGGTGAAGTTCCTCAAGCCGAACAAAGCGGTGATCGTCCTGCAAGGACGCTTTGCGGGGCGGAAGGCGGTCATCGTGCGGGCCTTCGACGACGGCACGCGGGAGCGGCCCTACGGCCATTGCCTGGTTGCCGGCATCGCCAAGTACCCGAAGAAGGTCATCCGCAAGGATTCGGCGAAGAAGACGGCTAAGAAGTCTCGCGTGAAGGCCTTTCTGAAGCTGGTGAACTACAGCCACATCATGCCCACCCGTTACACGCTCGATGTCGATCTCAAGGACGTCGCCACCCTCGACGCGCTACAGTCCCGCGACAAGAAGGTCACCGCCTGCAAGGAGACCAAGGCCCGCTTGGAGGAGCGCTTCAAGACCGGCAAGAACCGGTGGTTCTTCACCAAGCTCAGGTTCTAAGCTAAGGTAGCATCTATCTTGTTCTCGCAATGCGTCTGCTTTCCATTAATGTGGGACGGTTCCGTGCCAATGCTTGTTGAAATCATTATATGTTTTAGATTCTCGTTTTCGTTCATCTGACAATCTTCATTTTATTTGGCTGATCTATGGACGTCGTTGTTGGTTTAAATCAATCGTGTTTGCCTACAATTGCATCTTTGCAAGCGATCCGTTGAAAGAAAACTACAAGACCATTTCAGTACATAGATTAGTAATTCTAGATTTCTGAACTTGATGTTTGTTGTGTCCGGCTTATTCTGATGGTTCAGAACTTATAGGGACTGATGATGCACGTCTTGTTCTTTATCATCCGGCTGGTATTCCTGATCTGAAAAAGTTTGGGGGAAAAGAACATCTGACGATTAAATGGTTGTCAAATTTAGCTTTTTTGTGTTTGTGATCATCTTCATTTGTCCGAAATGTTGTCATCTTGCTTAGGACTTTAAATCTGCAAATGCTCTTTACAGATAGCATTATTTTTTTGAGGTCCTGTTAGGAATTGCTAAACCATGTTCTAGCATCATACAATTTAGGATGCCCAAGGAAATATGTGATCTCCATAAAAAAGCATTGTTATTTGTAATCGAAAGGGCCAGGAGCTGGAATTGTTTGTTGAGAACTAGGGAAGAATTGGGAAAAAATAAGAGAGAATAAATTGAGCAAAGAAATAAGCCAAACAATTCTAATGATTTGTTTGCTTTATGAAAAACTGAAAACAAGTTGGGCGAGATGAGGTTCAGTTAAATCCGAACCTGAAATCAGAGAATTTGTCTTGAGAACATTGGTTTAGGTTAGAACCTAAATCATCACTGCATGTTATTAGGACTTTTTGCTAATAAGAACATTAGCCTCACCAGAAAATAATGAATGTCTAACATAGATGGCTTGAGACAGTCAGTAACAACAAGGGCTTGAGACAATCCGAACCTGAGTAGGAGGGATTACCACCATATATAGTGTTGGTTTTTGTCTTGGATTGGCCAAGCTATATGATCCTGACGTCCTGGCTTTGAAGTTGCATATGATCATCTTCATGCTTTGGAATTGAGGAGTGATACTAATATGAGGATTTGGCACACAGTAATTATTTATTGGAAGCGTATGTGTATTAAAAAGGTTAACCACAATGGGTGATACTGACAGAAATAGATATTGAGAGCATGTGAAGGTGTGATGCACTGTTATTAGTGATTCTGACCATCTCCTTTTACATCATAGTTTAGTCTCTGTGCCCTCTTAAAAGGCCCCTTGTGAAAGTTAAAGGATGATTGGCAGAGTAGTTTTAGTCCCCTTGTAGTCTCTTATGATTTCATGTTTGGTCTTCCATTGGTATTATATTAACTGAAGGGTTGGAGAAGTAGGATAAAAGGGTGAAATCCACTCCTAAACTAGAAGGTCTTTTGGGAACCCATCAGGAAAAGGCAATGAATGCAAGGTTCATGTCAAAGGAGGCACATCTCGAGGGAATCTCTCACATTCAACTAGTAGAGAAGGAATTACGAAAGCTTAAATCCTGTGGGTCATAAAATCTATCCCAAAAGTTGTATTTGGACTGTGGTTCAACCCAAATGTAGTTGAATTGTTAGATAATTATGGTAGACATTGCTATTCTCATCGTTGTTTCTTAGCATCATAAGGATTCTCTATGGCCATAAATAAATGTATGTATCGGTTTGAAACTATCACTAATAAAGATGGATGAGAGAGTTGAAAATTAAACCCATGGAATTCCATTGCTAGAATAAGAAAAAGATGTATGTGGCCATTGATGTATGAGAGAGTTGAAAATTAAACCCATGGAATTCTATTGCTAGAATAAGAAAAAGATGTATGTGGCCATTGAAATCCTCAATCGTTTGATCCATTTGGAAATGTTTTTCGTATATGAATCGTTGGGAGATGAGTTGAGCAAATAATATGTGCTACTTGGCCAAGTTGAGGCGTTATACATATTTTAACAATGCTGGTTTCGCGTGCCAACATATTATTGTGTAAACACAATGGTCGTGAAGATATTGGCAGTGGCGGCAGAGTAATTGATGTTCTTTGGGGACGATGTTTTACAGATCGCAGAATCAGTTGCATCAAAAGAAACCAAAAGAAAATATATAAAAACATTTATCCATTTTTATTTACTCTACCTTCTGATTATTCTTTCATGTTCATGTTGAAACACACACACACACACATATATATATATATATATATATATATATATATATATGAGTACCTTTTGTCTCTTGTTCATCGATGTCGTCGTGTTCGCGTTCACCTCCTTTTATCCTCATCTATTGTGCTCTCGCTCCATCGATAATAATGGACCTCTTCAGAGAGAGAGAGAGAGAAAGGAATCGTATGACTCCTAAAGAGAGTGCAATAGATGGATATTTGTCATCGTGTTTGTCGTTGTGATCAATATCCCCTCCCCCTAGTTTAAGTGTTTCGATCTTCGATGCAAAGCTCTATAAGAGCTCTCACTTATAGCCCCTAGTTTGAGCGCACATTCGAGCACTTGACATTCCTCCCATTATTGTTGTTGTAGTGATTGTTGGCCTTTGCAGTCAGCAAGATAAAGACCCTTAAGATGGATATTCATCATCATGATATTCATTTTTGCCTATCTCTCCTACCCCTTGGCCGATTGAGTGTCCTGCTTTTGATGTGAAGCTTCATGAGAGTACTTACAAGGCCTTCATCGTTGCCTATTGTGTCATCAGCAATAAGCTCCTCACTTAAAAAACCCCAGTTCGAGTGCACCATCGATCACTCGACGTTTCTCCCATCGTCACTACAACGGTCATTGACCTTTGCGACTGTCGTCATAACCTGCTTTGGTGCTTGATGTAAATGACCTTCTCCATTTGCCTTGGTGGCCTTAGCGTCCATCAATCTTGATCATCATCGTTTGTGACTATCGCCATGACCTGCTTGGCGTTGATGACCTTCTCCATTTGCTTGATAGCCTTAGCGTTTATCGATTTTGATCATCATCATCTTAATGGTCTCTCTAATCCCATTGATTGATCTCATGTCTTCAACTCCCTTGAAGATAAGGCTCACGAGTGATAATGTATTAAGTCCACAACAACAGACAAGGGGTGGAGGCAATGGGTGAGAGCATGGAGATATCGACGGATGAGGGATGGAGGTGATGACTATCTCGACGAAGGCTAGGGTTAATCTCGACGGATGAGGGGTGGAGGTGATGACCATCGAGACAGAGGCTAGGGTTAATCTCATCTTTTAGAAAAATTTGACACGTTATATAGGAATAAACCAAAAAAAGGGGTTCTCTATGAAAAAAAAATATATATATCGAAAAGTAAAGTTTTGTTTGAAATGG
Organism: Musa balbisiana; assembly: GCA_004837865.1. Taxonomy (NCBI): domain Eukaryota; kingdom Viridiplantae; phylum Streptophyta; class Magnoliopsida; order Zingiberales; family Musaceae; genus Musa; species Musa balbisiana. The sequence goes on along the minus strand of CM017191.1, from coordinate 7,959,911 downwards.
TAGCAAAATGAATGGTACTTGAATTGTCCTCATCTTAGACGATCCAATCCGAATCTTTAAAAAAATTAATAAATATACTTTACACAGGCCCTCTTCGCCCCAAACACGAGTCTTTTTTTTTTCTTCTTACCTCTTCCTCCTTTCTCTTTCCTCCTCTTTCTTCATTGTCAATACATATCCATAAAAACTATAAAAACAATATACGTACACAATTATACTATGTTCATTACTAAAATATTAGTTGAAACTCTACGTCACACTAATACTATTTATTCATTTCAAAATAAGAGAATAAATGAATTTTATAACTCGGGTCTGATTCGATGGTCTTATCGAATAAGTTCAAGAAATGACATTGCGATGCGTGTTATCAACTTTTGTCGAGCAGTTATGATGGCTATCGAGAGCATCTCGACTCGATACACTTCGCGCACCGCTCCAATGTACATAAGCATCGACCTAAGCATGTTAATATATATATACATATATATACTGTAGCAGTTCTAATAATTTCTTTCATCATTAATTTTTTTTAAGAAAACCAAATTGCATCCAAGATATTCATACACTACCATCTAATTAACTATACAACAGCATATTAACCATCGAGACATGACATAAGCTTTATGGGTGGTATTGGTGTCAACAACTTTATGCCGTGGCCTTAGGGCCAATGCGGCTGGGTTTGGGTTCGAATAATTGGGGATCTCGCTGGGCGACCTTCGGGACTGCCGAGGCAGTCGGCTTTGGTGGTCCGATCGCGATTGGGTCGCTGCTTCCTCCGGGAAGGGGACTCCGTGCCTAGGCATTCGGTGGAGGGGTGCTTCCTCTTCGTCCCTGCACACAGGTCGGGTCGGGGGAGCTCGGCCTGACCCCTCCAACGATCAAGTTAGTCCGAAGTACAGGGGTGTTTCTCGAGTGTTTTTTTCTCCTCCTCTTCGTTCCGAACGCGATGGTTTTTATAGGGAAGGTTACCGTTTCCTAATGTGTCCGACTGTAGGGAGCAATGTCATACCTTGGATAGCGTCTGACACCAGTATTGGCATTGCGTGAAGGACCAGGTTTCTACAGGATGGCGATGTGCCTCGGTCGACGTTCTGGTCTGCTTTGGCCAAGCGTTGGAAGGTCGAATCGAGAAAGGCAACCCCTGTGGCTCCTCGGCCTGCGTGACCCAGGAGACATCATCCCGGAGCAGGTGACATTAGTTCGCGTCCCATCATCGCAGGTGACGTTGGTTCGTGTCCTATCATTATTCTTATTACCCTCATCAGGTGGAAGTTAGCTTATAAGAAGAGGGCATTATTTTGACAATCCCTTATTATTGATATTTTTAAAATATAATAAAATATTATTTTATTATATTTACAATCTTGATATTACCAATTTTATCCTCCCCACAACCTTTTAGTTTTTATTGCCGTCTCCGTCGACGTCACCCATCGCTGTCCCATCCTTCAAGGAGAAGAGAAAAAAAAATATTTATGTTCATTTGTAAAGAAAATAGTTTAAAAATATTAATTTTTAAAATAAAATTATAAAAAGTAAAAAAAGACTAAAGATAGTAATCTTCTTTTCTTTTTTCATGTCCAAAGTCATCAATAATCTCCAGTACATCGACTTGTATCTATTCAGTTTATTTTGGGATTCACCAAATAATCCTCATCTTCTCACTCACTCTTATTTTCCAGCAAGTCAATTTCAGATGAGTTCTGCTTCTACTGGATTTCTATTTATCATTCCTGTTGATGAGAAGAGAATCAAAATTATCCTACACAACAAACCTTGGCAGTTGACAGAGTAAGAACAAAGATTTTCTAGTCCAAAGTTACATATCTAGACAGGGGCAAGTGGACATCTATCAAATGAACAAGGGATCCAACTGAAAGAGATTACTTGCAATTATCAACATATATTACATCTTGCAGCTATTAATGCCACCAAAAATCCACTTCTGGCAATGATATCAACCATATCCGGGGTCAAAAATTAGATGACATTGCTGGTTTACCTGTGGCTTTCAAGTATTATATGTATACCTCATTTGTAACCCTACTGCTATTACATTTCAAGCACATCTGACCTTAACTAAATTCCTAATACTGATCATGAAATAGAACTTAAAGAGTTATTAAAGGACATCAGGGGAAGATTTATAGGCCTACATTCGAAGCCCAAAATTCTAGTCTCATTAACAATCAAGCCTTCCATGTGCATCTGGCATTTCAGAATCAGTTTTTTGAGTTGGATATGAGATTCCACATACCATTGATCAAGGATGCAGACCACTAACCTTCAACATAACCATTACAAGCAGAGGCCTCAACTCATGCATTAAGTAGAAATAAAGATAACAAAGTCTCTAAAATTGTTGCAAGAATCTAAAACTTGCACCACCAATATTTGTGTCACTTCTAACCCAGTAGTCTACTGTAATTATGAGTCGATGATGGCAACCAGAGGTCAGATTCCAAATAATGCTCATTGCTTAATGGTTACCACCACAATAGTCACTGACAGATATTTATAGAGAAAATGCGCATTAATGCCACCAAAAATCCACTTCTGGCAATGATATCAACCATATCCGGGGTCAAAAATTAGATGACATTGCTGGTTTACCTGTGGCTTTCAAGTATTATATGTATACCTCATTTGTAACCCTACTGCTATTACATTTCAAGCACATCTGACCTTAACTAAATTCCTAATACTGATCATGAAATAGAACTTAAAGAGTTATTAAAGGACATCAGGGGAAGATTTATAGGCCTACATTCGAAGCCCAAAATTCTAGTCTCATTAACAATCAAGCCTTCCATGTGCATCTGGCATTTCAGAATCAGTTTTTTGAGTTGGATATGAGATTCCACATACCATTGATCAAGGATGCAGACCACTAACCTTCAACATAACCATTACAAGCAGAGGCCTCAACTCATGCATTAAGTAGAAATAAAGATAACAAAGTCTCTAAAATTGTTGCAAGAATCTAAAACTTGCACCACCAAATATTTGTGTCACTTCTAACCCAGTAGTCTACTGTAATTATGAGTCGATGATGGCAACCAGAGGTCAGATTCCAAATAATGCTCATTGCTTAATGGTTACCACCACAATAGTCACTGACAGATATTTATAGAGAAAATGCGCAAAACTCAAAACAACATATATTACATCTTACAGCTATTAATGCCACCAAAAATCCACTTCTGGCAATGATATCAACCATATCCGGGGTCAAAAATTAGATGACATTGCTGGTTTACCTGTGGCTTTCAAGTATTATATGTATACCTCATTTGTAACCCTACTGCTATTACATTTCAAGCACATCTGACCTTAACTAAATTCCTAATACTGATCATGAAATAGAACTTAAAGAGTTATTAAAGGACATCAGGGGAAGATTTATAGGCCTACATTCGAAGCCCAAAATTCTAGTCTCATTAACAATCAAGCCTTCCATGTGCATCTGGCATTTCAGAATCAGTTTTTTGAGTTGGATATGAGATTCCACATACCATTGATCAAGGATGCAGACCACTAACCTTCAACATAACCATTACAAGCAGAGGCCTCAACTCATGCATTAAGTAGAAATAAAGATAACAAAGTCTCTAAAATTGTTGCAAGAATCTAAAACTTGCACCACCAAATATTTGTGTCACTTCTAACCCAGTAGTCTACTGTAATTATGAGTCGATGATGGCAACCAGAGGTCAGATTCCAAATAATGCTCATTGCTTAATGGTTACCACCACAATAGTCACTGACAGATATTTATAGAGAAAATGCGCAAAACTCAAAACAACATATATTACATCTTACAGCTATTAATGCCACCAAAAATCCACTTCTGGCAATGATATCAACCATATCCGGGGTCAAAAATTAGATGACATTGCTGGTTTACCTGTGGCTTTCAAGTATTATATGTATACCTCATTTGTAACCCTACTGCTATTACATTTCAAGCACATCTGACCTTAACTAAATTCCTAATACTGATCATGAAATAGAACTTAAAGAGTTATTAAAGGACATCAGGGGAAGATTTATAGGCCTACATTCGAAGCCCAAAATTCTAGTCTCATTAACAATCAAGCCTTCCATGTGCATCTGGCATTTCAGAATCAGTTTTTTGAGTTGGATATGAGATTCCACATACCATTGATCAAGGATGCAGACCACTAACCTTCAACATAACCATTACAAGCAGAGGCCTCAACTCATGCATTAAGTAGAAATAAAGATAACAAAGTCTCTAAAATTGTTGCAAGAATCTAAAACTTGCACCACCAAATATTTGTGTCACTTCTAACCCAGTAGTCTACTGTAATTATGAGTCGATGATGGCAACCAGAGGTCAGATTCCAAATAATGCTCATTGCTTAATGGTTACCACCACAATAGTCACTGACAGATATTTATAGAGAAAATGCGCAAAACTCAAAACAAGGAAAGGTTCAATGAGTACTTGGATAAAGCAGCTTCACCAATAATCTCCACAAGAGCACTTCCCGTCCTTGAAATGGTGGAACCGTTTATTGTCCCTCACAATGAGCTCCCTCCCGACGATCCTTGACATGATCTTGATTGCATTGTGGCAGTCCCCACATATCCTGAGGTTCTTGATGATCCGAAGTGGTGTCCTGGCAGGCGTGCTTATCAGTCCATAGGCGATTGCCAACCTCTCACTGTGGTATAGCAGAGCCTGTTCCTTGGCCTCCTGATCAATGTCGTGGAGCACGTATCTGGTATCAGGCACGTACACTTGCTCCTTCACCACCTTCTTTTCAATCTTCGGTGGTAATCGATACTCCCCCAGCTTGTTCCTTCCATCCAACATGTTTAAACCCGATCGCCTCTTAGCCGGAGGGGTTGGGATCTTGGATGCAATGCTCTTGCTAGGATCCATAAAAACCATCAGCTCCCCAGCACGATCCTCGAGATCTATATCACCCTGGGCCCGAGCCATATTCATGAGCACTTCCCAGACAGCTGCTGGTGTTTCAAATGGCAATTTCTCAATGAATTCCACAGCTTCATTGAGGTGACCAGACTTCCCGAGAACCTCAATCATCCCGATGTAATGCTCGATCTGTGGCGTTATCCCATAATCTTTGTATATGGCATCGAAATGAATGAAGCCCTCTTCAACTGCCTCTGCACTGGCACAAGCAGCTAAGACCGAAAGAAAGGTCCTTGAACTGGGGCAAACCCCGGCCTTCCTCATCTGCTCAAACATCTGCAATCCATCATCACCGAGATTGTTTGCTGCATATCCATCAATCATCAGGTGCCACGAGTCCATAGTTCGGTCAGGCATTCGATCAAACACCCGGCGAGCATCAGCCATGCTGCCACACTTGGAGAACATTTCCAATAGCTTGTTGTTGATCTGTAGGTCAGCACGGAAAGGGGAACGGAAGAAGAACTCAAAAATCTTCTTCAGCTCATCAAGATGTTTAGGGTCGGAGCAGGAGGCGACGAGCTCGAAGAAGGTAGGCGGATCAGGACGGACGCCCTGGTTCAACAGATCAACAACTTCCTTGAGCTTTCCCTCTCGAGCGAGGGCCACGAGGTCGACGGGGCCAGGAGGAGGGGGTGCAACAGGGGGCGGGACGTTGGCCACCGGGGAATGGCCAGCGAAGGGAGCAGGAGGATTGTTAAATGGTGACGGAGGGCGTTGGTGCTGGTTTTGCGACGGCCACTGGTTAGCGTTCCGGTGGTCTTGCGGATAACCGCGGGGACCAGAGGGATGCGGTGGCGGAGATGGAGGCGGAGGATACCTCTGGAAGCTGTTGGGAGCGGCGGAGGAGGTGCTGAGGCATCGGGCGGTGAGGGCTCGAGATGGGAGAGGCGAAATCTTCGGAGTCCGGGGTAAAGCACGAACGCCCGCCTTCACTATCGCGAAGGCGAGAATCGAGCTCCCGGCTCGAAGGATCCCAATGAGCGAGGAGGCCATTTCTCGTCGCAGGTGGCAGAACCCTAAGCGGAAAGCGGCTTGTAGAAGATATCTTAAACTGGTTCTCCGATCACGACCGTCTATCCGAGGAACTCGACAAGCAATCAAGCAAACAAGAAGCGTCCGATGGGAGACTCACGTAGAGCAACCTACGACCACGAAAAATTGGACAGATTGTTGCAGAAGGGGTGAGTCAACCCCGAAAAGTTTGAAAGAGTGATACTCCGATTTAATTCCATACTAAAAACAAAAATAAATAAAATTTAATTGATTTATAAAAGTATATGACAATATTGTTATTAAACTTGGTTTAAATTATACATATCATTAGGTTAATGGACTAAATAATAAGACCTAAATTATTATTGATTGGTCTCACATTATTAGTGAGAAAAATTAGTTTGATTTAAATTTCAAATTTTGGATCGCGTAATTTTAAGCTAATTAGAATTATAGGTTATGTCTCTCGTCACATAAGAAGACTTTGGCAGGTGGAACTCTCGAAAGAAACGACAGGTGGTGAGAGCACCGGCAGCTTCTCCTACGAATGCGCGTCCCTCGTCAACCGCCTCGGCGAGCGCCATCTTCTCCTTCTCCACTTATCCCGCAACCGCCGACGCACGATACGGCGGTGCCACTGTATAAGTCCCAACAGCGAACCCTCCACCCTTCGCCGCATCTGTGTGTGCTTGTGCGTTTGTGTGATTCGGTACTCGCATCGAGTCGAGAAGCAACCGGTCAGAGGCAATGGATAACATGGGGCAAGCTGCAGGCCAAGCTCAGGTGAGCACAGCCGCTGCTTTCATGGAGGTTACTTTTTTTGCCTGGTGCTGGTGCAGCAGTTGGTTCGACTGATCCATCCTTTTGTGTTGTCCAGTTGAAGAAGGATGAGGCGATGAACAAGGCATCTGAAACCTGCCAACAGGGGCAGCAGCAAGCAGGGGGATTCCTGCAACAGGTACTGCATTTCTTCTATCCACTGGTCTCTCCCTCGCTGATTGTCTTCTCTCGAATGGAGTGCAGACCGGGGATCAGATGAAGAACATGGCACAAGGGGCTGCTGAAGCTGTCAAGAATGCTGTGGGCATGGGTGGAACCAACACCTCTTCCACCACCACCACCACCACCACCACCCGGCCATGATCATTCTGCTCCCATTTTGATTGCAGTTGGTGTTAATAATCTAGTCTTGTTCTTGAGCCTCCAAGACTAGGCTGTGTTCGTGTTTCAGTAAGTTCAACCTGACCTGGTTTAGCGGTTGTCGTCTTCAGATTGTTTCTTCTGTCTTCCTTGTCTTTCCTCCTGAAGAATGTATTGTTTCGACAATCTTGACTGCATAAATAAATTTTATGCTTGCAACAAAGTTGAGCATATATTCTGCATCGATCTGTAATCGTCATACACTGTGGTTACTCGCATAGTGTGGATGTTATCGTTTGATACAACCCAAACCGGGGGGCATCTTCTTCGGCTTCTGCTAAGGTGGCAATAAAATAAGTAGAGGCGTGGGAGAGGAAGTGGGCGTACGGCGAGGGGGCGACGGGCTCCGAAGGCAGACGGTACCGAGTTGAAACTGGTCTTTCCCATCTGCTTCGAGCTGACGCTGCCCTCTTGGATGTTAACAGGGCGGAGAAGTTGCTGCTCCACAAGAAGATGTTGCCTTCTACTAGGAAAAAGAAATTAATATGTGATGTTGAGGTTTAATTTCACGTCGACACTCGAATATCATAAAGCCAGATTGCTATTAACTCCAGTATTTAGAAACAATCATTCGAGTTCATTAATAATTCGGCAAATCAATTATGAAATCAGATCAAAGCCTCTACTGTAGCAATTGAACAAACATTTATTTGAGAATTCAAAATCACTCCCTTTCAGAATTCTTTGGGGGCGTGGAACTATTTTTAGTTGTGTGCTTAGATTACATCGGCTGCCCTACTAATACTATGGAACATATATTGGTGGGATCAGTCGTTGAATCTCCCAAATCTCCAAGAACATACATTTTCGGTGTTCTATGTTCTTATCCATTGCAATTTTATTTCCATTTCAAAGAGCAGCTGAAGAACAATTCAAGTACCATGCATCCAGAAGTACTAGAAAAGACGATCTTAACTCAAATCCATAGTGCATCAATTGGATTGAGTTTGACATATCTTTGATCAAGAATATAATAGATGTAACATAATTTTCAAAAATCAGATCTGTTCAATTTGTACAGTGTCATTAAAAGTCAGAGCATATTCCAAAAATTAGAAAACAAAACCATGTGATTGATGCAGTGATATCATAGAAACAACAATCTTCATGCATCAGACATTAAACTCAGCCAGAAAGCAGAGGATATTATTCATTCGACATCTCAGCCAATTCCACAAAAGCATCAGACGCTGAATGCTGCAAATAAAAACAGGTCGCTATAACATTTCTTGCTTTCTTCAGTTGTTTCATGGACGGCGAAAAAAAAGTGGCAGAAATATGGTGTCTCAGATACAGTGAATTAAGAGGCCTTGTCCATGAGCTGTATTGGCATTAAAATGTTTGACTTGCTTGTTTCCACAATGCATCCGTTCATTACCATCTCTTCCAGCATGAAGTGTGCCTTCTCAAGATGGAACATGATATCAAGCTCACACTGTGAAGAGCAAAGAAAATAAAAACAATTAGTCCACGTCTTGGGAACGGATTAGAAGACAAGTGCTTCAGGCAATCATCATACTTGAACAAACAGTAATCCTGGAAAACTTACCACATTGCCAAAATGGCGGTCCATTGTCTCAACAAACAGATGTATGAATTCCAATATTGCTAACTCATTCTGAAAAAGAAATGCCACGAAAACCTATGAGTTCAAAAAGACCATGGATGATAACTACTTATTCCAAACATAAATGAAACAAGAGTATAAAGGAGCTCCCATTTAAAGCCACTTTTGTTTTTCTTTTCTCAATTAAGATCCCATTGCCCACCTTTGGCTTTGTTAGTATACATCTTGCATGAGAAGAAACCAAAGATGGCAGCCTTTAATGGGAATTAAGAAATGCGGGCCTTAAGCAAAATATTTTTTTCTTTTTTGGAAAAATGGGTGTCTCTTCCAAGAAATCACACAAATGTCAAAACCAAGAATTGGGAAAATGATTAGAAGTTTTTGCAACTCTGAGCACAAAGCACTTAGTGTTCTGATGGTCAGGCCTATAATGGACCCAACCCAAGCCTGATAATACGTGCCTATATATGCCTCCTGTGGTCCTCCATCTCTCATCTTTTTATGCTGTTTGTCTTGTTACCAATGCAATCTAGAGCATCTTTTTATACTGATTTCAGGTTTGCAGTGTAGTTGCCAAATTTGCAATACGAAAGGAAATCATCGAAAAGAAATGACAAAGGCTAGTGCACAAACTCAGTGTTCTAAGATGAACTATATGTAGCAGCATACACAGAGGTAGTCATTGTAAGGGCCAAGCAGATGAGTCAAGGCGTACACAAACATGAAGTACAAATGCATGTGCAGACTGTGCACATGCATCCAAACAATCTTATTTGGTCCACCTAAAAGCTGCATTTCTTGGTTCTTGTTTTTCTAGTTATTACTATTGTATCTACCATTTCTCTTATTATCACAAAACCATGTCATATGAGCCATAGTAATAGCAGATCAATTACTCAGATTTTGCCACTCTTTTAAATACATAACCATTTCTAGTTGATGTGAATTAACAGGATTTTAAAAATGGGAACAATATATTAAATTGTAAATAACATTGCTTGTTAATTTTGTTCACAATCTACAACTCAGTCATATATATTTCATGATTTGGCCCTTAAATATATTTTTTAATAGGGGGATAGTTCAAATATATACACAATGAGCACATTTATGGCAACTTATGCAAGCACGCAGTTCGTATGCATGATCCAGCATCCTGATAGTTCATGTACTAAGGCTGCTGTTGAAATATACAAACTCATGAAATCTTGGACATCTCGGAATGCATATCATCTGAGAGTATTGATCCATCTCAATAGAGAAGATTCACTCATGCAAGCATGCAAGATACTACCAATGAAATAAAGAACTTTCATGAAGGGGATTCCTTCAATCTTATGACCCACCCGATAATTTATCTAAGTTCCATCTGAATTACTAGGTGACAAGAGGCATTAAATAAGAGTGTCATCAAGTCAGATTCACCCAAGAAAAATTGAGAATCTAAATCCAATAATCTTATATATCCAAAATCAGTATCTGCCTAAATATTGTCAAGTGTGTTGAGCTTCAGGTATAATGCATTATCAAGTAAATAGATCCAAGATCCATGATCCATGCCTGATCCAAAATGAAAAATCCCAGCCAAAAATTCAGGGATGAGTTTATTGGAATATCAAGTTCAATCAACACTCAATGTCAAAATGGACTTAATTAACTTAGATGTGCAGATAAGTGAAGCATGTAGGAAAAGATATCCTGAGAAGATCCAAAAGGTCTGCAATCACCACCAGTACTGTTGCTGACATGTAAACCACAATGGAATGATTGTAGGTTAGATCTGAATCTTCACAAGGATTTCAAGCTTTTAAGAGGGAAACTGATCTTTTTTTTTCCACATTAAAAGTGGATAGTAGGTTTAATTACCACAACAAACCTTCTTTAATTTCTCTTCAATTTCTTCTTCTTCATTCAATCAATCTCTAAAATTATTGCATAGACGGTACAAATTTGTGCTCTGTTTCAATACTTCTTGCACATATGTGGAGTTGAATGAAGCATATAAATACTTTTTAAGATTTGAATGTTGGAATATAAGACTAAACTGCATAAAGGAAATCATAGAAGCTGTCTCCTGCACTTTATCCTACCTTGTCAATCCTCAATCTTCTAGAAGAATCGAGGAAACATCAAACAAATAGCATGGCCTCAGTAACAGGAGAAAAGCATGCCTATGTGAGCCAAAGCACTATTAGATACTTTTAAGAATTCTAACAGCATAACATATTCCACCTTTACCTAATTTTTCCCCTTGAAGTAATGAAGTTGACATTTAAAAAAAAAAAGTCCACCACAAAAAAAGCCTGCACCATCGACCTGCCTAAAAAAACCTGCTAACCTCACATTGTAAGTTGTGTAAATGATTTATTTTTCCTGGTATGATAATCCCAAGTAAAAAAGTATTGCATCCTCTCCAATCTAGTGGTTGTCAATAAATATTTAAACAAAAATGGAAGAGAGGTTCATCATCAATATTCAGCAATGTTGCTTCTTCAATCTTCCTCATCTCTGCTTCAAGAAAGGGTTTCAGCAGGACATTGAAGCTTAAGGTACTTGTCAAGACAAGTTCAGTGTCACCATTACGCAGCCTTTAAATAAATTTCCAGGAATTGGAAGTTAAATGTAAAAAGTTTAGTATCACCGGCTAGGGGCAGCTGATACTGATTTATAACTGTACGAGACTCCATCTACAATAAGCTAGATAATTCCTAGCTAAGCTTCAACAGAAGCTAGCACAAAGTCATAAAGAAAATCTTAGAAAGAAAAAAAAAACATTTTAGACTTGAAATTTGAAATAAGCTTCCTATCCCATCAAGATATTGTAAGATCATTCTTGAAATCTTTATTCTCTCTTTTTCTTCAATCATTTTAGTGTACACAAAAAAATGAACAGCATGGTAGAAGGGTTGTTTTCTTTTTGAAAATATACCTCCAATTTTCTCAACTAATAAAGAAAACAATCATTTAGTAAAGTTCTGGCTAAAACTTCTTTTCTCTTTCTATCATAAATCCTCTGACTTGACCATCTTGATAAAGATGAACAACCTCAGTTATTTGTCCAACTTCTACTAGACAAAGAAATATAGATTCTTCAAACGTATAAGCAAATATGCATTTCTTATAGTCATAACTTGAAGCCTCGCTAAAGCTTCATTATGTGTCAAGTGTACACGCCAGTATTATATTGCTCATGCTAGAAGCTAAGTTGAAACATTACCATAGCATCCAAAGTCACACACATGTAAAGCACCAAATATAGCAGCTGAAGGTAACATATGCATTTTTCTTCTTTCTTTTTTTATAGAGAAGTTCCAAAATAGAACAATTATCGATATAGCATATATCTAAAATGATGTGCCTAATAAAATTCAAAAACAGAACAAGATGGCTCACCTCATCATTGTCAACCCCTACCAAGAAGAAAAGTGATGCATAGCGTCTGTAGACAATTTTATAGTTCCTATGCTCAACAAATGAACACTGCAAGTAGGAAAAACTAGACATTATTAACAATGAGATGAAAAAAAGCATGAACATAGTGCAACAACTGAGTTAATGTTATCCCATTAAAATTAGAGAAAATAGATACCAATCTTTTACACCCATACCACAACTAGAAAGTCATTATTATCAACAATGCCACTCATTTTTTTTTCTTGAATATAAATACACATATACCAAAACTATCTATCAAACGTGAAGAAGTTATTTTCCTTTTCCTTCGCCTCACCTAATATTTATAGGTTACATTGAATTGGACTATAAAAGAATAGCCTCTCTATATTTAGAGATAAGGATGCATTGATCCTTCCTACCCCCGAATTGTTAGGTGCCTCGTCACTTGATACGCTCTTTATTTTATTGGATTAGACTACAAATTGGTCTAAACCTTCGATTAGAGCCCAAAAAAAGGGAAATGTCTAAAATGAATGTCAAACAGAGACAAATGGAACCAAAACAATGACATCTAAAATTGCCAATGTTTTGAGGAGTTGTTGTCTGAGAGACTAAGAATGATTTACCACCAAAACTCAGCAACCAGTTAGAATATGTGATATCTAACATCCTTACGCAACACAATGGCATATTCACTACTCGCCTTGTCGGCGCAACAGCAACATAAGGTGTCTATTCTTCACTTATTAGGGATCAAGCGAGATCTGTCAACCCGAACCCACATAGGCCTTTGCGTGCAGCTCAACACTCCGAGAGAGCCGAGGGAGCTACATGGTAAGAGGAAGTCCTACTGGCAGACTTCGATCATCAGTGCGTGCTTATGCATGTCAGATAGAGCGAAAAACGAACAAGAACAATTCGAATACGACGGTTCAACAAATAGATCTTGATCATAGAAACCATGCTTTCAAGCGCATAATCACAGAGAAATCAACAAACCCAAAAGCCCCTCTCATCATCCGAATCAATTCATTCTAGATCCAGGATGATTCGATCCCCAGGTGGCCGCAACCAAGAGGCAGAACAAGAAGAAGAGGAAAGGGTGGTAGATTCACCTGTTGGTCGGTGCGGGCGAGGCATTTGCGGACTATCTCGCCCTCGAGGGCGCGGCGCTCGTCGAGGGTTAGGTGCTCCGCGTAGTACTGCGCCAGCCGCGTCTGCCCTTGCTTGTTCACCAGCAACACGAACCGGATCCCCATCAACCCCTTCCCTCTTCCCTCCTCTCCTCCCCCTTTCTCGCGATTCCAACCCTCGCCGACTCCTCCCCTCCTGCATCCGCGAAACGAGTTAAACGGGTAATTTAACTAACCCACCCTTCAACTTTGTGTTAAATTACGGGTATGTCCCCTCACATTAATGATCTCTACCAATTCACTCTTCCCACTGTGATTTGTGCATGCTGTTATCGGGAAATTAGCCGCATAATCTTATATAATTACAATAAGAGCTACGCGAATTACCCAAACAGGATATAATATTTCTTAATAATATTTACATTAATTTGGTAAGTGCGAAGTTTGGTTCAATTGGAATATTAATTACAATTAAAAGTTTTAAGAGATCAGTCGATGAAATTAAAATTCAAAGCATAGTTGAAAATTTTGTTTATTTGTTATCAAAGGTATTTGAATTTTGCTCAAATTTCTCTCGATTAAGTTCAAATAAAATAATATAGGTTTCCAAATTGGGTTCAAATACTTATATAACTAATCAGGTTTGGATTTGGGCGAAACTTACATGTATCGAACATTATCTCAAAGAATATTATTATTAGATAGATTTAAAAAGCTTAGGTAAGAATGAATTAATCAGGTGGATAAGATTAGATGACACGATATGACTTAGAGCCATCATCATCAGAATATGCCCTACATATGTTATACTATGGTTTAATATGGACTATGCCTAGGCATTCATCTACACATCAATCCTTTTAATCGATGGAGATTGTGGTGTCGGATTCAATCTTATATCGAAGATGGTCTAACATTTAGATTGAATTTTAAGGTATACCATTATTAATTAGAGCTTAAGTATTTTAATCCGATAAATTTATTATCTTATCGGATTGGTTGTAATAATTGGTAATAGATCCAATTGTAACATGGCAAGAGATCAAATCACATATTAAAATAGTTATAAGCCTTATATATCATTAACCTTTCAGCAGCGGGGATAGCTCAGTTGGGAGAGCGTCAGACTGAAGATCTGAAGGTCGCGTGTTCGATCCACGCTCACCGCATTAAAATTTTTGTTATTCTATTTATGATTAAAAATAAGAAATTTACCCTTGTGCCTACCTGTCCTGCAAGCGGTGCAACTGAGGGGTCCCGCTCGGGTGCAGGAGACGCCGATCGTTGGACCCACTTTGGACGCCTCCAATCACGATGCAGGTAACGACGCACCTGTCCTCCGCTGGTATCACTCTCACGGCGTCCTCGATTGTAGAGAACAGGCTGGCCCAAGTAGCGTTGGGCCTACTCAGGAGGCCTGATTCCTCCAATCAAAGGGAAGGTAGGGAACACGTGTGATGGGTAGGAAAAATACTTCTCTTTTTCTCTCTGCCAAGCGATTTGTACCCGATTAATCTACGGTCTCTCTCTCGCTGTCGATAGGGATCTCCGCCTTCCAAATTCTTTTCCCTACCTGGCGAATCAGCGGCCGCTATCCCCACTCGGTTTCCCTGGTCCCTCTCGATCACTCCATGGGTCGGTCGCTTCGTAGCCCGCCGACGCCCAAAACCCAGTCTCCTCGCGTTTCAAGGTCACCCGAGGAGGTAACTTCGTCATTCTTCTCTCCCCTGTTGCTCTTTCTTCCTGTTTTTGCTTGTTCTTGGAGCAGTTCGCTTCCGTTTCTGAAGCAACATGAGAACGTTTTTTTGTTGATTGTGCCCTTTTTGTTTTGTCACATCCTTTCGCCTCTCATTTTCGATGTTCGTCTTATAGAACGAAACCGGGTCTTTCAGTTTTTGAGTTTTGTGGCAAATAATTCATCTCGCGTGACCTCACGGAAAGTCGCTGGGGTACTCTCTGTGGTAATGTGATTGTTGACAGAGTTCGTTGAAATAAACATGTTTTTTAGCGGTTCTTTCTTTTCGCCCTATTTCTTTGGCATTCGTAATGGGCTCGTGACAGTGTTTCTAGTCTTGAAATGGGATAGGAAATCCCTTTTGTTTAAAGGTTTTCCATTTTGCAATGCATGCTTGGGAAAAGGTAATATTTTGTTGAAACATGTTATCCGTATGTTTTCTCGGGCTTCTCATGAGTTGGTCGTTAGGCCTAAGCGGTCATCTTCTGTTTGTATCTTTTTTTTTCTTAGCTGATTTGATTGTGGAAGAATTACGAAACAATGTTGAACTAGAACATATATATTCTTAATTTTTTTCCTGTTATTACTGGAAATATATTTCAGCCGATGCCAAAAAGAATGCCACAATGCCTTTATTAAATCGCTTCTTCTTATTCCCTTTTTATTCATGATCTATATCATTACCTTTTCACTTGCATCTAATAACTGCCACTAGAGATAATTTGATAGAATCTACAAAGTATATATAAGTGTATCATCCTTGTACGAAGGGCGTAATTCTGTGGGCATGTTTTCCTTTCTGTATAATGCAGAATGGAATGATGCCACCGGCCCAAATTAGTAAGCAGAAACCTCAAGCGACTGAAATCAGTTCCTCACCTCTTGCTTCAGAAGATGTTATTGTTGCAGATTCGAATCTAAGTGATGCACCTGAAAGCTCTGGCTTGCCCAAAGGTTCTCCTTTATATATATTCAAATTAAGCCTGCCCATCCACGTATGCTTTTATTTTGTCGTGTTTTATGCCTTAAGTGTGATGAACATTCTATTTAACATGTGTTTATTTTGTTCTTTCTAATTTGGTTCAAGTTCATTGACTTAGTAGTTTTCATAACCTTATCTTTGAGAGATGTATGACAACGAAAATATGATTGATTTAATAAGATGAAGAGAAATTACATTGGCGGGAGCCTTGTGCACTGGATACGCCTTTTTTAAGATAAATTGCTTGCAGCATGAACTATAAAATGACAGAACTTGAATATTTTAATTTAGACCCCAAAACAATAAACACATCAAAACTTTGAAATAAAATCAGAACCAAATCTTAAAGTGACTAATCCTTGTTCCCTACATGGAACACAATTTAACTGAAAGCAACAAATATTATCATCTTGAACCTAGAATATAAATATTGATTTTGTGGTTAGCTGCATCCAAATTATTAATAGCAGTGCATGTCATAAAAATATAGGTTTTGGATAAGTTGATCGAATTAATTCTCTCTTTTGTAGGAAGTCAAAATTTTCATTAACCTTATAGATTGATTAAATTCATGTGGACTTTCTTCTGAATTGGATGCTTATATTTGCATCAAGCCATTTGTTTGATTATCCAAACTGAAGGTCTGAAAATGTTACCCAAAAAATATTAGAAAACCAATTTATTTTAACCTGCAAACACTATAGTTGGCATTTAATGTTTCCTGGTACAATAACACCTCTGCCTGAGGATACCATTTAAGCAAGCTTTATATATGTAGTTTTTATCCATTTTTTCAGAGATTGAAGAGAAAACATCCGAAGCAACAGAGCTAGAGTTTGAAGCTAAATCATCAAGAGATGGGGCTTGGTATGTATGTTTGGCGATTCTGGTTACACATTTGCAAAGTAGCTGCTTTAGTATCCTTCAGGGTTCCTTTTTAAAGTTTTTTTCCTTCTTTGCCTTGTATGAGTCCTTTATGCTCTCACATTGGCAAGAGAAACATTCCTTGAATTATATGGTAGTTATAACTTGTGACACAAAATGAATCAGCTCTAGAATTTGTAGAGTTAATATTTCCATGAACTAAGCTTCATAACTTAACCAAGTCCGTCTGAAGCATCTGTAGGAGCACTCCTAAATTTGATGTTGCTCATGTGACTTTCTGATCATGTTTCTAATGGCTTGTTGGCATAAAGCTATACTTTGTCATCTCATTCCATGGTTCACCATGGCTAACTGTGTTGTTCTGTCAAGCCTAGTGGGCTACGTCATTTGAATACTAGGGCAGATGTTTTTCTGTTGCCAACATTTTACATGAAGTAGATGATTCATCATAGTTTTTCCTTTACTGTTCAATTTTGTGTACTGGTTAATTTAAGAATGCTTGGTTGGGTGGATATACCAGTGACAAATTTAATTCCTCTCCTTTTTATTTTCAATGATGATTATTTCCTGGCTACAAAAGATTGAGACTGACATAACCATTCAATTTGGGCCAATTTCGTGTAAATCCTGACATTTGCAAGGCTCCTAACCATTGTTCTCAAGAAATCATGTCTTTGGGAGCAGGTTTAGTCCAAACCAATCAGCATTAGCTGATTTTATAAAACCATGTTCCTCATTTGTGCTAGATTTTTGTTCCTTCCTTTTGTCTTTTTGATAATAAAAGGAGCCTTACCAAACAGTATTGTGGGAAAGTAGAGAATATGCATCATTCTAATGCTGAAAGATCTCCAATAACTGCAAAAAGACAGTAGAATAACTCATTATATTCCAGGACTTATAGACCATGAAGAATCTGCAAGGAAACTCTCATGGTGGGGCTGTCATCTTTTACCGGTATATAAGAAATTTATTAAATCTGGGAGTTGTTGGCATCAAGATGCATGATTAGAAGGGTTACTTTCTAATCCTTTCTCACAGCATGCTGATAAAGCTGTTGGTCAGTTTCCACCTTATTGATTCAGTTACACGTACGTTTTTACATTTTTTGCCCCTGCAGGTATGATGTTGCTATGTTCCTTGCTCACAGAGTTCTCAGTTCTGGCGAACTTGTAAGGAACTTCATCCGATCTTGTCTTTTTTTTGGGTTTAAATTATTTCATTCTTATCAATTCATTATTAGGCCTAAACTGTCTTTTATTAGTCAGCATTTAGGAGTAATATGGTTTCACTTAAATCATGCAGCACCTAAGTTAGTATGTTATCCTGCAAGAATCTTTCTCAAGAGATCAGCTGATTAAAGATTTTACAGTCTTAAATAAAATATCTGAGATTCAAATTTAGTAAAGAATGGCAGGTTTGTTTAAAGCAGTGTTAAACTAAAACTTTTGTTATTTACCTAATCTGTGTTTTATAAGGTTGTGAGAAGTGAGGCTTCTGTTTTTTAATTATGAAGAGCTAGTTAGTGTTTAAGCATTTATATGCAGGAATTATTTACATGATTTGACTGACAAATTTATTGATAGCTTTGTTTAACCAGATGTTGTCATTTCCCTCAAGCTTCCTTTATTTTTTGGTTGAGATTTTGTACTTAGTGCCGTATATTATGAATTATACCTGTTGTCTGGATTTCAGTTAGACAAACTTCATTTACCTATAGGAACAAGAAGGCTTGGTGCATTCAAAATGTCCAGTTTTATGGAGGTGTCTCACTTTTAGTTGGAAGAGGGTGATTAAAACATTGGCATAGAATTGATGCTTGCATTGCAGATGCAGTACCGAGATTAGTGTCCTAAAGTGTGATTCTTGCATTGCAGTGATTATTGTGTCCTAAACATTATTTTGCATGACATGGAATGTTTTCTCTGCAATACTGTGAACAATATATGTGTGTTATTGAGTGCTGAGATCAGCTTTCCCATCGATAAGCATTTATGCTGAGTTTGTCTTTGCTATATTAATCAAATACTTGATTAACTTTTCTCTGATATGTACTAGTCAATTTAGCTAGCAAAAATACATTTTATATGTACAAAACCACTTAGCATTCATGATAGTAATATACTGTTTCTTGTTTGAACTTAATCAAAGAGAGAATGAGCAAACTAGTGAGACTCTTGGTTGGGCTGTTTACTAAACAAACGTAAGAATGGGCCATTACTGTTCTAAACTTTTTAAATTGGGACTAAGCTGCTAGAAAATGGCTCACTTGTTCAGCGGCCTATATATTTTGTATATTGGCATCAAAATGGGGTGGAACCAGTTAGCATGATCATCTATTATGTCAAATATATATCCTGGCTTCAACTAGGACAAAACCAAAGGTGTTGCTTAGAAGAATGATTTATGTTAAAACTTTCAACAGGTCTCATTTCTGCAGTTATAATTTGGTACATTTGGGTTCATTCATCTGTGTTTTTCATGCGTTGTTACTATAGGAAGTTCGTGTTAGGTATCAAGGTTTTGGTGCCGAGGAGGATGAATGGGTGAATGTCAAGAAGGCAGTCAGGGAACGCTCAATTCCTTTAGAGTCTACAGAATGTAGGAAGGTCTCAGCTGGAGATCTTGTTCTGTGTTTTCGGGTATATATTCTTTGGGCAAGCATATCTACTTGCATTATTTTGTGTCAGTATCTAACATTTTCTTGACTATTATTGCAGGAAAACAGTGATCAGGCAACATACTTTGATGCACATATTGTCGAAGTTGAAAGGAAGCTACATGATATAAGGGGTTGTCGCTGTCTCTTCTTGGTCCGCTATGATCATGACCAAACCGAGGTGCCTATCTAATCTTTGTTCTTCTTTCCCGTTCCTGTTATTGTTATTATTTGGACTCATGGAATGATCATTATTCTTAATCTGATCCTATTATATAACATTTAGGTCTGAATATTCATATTCTGATATTTTGTAACTAAACATTCAGGAGAAGGTACACCTGCGAAGATTGTGCCGCAGACCAGCATATTGATTTCTCCATGTGCTTGCTTGTAGCTGAAGAGGAAAATTGCCTCATGATGGCTCTCTCTCTCTCTCTCTCTCTCTGTGCTGGCACTTGCATAATGGTGATACATCTAAGAATGCAGAACAATGATCAGCCCATGTTCTTGACAATTCACATGCATAGTTCAGAGCTAGGATTTTATTCTGAGCCTTGAAGGATGTCTCTTTTGTCAAAGTTTGACATTTACTTTACATAGAATATGCATCTGTTGCATAGAGAGCTTTAGGCTGTTGCTGTATTCCATCTTCATAAGAACTGTCCAAGTTATTTCTGTCAAATATTGCGACTCAGTTATATGCGTCATCTCTTATGACAGGGGAATACTGACTTCTAAGAGCCAATCCCACAATCCTGAAAGAAGAAAGAGAAGTGAAACTTCATTTGCCCTCATCTCACAGGTACAAAGATCCTGAAACACCTTTAATGTTCTGCAATATGATCTTCCATTCTAAACTCTTCTATAGCCAAAGGAAAGAGAGATGTCAAGGTTTATGACATGGTTCCTCTTGACCAAATTTATAGAGGATTACCACTACCAAGAGACACAATGCCCTGCTGAGTTGATCAAATAGAGCTATCACTGGTGGTCATACTTTTCTGTGAGAGGCATGTAGAGGTAAAGCCCAAGCCTGACCCATTCGGTATCGTGTTGAAGTAGGATTTGAGTAGCACCGCCTAAAATCTAATGAACTTTCAGGCTCTTTTCTGGAGATCTCAGATCACAAAGGATAACCCTTTTTCTTTTTTTTTTTTCTCTCTCTCTCTCTCTCTCTTTTGATTTATTGATTTCCAACCGTAAGTAGCAAACTAAGTCAAACTCAAATGACGATAAGTAATTTTGCTTTCAATTAACATCTCCTGAGTAGTAGTCTTAACCTTGGTTTTACAATCGGATAGCCCTAACCTAGGTTCTAGAATCAGTGGATTTGGTTTTGGTTTTGATTCCAAAATCGACGGCTTCAGTTTAGTTGCATTTGGAATTGGAACCGAACCGATTCTACCTGGTTCTGATTCTGGTTTAGAAATTGACCCAACTAGAACTGTCTATTTTTTATTTTTTAAATTTATTATTTATTAAATTATTGGAAGGGTAAATTCATCATTTATAGGGGCATTTATTTATTTATTTTTTTATTCTTCTGGTCGCTTCAGAATCAAATCAGATGAAGCAAATCAAAATCATCAGTTTCGGTTCCTATAAATTGAAATCAGAATTGATCATAAATTGAAATCGGAACCGAATCATCGCTGTTTATTGTTAGATCGTTGATGGGGTCAGGGCTACTCCTCGGTAATCTTATACCCTCATCACATCCTATCTAATGTATAATAAATGTTTGCATCCAACCATCTATGGCAATGGAGACGGCATGGAGGAGGAGCCATCGGCATCGTCAGATGTGCGACAGCCCACATGGAAGTACTCAAAAACGGTGCTAAATCGACACTCCATTCGGCTCCTCCTCCTCACCTCGGCACGTGCACGGGACGTCAGCCGCACTGCAGCCCATGTGACCACTTGTTACGTGGAATCAAACTGACCCCACGTGTTAATGCGTCATTCAGGATCACCAGCAGGCGAGTGGTGCCCGTATCAACGTAGTATATATTGAAGTGCTCATCCCCTGCTTTAACGTCTCGCATGTGACTGCCTCGGTAGTAGTAGTAGTAGTAGTAGTAGTAGTTTATAGCACATATACGTCGCTGCGTGGTGACCGACGCACAGTTTGAAGGTGACTGAAAGAACGAAAGAATTGACGTCTTATTATTCTTCGTATATGCTCTGGGGTACTGTGGAGTCCCCTCCCCCTCCCCCTTGGATTGGACACCGGTGAATTTGATCGACAGGTGTTTGTTTTTTATTATTAGAGAGAAGAAAAGTTGTGGATTTTAGTTCTAACATCGATTTCTGAGTTCAGATTAGTGAAATTAGAACACAAATATGAGCTGCTGATTCGAGAAGGAGACACGTAAAGGAGCCTAAATTCCTCCAAATATTATTAACACACACCTATGAAAACTCTCAGAATTAGATGAGATGTCGGATATCGGGGCCGGGGATCAAGAAATTGGACACCGGCGTCGGTCCGTCGAAGGGAGCGGCGGACTGATGGAGCTGGTGCCGGAGTATCTTCTGCCGGCGGAGCTCGAGCACCTTGCGGTGGGAGTTGGAGTGCTTGGAGACCACGAAGGTGGGGCTGGCCGCGGGGCGGTACTCCGGCACCAGGCGGCCGGACTTGTAGCGGACCCCGCAGGCGTTGCACAGCGTCTTGGGACCCATCGGCCCCGTCCGCCACTGCGGCGTCTTGTCGGTCTGGCAGTGGAGGCACTTCCGCCCGTCCGTCACCGCCATGCCGGGGTCCGCTGGCGGGTCCTCCTTCTTCGCGGCCTTCTTGCCGCCACCGTCGCAGGGGGAGCCGACGAACTCCGATTCCGGGGACGAGGCGGCGGCGGCGGCCAGGGGCGAGGAGAGCACGAGCAGCCGTGAGGACCAGCTGCAGGGGGCGCCGCGGGAGCGCTTGCTCCGCGCCTTGCCGGGGACGGGTGCTTCGGTGCGAAAGTGAGCCACCTGGTCTGCGCGGCCACCGTCATGCAATACCTCCGCTCGGTTGGCGGCGCCCGTGGTGCACGAAGAGGCGGTGGGAATGACGCCGGAGACGAGGTGAAGCTTGTGGAGGTCTTCGCTGGAGGACGACTCAACGAAGTTGGACAGCCATTCGAGCTCGGCCAGCTCGTCGTACAGCTGCGTCCAAAAATGGCAAACAAAAACAATAAAGCTTCGTGCGCGGGTTAATCGCTCAGCCCTCCTCCCCTTCCTCTTTAATTTTCCATTTCAGGTAAAGATTCCTATTCCCCAGTGGAAGTACCGCTCGACTGGGGCGTTTCCACGTTTCCTTCCATCCCTCCCTCAGTTTTACGGCGTTTCTTAAAAGCCTTACCAAAATTAATTCCAACAGGAAAATAATCTGCCTAATTAAAAGAATTCAAACACAATATTCACTCATTAAAAGGAATCTGATGACGAAGGAGCATTGCATATATTTTCTATATATATATATATATGATTTGATATTTTCAACAGTATGAAGCTGAAATTTTGAAGAAAAAAAGGATAGTTATAAAAATAAGAAATTATATATTTTTTCCTAAAAACTAAAAAGTAAATAAAGAATAAAAATTTCTGAAGGCAACAGAGAAAGTGTGTGAGAACACGGCAGAGAGCCGAAGGCTGGGATAGAGGTGGGATTACCGGCTGGCAGAGGTCGCCGGAGAAGTACGGCTCCAGGCCGAAGAGGGAGTTGCTGCAGCTGTCCACGGAGGTGACGGTGGAGGAGTCCGTGGAGTTGCCGCCGGCCGCGCCGTCGTCCTCCCCGCCACCGGCGAGTACCTCGGCCTTATCCTCCTCCTCCTCCTCCTCGTTGGAGAAGTCGAGCAGGTCCTCCACGACGAACGGGTCCCCCGCTCCTCCTCCTCCTCCTCCGCCACCGCCGGCCTTCTTCTCTGGGCTGCAATGCGGGTTCCCAGCGCGGCAGAAGCCGCCGTGGAAGTGATCCGCTGCCTCCATCGCTGGCCTTCTTCGCACTCAAAATTAGGGCTCACAAAGGTGTGAGAGGGAGAGAGGATTAGAGGTGAAAAGGGGCGACAAGGCGAGAAAGCGAGGCGGAGCGAGTCATGGTTTTATTCGAAGCGCGACCGACGGAGATGAAAGAGCACATCTTTACTTGACGGGAAGATTTCTACTCCCTTAAACACCCCCCACACTCACCCTTAATTTACCTTCATACCCTTCCCCTCGAACCGCGCGATTACTGCTCTTCGAAAGTCTCAGTTTCCGTCAACATGGTTAACTGACCGTTTTACCCCCATGCATTCCCAAAATGTAATTAATGAAGTGCGGATCGGATGTGTATTAATCACGCTGTTAATCCGTTTGATTAAGTGCATAATTTGCTGAGGAGGGGAGTTAAAGAGATGAGGATTAATGATGGTGGAACGGCGTTTTTATAGTTCGATTTCAATCCTCCCTCCTTAGTGGAATCGATCCACCGCGTCTGGGAATCCCGTTTCTCCGATTCCCGGTTCCACCTGGGGAATTAAAAATCTCCGTCGGCCACGTTTAAGCACGACAGTTACAGCTAGACTTCGGACCATCCAACAGATGAGATGCCGCCACGTTGACCGTAACGGATCGCCTACCGCTGATATTATAAACGGGACACGTTACGCCCACGTGCAGCGACTGCAGCAGAGGCAGTGGGCCCGGGAACAAGTCACGTGATCGGGTGTCAGCGACCACCACGACGTGCGCCCCGGGGGGGGGAACGAAGCCACGCGTCACCGGCCCATTGCTTTCTTCCTCTCCCACGCTGTTTCGCTGCACGTGGCTCCGTCGCGCGTGTCGCACGTGACGAGACCGTCCTTATCTTCAAGCCTAGGGCGTATGGGTCTTTTTGCCAGTAGCGTAACTTGTAAGAACACATACAGTTTGTTGAAATGCGACTGACAACATCATGGTCGGACGGACTTCGATGCCTTCTCTTCTCCTTCTTTCCGGGTTCGTCAGCGCTGCTGAGCTCTGCATGAACTCGAAAGGAGGGCATGGTGAAGGCCATGGAATGGTGTGACGAGGGACACATGGGGAGCTGGCGTCAATTAGCGTGCAGCATGAGGAGGCTGCCGCCGATCAAATCCGTGTTCCCGTCCTAACCAGCAGCGCCCGTGTAACTCGATGGCTTTGTTCGGCGGCAAAGCATGGAGGCCTCATGCGAGGCCATTAGATTCTCGGGTGACGGCATTTCCAAGTACCCAAAGGGATGGCGAATCAAATAAATATAAATGAGATGATTAATATTTATGATCACGTTCAAGATATTCTCTCAAGGGATTTACCTCGAGAGAGAGTGTCTTTGAACGGAGCATTCACCTCCTCGAAGATTTAAATTTCAGGACGTAATGAACTTTGAAGAATGAACTACATGAATCGAATCGACGTCATAATGCAATGACCTTTGAAAAGTGAACTACGTAAATCGACTCTATGACGACATGGATCAATGATCAATTTCGATATTAAGAATTTATGAATGTTACCTTCCAACCCAAAATCAAGAAGTTTCTTGCATTATGCAACCTTCATTTTGACAGGTTTTAAGTAGCTGCTGGTATCAGCAGGAATGTAAACTACAAATACGAAGCTGCAACCCTCTTCAATCAGAATGGAAGGCAAGCGGCAATAGTGGCTGCAGCCACATATATAACCCCTATGAAAACACTCACTCGTATGTCACAAAAGAATTCAGTATGTGTATTCATGGTCTATGAGTACATCAAGATGTAACATTCTAAACGAAACAAACATGCTATTTATTTTTAAATCAGTAGGTTATCTGTAGCAAAATAAAATATATGAATTGCTATCGACAGTTGCAACCAAATAATAATAATGTAGCATTAAGCTCAAGAATGCTCCTCTGCAAGGCACTGGTCCCGATTCCGCAGACCCTGCAGATTAGTATACTGTAGGAACCTTGAAAAAGAATCATGAAAGAAATCAGATCGAACTGTTGTATCTTCCAGAGGCAGCTCGAGGATGATGTCGTCTGGAACCCGATCTTTTGTCCCTCCCACGCCTCATGGATATCTTACCAGGGAGCTTTTTTGATGGAGGACCTCTTGCCACTACAGGAGGTGGTGGGTAGATCAAGCCATTGATACTGTCACTACAGGAGGTTGTGGGTAGATCAAGGATGCAAGTGATTCTCCAGGTGATTCGTTAGTCACTACAGGAGGTGGTGGGTAGATCAAGGATGCAAGTGCTTTACGTTGTTCTAACAGGTCTCTGTGATATTCCTGCATAACATAAAAAACAGGATTAACAGACGAATTAGACTTGACCAAAACCTTGCATAAGTCATCCAGGGAGAACCGTCAGACAACTACATGATAACATATACGAAGAAAAAGAAACCACCATCTGTGCCAAACGCCAGCCAGCACTGGAAGTTACTTTAGGTATTAGAATAAATTACTGTGCTGTTCTGACTGGTGCCCGTAGGCAGAATAAGGTTGAGTACATCGGCACAGCGATGGTTGGCAGTAGTATGTTAAGGCTATCCATGTTTGTTACTTCTGCATTTCAATCTATAGTGAAAACACTTTGGAATACAACAAATTCGACGTTTGTTAAGATTGAAGTACCTGAACAACAAAGTTGCGTCTTTCACAGTCCATAAACATGTTGATCGTCCAATTCACTTGGGACATTATCCTATCCCTTACTGTGCTGAAACTGATCTGGTCCCTAGAGGTAAAACGGTCAACTTCGTTGAACCACAGACAGGTGAACAGATTGGTGATTGGTATGTGCTCTTTGATGATCACACATCCCTCAGGGACATCTGTGATTTACAGAAAGAATCACAGACCTCAGAACAGGCTATTAATAATATATCTGTAGCATGTTGAAGAAAGAAAAAAAGATTTCTATCATATAAGAACCCCTACACTCACCACTTGTAATAGGCAGCTTGGATAAAGAGTAAGGTGTCAGACCCTCTTTCTTATAAAACTCAATTTGATAATCTATGGACGCATTGTCATATTTTCCAGCAGCTTTATTAGCCTCTGCTTCCACAAAAACATCAAAGCGCCTGTAGTGCTTGGAGATTGCAAAAGTGGAATTCTTCCGCCACAAGAATCTGAAAGCCAGTCAAACTCATTTTAATCTACGTGCAAGATAGGTGTACAACAGACACTCACAAAATTTTAGATGGTTGTTCTTTTATACTTAAAAGATAAAGGATGATCCATTACACATGGGTCCCACTAGCACAAGGTCAAAAGGGGTTCAATGTGTGTGGTGTCATGACTGCAAAGAAATGAGTTATTTCCCTTACCCGAGCCTTGTCACAAATAACAAAGGACCAACATTATCATGAGACCAAGGCTAACCCTCCAAATAGATATATGCAGAAAAGGAATACATTTTACAGTTAAAGAATACATTTTACCTCTCAAGAACTTGATATGGATCCACAACAAGCTCAAGTTTTCCATCGATCCAAAGAGAAAATCGGGCATTTGGGAAAAGCCTATGGAGCAGAAGTTTTGGAACCTGATAAAATTAAATAGTAAGAAAAAGTCTACATAATGTCTTTGGCACTACAGAACATAATTAAGAAAACTAATCTGCTATAGGAACATCTCAGTGAGAATGAAAGTAGAAATTGAACTTGTAGATTGAAGAAACAAAATCATCCAGTTGTTAATAACAAAATTAATTGTGCTAATTGGGCAATATCAAAAGGTTTAATGTAAAAACTACAAAAGAATAATATTCAGAAACTTATTTTAGGAAATCACAAATTTAGTCAAACTAGGTCAGAATATCATGGGTTGGATGACTGTTCCAGAGTGTCATCATGGTGCGTTTTGTATCTGTTCCAGAGTCCAAAACTATACATTCTCAGTTACAGGTGCAGAAGACTTGGAATATAGAAGGATGATTATTGTCAAATAAATGAAAGGCATGGTCAGATAAATGCTGGATTTAATCCCTTCTATATGCCAGCTGATTTTATCAATTATTTGAATAGAACATGAAAGACACTCCACTATCCTGAAATATGTTCATTTTTCTCTGGCAATTCCTCTACACACTGAAGAAAAATGAAGTGAACGAATATAAAATAGTACTTGAATCCCTTAATCTACCTAATGCTCAGTTAAGTAATCAATGATGGCTATCTAGTAGCCTTGGGGCACAGTCCCTTTCTGAATAGTACCCAACAACTGGTGTCCAAGTGCATGTCTGACTAACTGAGAAATATCTGTGACTGACAAAGTTCCCTTAGGTCATCAGTTCTACAGATAAATTGTCTAGGAATGTCATGGAACAAAATTTCCAACTAAAGCCTATGGAAGACAGAGTGAAAAAAAGCTACATTACCTATAAATAGTCATCTTCTACAGGTCCATGGATTATCAGCCACCATAAAGGACACATTAGGATTTTGACTTTGCTCATTTTGTTTAAATTATTTGATTCCATCAAATATAGTAAATTAACCCAGAAAGATTAGAAGTGAAAATGAATTACCATGAATTGGATGTTAGAAAGTTATATCTGAAATCTAAATAAACTTTTAATCAGCACATACAATTTCAGAAACCGATATTAAACAATAAAAATTTATATAATGAGACCTTCTGTTAAAGTAAATACAAACATAAAAGGATATTAAGCATATGCAAGTTCAAAATGAATTTATAGATATGAATATTGTAAACATTGGCTATATCACCAACAAACAATTAAGGTCCAAATTGAACCTATTACGATATTTCTTGGATAAGAAGATTTTAAAGTGAATGTGAAAAAGGATAAAAAAGAGAAAAAGACAATCAAGTAAATATAATATAATATATTCAGAAAAAGACAATCAAGTAACACTTTCCTGAGGCCAGTATGAGCAGCTTTAACACTTTTAAGATAGATTCGAATTTTCAGGTATTCCAACACAAATAGAACCAAATGCATATCTGTATCCATATTCTGATAGGATTCTTCAGGTACACACATAGATATATGATGAATACAAGAACCAATCACATACAAAAACAGATTCAAGAAGTGATCATTCAATCTTCTTTCAATATAAGTTCCTAGATATACAAATACCAATATGATGTGTGAATATCCATGAGGCAAGTAAAATGGGAGCAGGCCAAGATATAGATATTTCTTGGATTAAAAGAATTTAAAGCAGATGTGAAAGACGAAAAAGGAGAAAATTAACAAACAAGAACAAAATATACTTAAAAAGAACTAAATAGCACACTTTGTACAACTAGTATGGGAAAATAGAACACTTCTACGTACATCTAGATATTTGGGTATTTAGGTACAGATAGAAACAAACATATATTCATATGCATATCTAGAAATTTGCTGGTAGCAAACCTTAGGAACAAATACAGATAATATCCAACGCTGTCCTGCCAATGCAAGGTATGGGAAAGGTCAATATATGCAACCTTCCCCTTAAATATAGAGAGACTATTTTTATGACTCAGAACCTCATCTCCCAAGTTGCAAATGAGCAACCTTACTAATGTACTAAGGTTCACCCTCAACAAATACAAATAATATATTGAACTAATGTAGGCTTGATACACGTGTAACAGGTAAAACATCAATGGCTAGTTGATGAACTAAAGATGTTGCCAAATGCTACAACTTGTTCTTGGATGATTTATATTACTTAATAATATACCTATAAGCCAAATTTCCTGAATATCTTGTAAGTTAGCATAGCTTTCATGTTGAATTTTGATTCTCTTAGTCATATATCTTGTTGCCATTGTTGTTATTAATGCCAATGAGTTTCCTTGTAGAAAATTAATAAAAAGTAATCAACTGATATTAAACAAAGATTCAGCTACTGGACTCCAAAAACTTTTACATAGTACCACTGATAGCTACTTATCTTACCAGTCATATAATCTGGAAGGCCAGACATCAGTATAAATAATTTCAATATACTGAATGCAATTCAAAGAACTTGTAACAAGGACCAGTACAAGTTCATCAATCTGTGGGGTAAAATATAGGCAATTCAAGAAAAACCAATACCTGTCAGTCAGTATTTACATTTAATTCCTCACAATATGTAACTAGAATATCCTCAACAGCATCAGAAAGAGAAAGTACACCGACTTTGATCAATAAATCAACAAAACTCAAATGAATCTGCTTTCTGATGAAAATCATAATACCTTCAAATGTTAGACAATGCTAACTGCAACTTAAACTTACAATAGTAGTGCAAGAGAAAAAATCTACCTTCCCATTTCGCCTTGCATCTACAAAAGGAAGGTTTCGAACTACCACCACTCTCCATAGACCAATTCTTTTGGTATGAACCAGGCCACTGGAGTTCTTTATGTACAATTCAGTTTCTTCATCAACAAACATGTAAAAGCATGCATTCCTTTTTGCATATTCACTAATATTCTTCGGTTGTTGCATTACATCATAATTTCCTGATCAACCAAATGAAGATGAGCAAATTTATCTAAATGGACCAGGAGGTGCAATGGTCAAAGGTGGACAAAACTGACAACAATAATAGAGAAATACTGCACATAGTACCAAAAATGGCAGAGGCTACAACGACATCGTGGCATTCCTCCATTTCAAGAAGATCAGTTTCATTTATGTCAAATCCAGTCTCTCGACCAGGTTTCTTTCCTTTGGCAAATCTGATGAATGACAGTTAACATGAGCTTAGACAATGAAAACAGTTAAGTATCTTCAATCCACACAGACAAAAGCAAAAGAAGAATCAACAATAAAAAAAATTCAGCCTAAAAAATTTAAGCATAGTTCACTTAATGAGAAAATAAACTGGCAAAAAGTGTTTTGAGAAAAATGAACTGACAGGAAGAGTGAACCATACCCACAGTGCACCATCATTGATTCTTTTATATTGAAAGATTCGTTCCTCTGAAGCAGAGATGGATATCCTCCAAAGACAGAACCTCCATTTGACTCACTGGCAATCAAGTTATCTTCTGAAAAATAACTTAAATTCTTAAGAAAAGGTGATGCTGACGGTGAAGGTGGCATGAGAAGTACAGCCTGCTCTACAGGGACATAACAAACAGGACATGCTACAAAAGAGAGAAATGAGATTTTTCAAGCATGAGAATTAGTTTACAAATGAGCCAAAAGAATAAAATGTTGACTGTCCGACGAAGCAAGAGCTCAAGACTTACGACGTGGACCAGTGCGTTTCTTATCAGCTGGCGGAGGAGGAAGCAAGAAACTTTCGCAAGGATGTGGCATTGGAGGAAGAATGGGAACAGAAAGCTGTGTTACATTATGGGTAGTTGCAGATTCATGATTCGTATTGGAAGTGCTATCCACCATGGTTTCTTTTGCAGGAATAAAGGGAGGGCTGAAATCATTACGTGATGGTCTAACAGGATTTACAAACTTCCAGACATGATCAGTGAAACCCATGCGAGACTCGGGGCTCGCTGATGCATCTTCATCTGATATAGAAATGAAAGAAATTAATACAAGCTATGATGATAATGGAGTCAAATAACTGGTACAAAAATTGAAAAGAAGGTTGAAAATTTTAATTTAAAATGAATTAATACATAAAATTGAGGTAATAACCATCTGCAGTTTAACAGGCATTTCTTGTAACAATGCTGAACTGCTGGTTTTACCTGTTACTATGCCATACTTTGCCCAAGGATAACAAATAATGAGTTTCTAGTGGTAGATTCCCTCTTAAAATAAGCAGCCTTTATGTTTTCTGAACAGTACACCTTACATACATTTCCATGGAAACCAGAGTTAAGTATTCAAATACCTGACAGAATCGATTAATTTGACCCAACAACCTATTACAACATTAGATATAATTGGTTCATTAACCATTGTAAGCACATCCTAGATGGCATGTCAAGTTGCTGCTTGTGCCATATTCCTGTGGGCACAAAGTACGGAAAATATCAACATTGGTTACTATCTACTATCACTAACAAATCAGCACATAAAAACAATCGCTAAGTTTGGCTACTATTGCCCTCTACAAATACATAGGAAAGAGCAACTGATGTCCTATACCTAAAGAAAAGTGATAGACATGCGCAGAAAACAAGAACTTTAGGTGGTTTAGCCATTGAAATTTCTCGATCTTGAGAAGAGTCCTGCAAATTGGTATATAATGATGCCACCCAAACTCAGAGGATGGAGAATAGGATTGAAGATCAATTAACTGACGTAATGCATGACCGAAAAATGTATACAGGATGAAAGCAAGGAAGAAAGGCCAAACCTTTACCGACAACAGAAACGAATGACAGCACTGCCGCTGAGGCAACGAGCAAGAGCAACATCCCAACCTTCCTTCTTCCCGCAAACTTGAAAATCCTCGGCAAAATTCTCTCCTTTTCTCTTGATCCGGAAAGGGACATTCTCGAAGTCTTACGGACCAAGATGGGCGGCAACTGAGTCGGGAAAACAGCAATGCCGTTCTGCAGCTGTGGCTGCAGTGATCCATAACTCCCGGATCGTAGACCCAATGACCCTCCAGTCATTGCCACCCTCTCATCTCCGTTCCCCTTCCGAAAACCCTCTCGTCCAACCTATAACGAACCGGAAGAGCCACCCAGAGCGACGAATCAATACCTCCAAATCCGCACTCTCTTGCAATGAACAGACGCAAATTCACCAAAATACAGGAAGATCTACATGCAGCGAACGTACCTACTCCAATTGCACCCGTTTCAATCAATATCCAGCTTAGGACAATTGCACCCGTTTCAATCCTCAGAAGTGTGTCATTCACAGAATAAACCCAAGACGACTGTCCCAAATCTAGACCGGAACGGGAAGAAGAAGAAGAAGGACACGGATCGGGAGGGATCAGGAGGCCAACGATCTTGCCTTTTCGGAGATGGAATTCCCTTGATGAAGACGTGGATTTGAATCGCCGATCCCAGCCCTTGTCGTCGTCTTCGAGCGCCAGATTTGTAGCACGGAGGGAGACCGAAGGCGGGCGTGGGGGAGGAGAACTAACAGTATTACTTATCCCGACCAAAGATTAGGGAAGTAATTATCTCGATGACGGGATGATTAAGTTTGTATATAACTTGACGACGATACCCCTTTTTTGATTGGCGGTGCTGGTGGACCACCAGGGTGGGCCCATTCTTATATCCATTAGAAAGGCGGAAAGGCGTCCCTTAGGATTCACGCTCCCGTTGCGGCGGTGGTTGTTACGTCGGCCGGTTACAGCAGGTGACTGCAAGATGGGTTCCGGGCCATTTCCGGTTGATGCACGGAACAGGGTGGCGCTCCAATCCGCTTGGCCTCTTTCGCCGTTCGATTCACTTGACGGTTCGTGCATACCCGAATCTCGAGCACGATGGACGGACGGTGCTCATGGCCTCGCACCGCGAAAACCGCCACCTTCCAAAACTACCACGACGGTTCGGGAGGCCGCCGTGGACCACCTACGTCGAGATGACGTCACGAATCGAAAGGGGGGCAGGTTCGGGTCCAATTGGCAATACTTAAAACAGGTTCGATGGAAAGTCAACTGTCTGACCAAAACATGAATATTATGATCGAATTACGTCGACAAGCATACCGTGGTTGGGAATGTTAAGATTGGGTGCGTCAACGTCTTGTCCAACACAAATGTGAGCCAGCAATTGGAAGAAGAAATATAATTTATTTTGTCTCCATCAAATTGGTTGATGGTCAATTCTTATTTTTAATAATGATAGTATATTAATTATTATTTTTATCTGATATGGAATTAACTCAGCTTGAAATCTGAGACATGCATTAGGGTAGATCATGGTGCATGTGAAGAAGACCTTTGAGCTATGGCAAAAAGGGTGAGTGACAGGATCATTGTCTTCCTCAAAGCTGGAAGATGATGGGCTGTGAGCACAAGTACAGCCCTCGATCATCACTTTACTGACCACGGTAGCTGAGACAATGCCAACTTTACAGGTTACACAGCATGGAGGAAGAAACAAAGACACAGATCGAGGAGGAAAAATGATGCATATGAAGGGCATGCTGTGAGCTTGAAGAAAAAGATGTCTGTATACTCCCAGAATTTGGTTTGTAGCATCACAAAGAGAAGACAAGATCAGAGTGAATTCAGAGAAAGAGCACGAGTTTTTGGCATGAAGCAGATACATTTCTTCTGGAAGCAAGTAAAGCATCAGGTAGACGAACAAGCGGCTGAAGCAGATGACGTTCTCGGCGAGGAGATAGGAAACAGCGGCAGCAGCCTCGGCGGCTCCGCATCCCTTGGCGTGGTCCTCGGCGACGGGTGCAAGTAGAACCCCTTCTCGGCGATGGAACGGGCGTCGGCCGACATCCCCGCAGCGGAATACGGGTGCAGTAGCCAGTCGAACGGATCAGGGGTCAGAGGGGTGACGGAGCTGAGAGTCAGCGAAGGGAAGTCCAACACGCTCGGCGACGTGATCTCCGGCGGCCGCTTATGAGGCGAGAACGCGGTCAGTTTCAGAGGGCCGATCGTCTTGAGGTTGCTGCGGCGCTCGTACAGCTTGAAAGCCCGCCTCTTGGGGCCGGTGACGGCTTTGGCGGCCGGCGGCAGTCCGCCACAGCTCTTCGCAGCGGTCTCGGCGGAGCCGGTGAGCAGCTGCACCACTTGCTTGAAGGAAGAGGTGTCGGCCTGGACGAAGGTGGTGGCGCATGGAGTGGACTTCGGAGGTGGAGGCGGTGTCGGAGGAGCTGCTGCTGCTGCTGTTACTCCATCGTCGTTGCTGATGCATCTACTACTGGTGGTGGAACGGGGGGCGATGGGGTGAGGGGACTGGATTGGGTGGTTCTCCATCGACAGACTCCTACAGGATAGCATCAAACGGTGATGCAGCGGAAGAGAACACAACACAAACACAATGGTGTGCGGTGTGGTGTTTGAGATCTGTTTCCTACCTTTTATTCCCCTTCTTTGTTCTTGGGAAGTAGTCAAGAGTTGCTGTGACAGGAGACGTAGTCATTAAGACAGAGACCGCATTGACCTGAGACCCGCTCCTCCGGGCTCGGTCCAAGGAAAATCAATGGCCCTGGGAATGGAATCGAATCCCTGTTCTTGTGGTGGTATCATTTGGTCCTCAAGAAAAGTAATCCAAGTCGCTCTTGTTGGTGATTTCGATCGGAAAGAAAAAGAAACATATTTTCTGGTTTGATTGTGACACAGAGAACTCATCTCTCTCTCTCTCTCTCTCTCTCTCTCTCTCTCTCTCTCTCTAATTTGACCATCATGCTTTGTCTTGGTATTGCAGTTGTCTTGCCTTGGTTTTATCTTTACGTCCATTTAATAAGGTGGCCATCGACTTTGAATTGATCAGGGTATAACACAGACAAGGTTGAAACATTCATGTATGAATCGAGAAATCTTAACTATTGCTCGTATCATCTGTGTCAGTTTTTTGAGTTGCATGCATAACAGCAGGAAGAAACCATGAAATTTTCATTGAGTTGGTAATTCCCAAACTCTCTCTCTCTCTCTCTGCGCCTCGCATTAATCATTCAACCCTCGACATTATGAGATCTGATGGTCAATGCAACGCGAGACAAATGCGAACCCAAGGAGGAAGACATTTAAATGCTAACGGCCACCACCACCGGTGTCGGCTTGCCCAAGACTTGGCATCTCCCTTTGATTGCTTGGTGCTTGCCCTCCTCATCTTCTTCATCTAGGAGAGGGTTCGAGAACACTCCATCACAGATGAATGATTTGCGTATATCATTTGAAAGATTAAAATCTTTCAAATGTTATTATTTTATTTTATATATGTATTTTTAAAATAATAATTTATTTTATTTTTAAATAAATTAATTAAATATAACTATAAAAATAAAAAAATTTTAGTTTAAATTATATTTCACACCTATAAATAAATGATATTTATATATGTACATCCATTCAAATCTTAAGTACTCGGGTCTATAGAGTTCCTTTAAGAATAGTTTAAGATTTTTTTTTGAAAAGTTTAATATTTTTTTTGTCTTAAATTTTTTTTCTTTTATGTAGTTTGATCTTAGGTTAGTAGTATCTTGTTCTTACCATTTGAGAAATGACTGTATTTATATGCAATCTTTCCTTTTTTTTTTCATGTGGTATCAGAGTCACAAGAGTGATAATTTGTATTTCAAAACCTCCTTTGTAAAGAATATAATTTTTTTTAATTATAAGTTATTATAGTTAAACTTCTCAACCAATCCAATTACAATATCACTTGTTTGGACTCTATCTCATTAAGAGAAGATCTATGGGATATGATTGGTGATAATATAATAACAACACTAGATGCTATAAATAGAAATGTCATGAAGAGCGGGAGGACATTAAATACAAAAGCTGAATGTATATTAAAGAGATATATTTCTCATGATCTTTTTAAACATATTATTGGTTACAAATCAACCTCAAAATTTTGGATTACATCTAGTATAGCTTAGCTTCAATATTTAAAGAATGATTTGGCAAATACTATCTAGGATAATATCTTAATTTCTTAATATTTTTTGAATATTAAAAATTTATGTTATGAGATATCAAATGAGCCTCTTTCTAATGCATGAATAAAATATTATATTATTTATATTATTCAAAAAATATTTCTTATATTACATCAATTCAATGATGAGTTCAATAACCATATTTAGTAGAGTTAAAAAATTTTCTTATTTATCAGGAATCCTTAGCTCGACAAATGACAAGAGTTTTTCCTTCTATGGGAGATAGAGATGTCCTTTTACAAATAAGAAAAAAAGATAATGATAATGATAATGATAATAAGGATGATGCTAATAACAAGCTAGTGTCTTCTTTGAACAATGGTACAAATCAAAATAAGATCAAATATTATAAGTGTGGTAAGTTAGGTCATATCAAGAAAAATTATCATATTAAGATAAAAAAAATATTACAAATAAAGAAGACTGTTCCAATGCTACTAATGAAGATTGAAGCAAATGTTTTATGACTGAAACCACTAAAGCTATGACATTTATCAACTTCGAGTATGACGTGGATAGTTGATTCAAGTTGTGATCATCATTTCACTTATAATGATACCAAATTTATCAACCTTATATATGACGATGCAATTATCATGATAGATAATATTATTCATGAAGTATAGAAGGAAGGTACCATTATAATCTTATATAAATAATAATTATATTATATTGAAGAATGTATATCATGTTCTAAGTATGCAGCAAAATCTCTTCTTTGTTGCAAATTCAGTTGATGCTAGTTTTTTTTTTTTTTTTCCGGAGGTCATAATGAAGTCAAGTTTATTTGCAACATAACAGAATTAAATGGATATGTAGTACATACTAGTAGAATAGTTAAAGATTTATATATTCTGTGAACATCAACCTCTTATGTTGATAGGATGAGTACAAATGATGATGCATCAATCTGACATGCTAGACTTGATCATATAAATTTTCTTAAATTAAAAATTATGATATAAAAAAGTCTATAATCTTGTTATTTTTAGTAGTAATGAAGTTTTTAAGATTGTCGATATAGCAAAGCACACAAGCAAACTTTTGATAGATCACTTTTAAAGTATAAATTTTCTTTAGAGCTTATTCATAATGGTTCAATGGACCATACTCAAACTTTATCGTATTTAGGTTTTCATTATATCCTTCTCTGATTTTACAAAGATTCACTTGGATCTGCTTTATAAAAGAAAAATCAAAAGATTTTTTTAAAATTTTAAGTGTTCAAGTTAACAGTTGAAAGTGTTCTTGAAAGAAAAAATAAAAGGTTATGCATTATGATGAGAATGATAATGATAATGATAATGATAATGATAATGATAATGATAATGATAATGATAATGATAATGATAATGATAATGATAATGATAATGATAATGATAATGATAATGATAATGATAATGATAATGATAATGATAATGATAATGATAATGATAATGATAATGATAATGATAATGATAATGATAATGATAATGATAATGATAATGATAATGATAATGATAATGATAATGATAA
This sequence comes from Musa balbisiana, assembly GCA_004837865.1. NCBI lineage: Eukaryota > Viridiplantae > Streptophyta > Magnoliopsida > Zingiberales > Musaceae > Musa > Musa balbisiana. Next base: position 7,922,377 of record CM017191.1, on the reverse strand, counting down.
TGATAATGATAATGATAATGATAATGATAATGATAATGATAATGATAATGATAATGATAATGATAATGATAATGATAATGATAATGATAATGATAATGATAATGATAATGATAATGATAATGATAATGATAATGATAATGATAATGATAATGATAATGATAATGATAATGATAATGATAATGATAATGATAATGATAATGATAATGATAATGATAATGATAATGATAATGATAATGATAATGATAATGATAATGATAATGATAATGATAATGATAATGATAATGATAATGATAATGATAATGATAATGATAATGATAATGATAATGATAATGATAATGATAATGATAATGATAATGATAATGATAATGATAATGATAATGATAATGATAATGATAATGATAATGATAATGATAATGATAATGATAATGATAATGATAATGATAATGATAATGATAATGATAATGATAATGATAATGATAATGATAATGATAATGATAATGATAATGATAATGATAATGATAATGATAATGATAATGATAATGATAATGATAATGATAATGATAATGATAATGATAATGATAATGATAATGATAATGATAATGATAATGATAATGATAATGATAATGATAATGATAATGATAATGATAATGATAATGATAATGATAATGATAATGATAATGATAATGATAATGATAATGATAATGATAATGATAATGATAATGATAATGATAATGATAATGATAATGATAATGATAATGATAATGATAATGTCATATCAAGAAAAATTATTCATATTAAGATAAAAAAATATTACAAATAAAGAAGACTGTTCCAATGTACTAATGAAGATTGAAGCAAATGTTTATGACTGAAACCACTAAAGCTATGACATTTATCAACTTCGAGTATGACGTGGATAGTTGATTCAAGTTGTGATCATCAATTTCACTTATAATGATACCAAATTTATCAACCTTTATTAATATGAAGATAACGATGCAATTATCATGATAGATAATATTATTCATGAAGTATAGAAGGAAGGTACCATTATAATCTTATATAAATAATAATTATATTATATTGAAGAATGTATATCATGTTCTAAGTATGCAGCAAAATCTCTTCTTTGTTGCAATTCAGTTGATGCTAGTTTTTTTTTTTTTTTTTCCGGAGGTCATAAGGAAGTCAAGTTTATTTGCAACATAAAAGAATTAAATGGATATGTAGTACATACTAGTAGAATAGTTAAAGATTTATATATTCTGTGAACATCAACCTCTTATGTTGATAGGATGAGTACAAATGATGATGCATCAATCTGACATGCTAGACTTGATCATATAAATTTTCTTAAATTAAAAATTATGATATAAAAAAGTCTAATTATGATATAATCTTGTTATTTTTAGTAGTAATGAAGTTTTTAAGATTGTCGATATAGCAAAGCACACAAGCAAACTTTTGATAGATCACTTTTAAAGTATAAATTTTCTTTAGAGCTTATTCATAATGGTTCAATGGACCATACTCAAACTTTATCGTATTTAGGTTTTCATTATATCCTTCTCTGATTTTACAAGATTCACTTGGATCAATGATGACTTCACTTCTGATAGATTCTTCTCCCTTTGCGAAAAACATGATATCAAAAAGAAAATTACATGTGCAAATACATCACAATAAAATGGTGTGATAGAACGAAAGATTTGATATCTAGCGGAGACGTGTAAATGTTGGCTTCATACAAAAAATTTACTTAAAGTTTTATATGCAGAAGGTATGACATGTACAACTTATGTTATTGATCGACCTCCCCTTAGTCCAATCAATTTGAATCCTTCATATGAGTCATGTTTAGTAAGAAATTAAATATTAAATATTTCAAAATATTTAGTTCTTTGTGCTATATTCACATACTAGACTTAAAAGAGAAGTAAGGCTATGATAAAATGAAAAAAGGTTGGAAATATATGAATCCACAAATACATAAGTATGTGGTATCTTGAGATATTATATTTGATAAAAAAATTTCTTATTATCCTCCACAAGTAGTTTCTTTTGAAAATATCAATCATGATAATGAAAGTAGTATATGTTCAAAATCTATGGTTGAGTTTCCTTTGTCATCCAATGCTCCTATGGATTTTAGCTTATCTTCTTCTTTATATGTATCTATTCCTATTATTTCTTCATCCCCAATGGTAGAACAAAGTGATATATAGAGTAACGATGTTCATGAAGAGGAAATTTCAATATTAAAAAGATAAAAAATAATAATTATCAAATTAGCACGTTAGAGATAGAGACAGTATAAGTATATGTCACTATTTCTTTTTTGAATCAATTGATAATCTTATGCCTACTTGTTTTGATGAAGCCAAAGGTATTAAGGAGTGGAAGGATGCCATGTAAGAAGAAATGATGACTCTTCATAAAAATGAAACTTAAGATCTTATGCCGAAGCCAACAAATATAGATCTAATTATTTGCAAATGGGTCTATAAGATGAAATGTAAGTTAGATAGCAATATAGATCATTATAATGTAAGACTTATTGCAAGGGAGTTTTTTAAAAAATATGAAGAATATTACGAAGAAACTTTTAGTTTTGTGACCAAGATGAACTCCATTAGGATGGTGATTGCTCTAGTACTTAATCTTAGATGGAAGCCTTGACAACTTGATGTAAAGAATATATTTCTATATAGTGAAATTGATAAGAATATTTATATTAAATAACCATCGAGATATACTTTTATTTCCAAACTAAATTATATTTGCAAGCTCAAGAACGCCGGGTTAAAGCAAGATCCTAGGTATGAAAAAAATTATTAAATATTTATATTTTTATAATTATTTTTCTTTTTATTTAAATCCTAGCTTATTTATTAAAAAACAAGGTAGCATGTATATTATTGTTTTTCTACATGTGGATGATATGGAAAGAAAATTATTAAAATATTTAGAATTAACAAAAGTAAGAAAGTTTGTGCTCCACTCAATGCAAATGTAAAGCTAAATTATAATTATGGCAAAGTTTTTTCTAACCCTCGATAATTTCATGCTCTTATTGATAGCCTCATCTACTTAATAATTATAAAATTAGATATTACATTTTCAATTGATCTTGAAAGTCGTTTTATGCAATCTCCAAAAAAGTTACGTATTGATACAGCAAAGAGAATCTTAAAATATATGAATTCTATGCTTGATTTAGGATTATTCTATAAGAAGGATATATATCTTAAATTACATGGTTACGTCGATGCTGATCTAGAAGGTGATTTGGATAATCATAGATCTACTTCTAGCTATGTCCCTTTATATAATTCTACTTATAGTAAAAAGTAATAATCGATCTTTTTTTCTACCACCGAAGCAGAATATAAGGTTTCGTTGCTCAGAATATATATGGTTAAAGTATTTAATCAAGAATATTTATTGTTAAATTAGTAACCAATTATTTTATAGTGTGATAATCATAGTACCTTTAAAATTGGTTACAAATCCAATTTATTATGCAAGAACCACATATTGAAATTAAACATCATTTTATCTCAAAAAAATGCTTTAAGGAATCATTGAGGTCAAAAGCAAACATGATATCACATATATCTTTACCAGATCTTTTTCCAAAAAATTATTTAAAAATTTTCAAAACAAACTAGGACTTATCTCCAAAAGTATACTATAAGGGGAGTGTTAAAAGTTAAAGTATATCTTTTAGAAGATCTTAAATTATTATCTTATTTTTTAAATAAATTAATTAAATAGAATTATAGGAAAGAAAATTTTGGTTTAAATTATACTTCACACCTATAAATAGATGACAACTAAATTATACTTCACACCTATAAATAGATGACAACAAAACCCATTTAGAGCCCAAGTACGATCCATTTAGGGTTTCTCTGCCTTTGGTTTATATAAAGGGGTTGTCTCGAGAAACTGCACCCCCAAGAGCAGCGCACTCTCTGTGTTTTACCTTTCATCCTCTCTCACCTGACTTGTATTTGTTAGACTCTAAGTGAGAAAGGCTATGATGAAAGATCTTCAACCAGTAATGAGCCAACATGGCTTGTGATTTCACAACGCAATCGCTACGTTCTTTTTGAGCCTTTCATTTGTTTCGTTTAGTTGTGATGTCGTCTTCTCGTTCTTCTCCCCTTCTTGGAACTGAAGTTTTCATGGTGATTGAAGAGAAGTTGGCTGGGGCTGTCATCTTCCTTTCTTTCCTTTCCTTTTTCTCCTTTTTAACTTTGCGATCACAGTATAGTACAGATTTAAGCGTGTATGGTGGAGGGCTGTAATCGATCATGTTCCTCTTTCAATCATAGGAAAAAGGTAGAGTTAATATGCGTTGTGCAACATATCAAAAAATTATTTTTAAAATTTTTTTATCTCTACTTACAAAAAATTAAAATATTTTTTTAAAATGATCATTTTATCCCCTTGTCGATTGCCCCATTGGTCTCACCTTCATCTAGCCTAGCTTATTAGTCATCGTCTTTGTTGTTGCTTTTATCGGAACCCAATAACCTATAATGAAGCGAAGTCATCATCACATGAGGGTTGCATGCAAAAAGAGTGGACCTGTGCAATTAAGAAGGGTTATGATCGATGATGAGTCCTCATGTGAGGGTTACAAATAAAGGGGGGTTAGGACTGATAGTAGATCATTGTGCGAGGGTTACGGTTTGTGATGGGTTTGATGAAAGAATAAATAAAATGATCTTTTTAAAATGTCAGTATTCTTTTGAAAATTTTAAAAGTATAGAAATTTTTTTAAATAATTTTTTTCGAAAATTTGTTATATATATATATATATATATATATATATATATATATATATATATTTGCCTTTTATTTGGGTGAAGGATCGTTATATATGAGAGGTTAAATGTGCCTGTGGAACATGGCAAGCGGGCCGCGGCCCAACAAGAGAGCCGTAGACTCCGTGGACCATGCGGTCAACGTCACGCGTGTCTCGCACGAAATCGCTGGATTCTCCCGTCCCTCCGTCACCTCCGCCAATCTCTCCGTTACTTCTTAACCCCTCATTAATTAGTCTCCCTTCCCCTTTTTAATCATGAAAATAATCTTTCTTTATCTTAATTAGAACTCACTCGTTCCTCTCTCTCTCTCTCTCTCTCTCTCTCTCTCTCTCAGAGCTTCATATTCTTGTCCGTGCAAGGAAGCTTCCAATTCTCCGCTCTGTTCTTCTGCAAAGGTGCGTTTTTTCCCCCTTCTTCTGGATAAGGCTTTGTTTTCTGCTCAGATCTCGGTTTGGCTTCGTGGGTTTCGTGAAGAACGAGGAATCCGGATCGGATTCGGTTATAGTGCTTTTTGTTTGATGAATTGCCTGATCGATCAATGACATGCACTTTCCCGATGGTTTCCTTCTTGTTCCGTCGATCTGTAGCTTAAAAATCTCGTCTTGGTTAGTTTCGTTGGAGATCTATTGAGTGCGTTTCGTTCTCTGTTGTTGGCGGTGTCTTGCTCTTCGCAATCTTGAAGAGGAGCGATTGAACTGAAACGCCGAATTGGATAAAAATGACTGCTTTTGTGATCTCACTGTAGGTGTAATCTTTCTCTTCTGTGAGATCTTGGATCTGACTTGTATCTGCAAAATGTGATCTTCTTTGAGCAGAGTTTGTTGTGTGGATGGCGACATACGAGCCCAAGAACATCCTCATTACCGGGGCGGCAGGTTTCATCGCCTCCCATGTCGCGAACCGCCTCGTCCGGAACTACCCCAAGTACAAGATCGTGGTCCTCGACAAGCTTGACTACTGCTCCAACCTGAAGAACCTCAACCCCTCGCGTTCCTCCCCCAACTTCAGGTTCGTGAAGGGCGACATTGGCAGCGCCGACCTCGTCAACTACCTCCTGATCACCGAGTCCATCGACACCATCATGCATTTCGCCGCCCAGACCCATGTCGACAACTCTTTCGGGAACTCCTTCGAGTTCACCACGAACAACATCTATGGCACTCACGTCCTCCTCGAGGCCTGCAAGGTCACTGGTCAAGTCAGAAGGTTCATCCATGTTAGCACCGATGAGGTCTACGGGGAGACCGATGAGGATGCCGTGGTGGGCAACCATGAGGCGTCTCAGCTGCTGCCGACCAACCCGTACTCTGCAACCAAAGCTGGGGCTGAGATGCTTGTTATGGCCTATGGAAGGTCATATGGCTTGCCTGTGATTACAACCCGTGGAAACAACGTGTATGGCCCCAACCAGTTCCCGGAAAAGCTGATTCCAAAGTTTATCCTTTTGGCTATGAGAGGGCAGCCTCTGCCGATTCATGGTGATGGCTCTAATGTTCGAAGCTATCTGTACTGCGAGGATGTTGCAGAGGCTTACGAGGTTGTCCTTCACAAAGGAGAAGTTGGGCATGTTTATAACATTGGGACAAAGAAAGAAAGGAGGGTGATTGATGTGGCAGTGGATATCTGTAAGCTTTTCTCATTAGATCCGAAGACCGTCATCCAGTTTGTGGAGAACAGGCCCTTCAATGACCAGAGGTACTTCTTGGATGATCAGAAGCTTAAGAACCTTGGATGGTCAGAGAAGACCATATGGGAGGAGGGACTTAAGAAGACGATGGAATGGTACATGAACAACCCCGACTGGTGGGGGGATGTTTCAGGAGCGCTGTTACCTCATCCACGGATGTTGATGATGCCCGGTATCGAAAGGCATATCGATGGATCTGAAGAAACCAAGGACATGGTTTCTCAGGAAATGAGCACTAGTAATCAGAACGGGATGGTGGTTCCTTCAATAAGGACCTCCCTGAAGAAACCACATTTGAAGTTCTTGATATATGGTAGAACTGGATGGATTGGGGGCCTTCTCGGCAAGTTATGCGAGAAGCAGGATATACCGTATGAGTATGGAAGAGGGCGTTTGGAAGAACGTTCCCAACTCATACTGGATATTCAGAATGTGAAGCCATCTCACGTTTTTAATGCCGCTGGTGTAACCGGTAGGCCTAATGTTGACTGGTGTGAATCTCACAAGCAGGAGACGATTCGCACGAATGTCGTGGGAACTTTGACTCTTGCAGATGTTTGTAGGGAGAATGGCCTGTTGCTGATGAATTATGCTACTGGTTGTATTTTTGAGTATGATGCTCAACACCCTGAAGGATCAGGCATCGGATACAAGGAGGAAGACAAACCAAACTTTACCGGTTCCTTCTATTCGAAGACTAAAGCAATGGTGACTTCTAGCTTGCTAAATTTTGCGTAGACCATATCTTTTGTTGTGTAAAATCTAATGAATTAGTTTTTCTTTGGTCCATAATGCAGGTTGAAGAGCTGCTCAAAGAATTTGACAATGTCTGCACTCTTAGAGTTAGAATGCCAATATCTTCTGATCTGAGCAATCCTCGCAACTTCATCACAAAAATCAGTCGCTACAACAAAGTCGTGAACATACCAAATAGCATGACAGTTTTAGATGAACTTCTGCCCATATCAATTGAGATGGCAAAAAGAAGCTGCAGGGGCATATGGAACTTCACCAATCCTGGCGTGGTGAGCCACAACGAGATCCTAGAGATGTACAAGAGCTACATTGACCCCAGCTTTAAATGGACTAACTTTACATTGGAGGAACAGGCCAAAGTCATAGTTGCACCTCGAAGCAACAATGAGATGGATGCTTCAAAGTTGAAGAGAGAGTTTCCAGAGTTGCTGTCGATCAAAGATTCTATCATCAAGTATGTCTTTGAGCCAAACAAAAAGGTCCTTTCTAACTGAGAAGCTTATCGGTGATCGCATTCACTCTAGACTTGGGTATTAAAGCAGTAGAGCCTCAAATTTTGCACTTAATCACTGATGTTGGCCAGTATTATGGCAGCAAGACTATCATCGGATCTGCTCGGTGGTGGTGTCTAGAAGTCTTTTTGTCTACAAGGGAGTAAACTGCTTGTTTCAATTTGATTAGGTAGTTTCTTTTGCTTTTCTTGTTTAGGGTCTTTACAAGAGACCAACATTATTTGTCTTCTCAAATTGGTTTCTTGTCCAATTTTGTGTGGCATGTACTCATTGACATTCTATCAATGCGATCCGTTTATTGTTTTACACTCTATATTCTATTGGTCGTGTATTGTTTTGTTATCTGGTAATGCCACGGAAATCATGATTAATGTTTATGCAGTGTGTTTGTGTGTGTGTGTGGTCCGCTTGACTGTACACAAATTCGTTTTGTAATTAAGTCAGTTTACGGCAAATTTTGCTGTGATCATTTGCCAAGTAGTGATAGAGCAAAAGGAGAGAATAACTGCGATGCGGAGGGCTCAAAGATGATTGTTCTTGAATTAGAGACACAGATGAAGAAGGTAGTTCCTGTTATTATCTTTGAAGGGAAGGCCATAGTATTTCTTGAAGAGGACAGCTGCGTATTTATATAGACTTGTTTAAACAAAGACAAATATGAGAATGCATGAGAAGGATGGAGTTCACCTGCTCTCGGAGGACAGTTGCAATGGTTGTTAATGTGCTTTTCGTTGCAATCTTTTAAGGACAGTTTAGAAAGACAGCTTCTTGTCAGCCAATTTGACCAAGAAATGAGCAGAGTGCAAGACTTGAAACAAACGTAGCAATATTGCCTCTTTAAACTCTCGAGTCCCTGCCATTTGATTTAGTCTTTAAGACTTGAATGGCTCGGTGAAACATTCAGATCTTAAAGACTTGAATGGCTCGTCGAAACATTCAGATCTTGGCGACCAGCATGCCTGCCTATGACACACATCGGAGTCGAATAATTTATTCTCTGATCAGTGAAGAAACCACGGGACGAAAACGAAAATATACTCACCGTATGGATTTTCCTCGACAGCAAGTGTCATTAGAAGAAGGAACTATAAATGTTCAGGAAATGTCAATTTGTTATCAGATGCTGTGATAACACTCCTGATTACACCCCATGTTCTCAACATAACTGTGATTGAATGAGGCACAGAGATTGCTCAAGTTTCCAGTCACAATGTGATATGTTAGATTTTGGAATGACATATGGCTGCAAACAACAAACGAACGAACAATGTGACAACCAAGACTCGAAATCTCTTAACACCATCAGCATAGAGTATGGTAATGGATCATGGCCCAAAATTTGTTGCCATCTGATAACAGCAGATCTTCCAGCTCAAAGTACCTACTAGTCCTCCCATCTCAGATATTTACCGTCTTGCAGCCGCTTGGCTTTCACATTTAATTCAAGCCGGGAGTTGAAGCTTTGCATTGTTTTTCCAGCTGCAAATCCAACACCATCAAAATAAGTAACTGTTATGCATCAATTTTGTGGTGTATATGGTACTTAGTTATTGGCATTCGGTTGGCTTCCTACCTGATGAAGTAGTAGTAAAAGAAATCAGCATAAAGGGCTGTTTGAACAACACCAGCGATCCAGGCTGCAAGAAAGCAATGGTTTAGAGAAATGAAAATTCTGCTTCTGCAGAGGATATACAAAACTATCTTACATATCCATGCGCTGTAATGGTCTTCTGTGACAAAGCGATAAATCCAGTTGAGAATGTAAAATGCACGATAAGCCCTGAGGAACAAGAACACAACTTCATTCTCATTCTTGTCAGGAATTGAACTAGGGAATAGCAAACAATGGAGGATAGATACAGACAAAAATTGCTAACATGATGTGTTGAAGTTGCTTATTTTCCAGAGGTACACAGACAGAAAAACATATCTTCAAGATTGCCAAGGCCTGGAATTAACTTCATGCAAATTGGTTATTAAGATGGTCCTACAAAATCAATGGCCAGAAGGCCCTAGAGGATCATGTATTAGAAAAATACATAAATTATACTTAGAAACTGAGTTTGTATACAAAATAACCACAACAAACCAGCATTGACCCAAATATTTTGCATACATATAATCCTTCTCTGCCAGTTTCCGAAGGTCACTTGAAGAAAAGAGATTAAATCATGTATGGGTTGGAATTAATTGAGAACACACGTCAAACATGACACTAAAGGCTCATGTATGGAGTCCATGCCCTAGAATGTCTCATTAAGGCTAAAAAATAGAGAAGAAATGAATTAGCAGAATACAAGTTACAACCATCAAGATGGTTCAATAAAAATAACAAGAACTCCTGATCAAGTAAATTCAAATCATACAATGGAGACATTTTGATGATGTGAGCTATAATATGTGCCACTTCTCTGTAGACTGCAGTTCTTGCCATTATCTTAATAAGATGTGTTTGACATAATCAGTACCTAAGGTCATAAAAGAAAGCTTAAGAATAGATGCCTAAGTTGCTTAGCAACAAAAGGTATCCGCATCAATTCGGACACCAAAAATGAATTACCTCATAGAAGGCACACTTTACGCAGCTACCTGACAGTCAAACAAGTATTTGTCTCACTAACTTGGTTGATCCCTGTTCAAATCTTATAACTAACAATCCAAGACCAGGTGTGCATGCAGAGAGTACTTTCCGTGAAAAATCATTAGTAAACAGATCGATATTATAATATGTCTATACCTTCAGATATGTACCTCAACAGAAGTAAGCTATAATTATGTAATTCAACTTCTTATAATGTAATTTCTTGGAGACATTTGACTAGCGGAAGATAAGGAATAAAAGATTGAGAATCATTTTGCAAAAAATTTGGAAGAAGGGAATAATATTAACAATGAGATTAATACAGGACAGACACACGCAGACATGCATATGTTAGATGACTTCGGTCCCACATTGTTGACGTTTGGATCAGTGTAAATAATTTAGAAGCAGAATCAGACATTTGCACTTCATAGTCAATAGTAAATTTCTTGAATTTATAAAAGACAAACTACGAAAGCATCTGCCACATATGCACACACCTAACAAGTTGTACATGATATCAATCATAGGTAAGTTCTTCACAAACTACTGAACAAAGAAGAACAAAGCCAAGATTTCAAAGTTATCCAAGTCCAGAACTTAGATTTCAAGCATATCACAAAATGATAAAATAAATTAGGCCATAAAAATGTAGACCTAAAGAATGTTAAAAATGATTATTATTCCGGCTGCTTCTGGCTGATGCTTTCTTTGATCACCAAAAGCTAAAGACTCGGATCTAATATGAATTTTCAAAACAAAAGAATGCACTAAAACTCTCCACAAATCTCAGAGGAAGCACTTCATACACCAAAAAGTCAATAGAAACTTATGCATATTCTCTTGTTCATGAAAGTTCAAAGCTGTCAAGTTATACATAACCTATATTTTCTTCTATGAAGAAAGACAGAAAAGACTAGAACTTATTCAAGCATAAATCAAGGTAAGCATATTAGATGTAATACCCAAGGAAGAGGACATATTGGCTGGTCAGGTTGTCGACATTTCTGCTTCTCTGAAGCAAAACCAATTGAGGAAGAATTGCAACTGCTTCTAAAAATATCGAAAATGCCCATAATACCTGCAAATGGACCACCGATGATGTAAGAAGTTAAAGAAAAATATGTCCAACTAAGAAACATAGCACAAAGTTAATTTAAAACATAAACTGTTTGGATTATAAGTAATGAAAAGGAGAACATTTTCCCTTTTCCAATTTCTGTGCGTGAAGTGTAAGAACAAAAAATTGGATCCTTTTCAAATGGTTGGATAAAATTTGAAAGCTGTGAAAGAGTAAGTGGTAAGTTGGTCTTTTAATTCCTATACAGCTGTTTTGGACCATCAAGAATCCTAACTCCTGAACATACTCACTGTCCTAGGAGAGAAGGCAACTAGAATACGTGGAGAAGAGGTCATCAATGTTGACTATTCTTCAAGGGACCGGGGCAAGCTAGCACAAATCAAGTATTGGCTGGTCACAGGATTATAAAAATTAGACTATTGGTTGCATGAATTGCATCATAATACAATTTAGGTTTGAAATTGAGAAGGCTTCAAGCCACTAAATTCCCTCTTATTGAGATTTTTTTCTATTTTTCTACCTAGTTTCTAATCTTCCCAGCCTTTTCCTTCTCTTCCACCATTCCATGTGCTTCTACAACAACTTGACTAGTGTTTCCGGTCATAATCAACCCAACAACCACAACTGAATATCAAGATAGATCTATCATCATAGTTAGCTTCTGTAACAATGAGGCCACCAATAATATTAAGTTCTATAATGAGAATTCACCATAATCTATCAATTCCTTAATGAGAGGTCAGTATAGTATATCAATTCCTTTCTTCTTACTATAAGCGCAAACTGCAGATTTTATGGGCTAAAACTGCAATTGTTTAAATATTAGTTAAGATCAATAAAACTGACCACCAAGATTCAAATTGAGATTTTATGATTATGGTAATTGATTGTCCATCATGATTCAACAATATTTCACCTTATATGTAAATTATCCAAAGATGATGAACTGGTAGATAAAATGAGGTACAAGGAACCTAGATGATCAGGATGGAATTATCCAAATGGGTTACAGTATTAAAGACCTAGCTCATTACATTAATAAGCAAGTATGCCCATATAGAAGGTGTCGGCTAACCTAGTTGGTGAAGACTTTAACAGTTTAATGCAAGGTCTTGGGTTCAATCGCACTTTTGTCATTTACCCTTTGCTTAAAAAAGTATGCCCATATATTATTCTCTACTAAACCAGCATCATATCAAATGCTGAATTTCAAATACACCAATGTAACTTATTTTCACACTTACCGTTACCTCATATAAGCAAATCTCATTTAGTACATAATTAAGAATAACACAAACTAACCTGATACTCAAAATGTATGGCTTGACAAGCATGAATTACATGCTTGAGTTCCTCAAGTTCAGAAAAAAAATTTGCACAAAATGAAATAGAACTAAAATATGATCCAAATTTTCTAATTTCATTTTTAAGGACGCTTTAAACATTTTTCAGTGGATCCATTTCTGGCAAATCCTTTATATGTATCAGGCCCCAGAAAGATTTCTTTTTTGCATATTATGACTAAATAGTTGACAAAATTGTAGCTTCCAGCCTCTCACTGTGATGCTATATGTGAGAATATGTTACCACATGAAAAAATGGGTTCTATATCTACCCCTCTGACACCTGTTTTCCCAAAAAACCCATTAAAGGTACCTGAATCCAATGAGTAAGGTAGACCCCAATACATATCTATCCTGATGTCATTCCTACCTATATAAGGAAAGACATTTGGTAGGGGACCTGAACCCATAGCCTACTATATATATAGTTATCTGGATCCAATTTGGATGCACCTCCCTTTGCATATCCATCACAAAATCAATTAAAAGTTACTTGAACCTGGTTTAAGGAGGGTGGGCAGATCCAGATGCTCAAAAACAACCAGATCCATGCACTAACATATCCCATAAACTACAGCACAATGCAAGAGTAATTTGTGTCATCGAAGTTTGACAATGAAGTAGAGAAGGCAAGATAGAGAATGCAATGTCTGTTGCAGATGCAACTGTTGAGTCCATCTGCAACACTGAGGTCATATAATTACCATATCCAAGGATACCAGTTCAAGATTTCCATTGTAAAGGTTGTGGACCAAACAAACTGGTCTATAAATGTAACATCCCCGATTAGTCCCACATCGGAAGTGGGCAAGATTAAGATTGGCTTATAAGGATCTGATGAGTGTACTACTATCACCTTCAGCTTAAGCATTTTGGTCAGTGGTTTAGACCAAACGAAATTGATAAGCGAGTTAGCCCATCAGGCCCGAGTCATGATATTTGGTATCAGAGCCGACCTAGTATTTGGGCATGGTGAGGGGGCTCGAGTAGGAAAGGGCTACCCGTGGATGGAGTCAAAGGACTCGTCACGGCTTGGAGCCACCACTGGGCATATGCATCATATGCACTATGCTAGGGTTTGATTTGGGTTATGCTAGGCCTTGACAAGGACGTCAAGCCTTTGAGTAGGGGAAATTGTAACATCCCCGATTAGTCCCACATCGGAAGTGGGCAAAATTAAGATTGGCTTATAAAGATCTGATGAGTGTACTACTATCACCTTCAGCTTAAGCATTTTGGTCAATGGTTTAGACCAAACGAAGTTGATAGGCCAGTTAGCCCATGAGGCCCGAGCCATGATATTTACTCGAACCTGGTTTAAGGAGGGTGGCCAGATCCAGATGCTCAAAAACAACCAGATCCATGCACTAACATATCCCATAAACTACAGCACAATGCAAGAGTAATTTGTGTCATCAAAGTTTGACAATGAAGTAGAGAAGGCAAGATAGAGAATGCAATGTCTATTGCAGATGCAACTGTTGAGTCCATCTGCAACTCTGAGGTCATATAATTACCATATCCAAGGATACCATTTCAAGATTTCCATTGTAAAGGTTGTGGACCATACATTACTATCTTTTGGTCATGACTGATGTGTCATGATTCTGTTATAAAAGAACATTCAAGTGAACACATTGGAGAATAGTCATGGCTCTAAAGTAGAAAAGATGAGGGAAAAAACACTATAAAAGTAATATATAAATTAGAAGTACAAAAACATGAAAGCTTTGAGCATTTTCTTTCCCTAAAAACATTGTAATTAATTTGGATAAAACAGCCAATGAGGATAATAAACGAGCTTTAAATGTGTTAAACATAGCAAGAAAAGGAATGAAATGCCAAGACCAAAGGAACTGAATAACAGGAGATGAATCAGCAATTTTAAAATTCACCATCAGATCATGATCAATAACTTATCGTATCATTTAGTAGAGATTTGATGTACTCTTGCTGATGTTTCTTTTCTATATCTTAAGTGCAGATTACTGACCTGCGAGTAGAGCATCCAAATATGTGCATACTTGAAAATATTGCTCTTGTGCCGGTGCAGAATGTCTAAATCTTAACATGCAACTAAGTTGACTTATCATTCCTTTGCTGGAATAAAAATTGCATTTCCAAATACTCAAAAGGCCCTTTTAAAACAACAAAATCATAATATTCCCCACTTGGTAGGCATCCACGAATTTCCACAATCAAACAGGTTCAGCAGTTTACACAGAACATTAGTGGATATTGTTGACACTCATATTGTATTGCATTTAGATACAGCTACAGAAAACTAAACGGGACAAGTAACAATAAAGAAATTGGCATTCGCAAACTATCAAAGGCAGTTCCAATTATTGCTAATTAATTAATATAAAAATGCGACGATTTCAGAAAAAGATGTAGCCATTTGACCGAATGGAAACAATAGTATGAGGCGAGTTAAATCGAATTAATGATCGCCTAACAATACCTCGCGGATCGTAAACTTGTCATGGAAAAAGAGCGCGAGAAGAAGGCTTCCACCGATGAGGGTATAATGCCGAAACGTATCCTGATCCTTATCGTACGTCCGCCGCACCAAGGGGTGAGACCTCATGTACCAAACAATGGCGAGAGAACTGGCGATGAACACGATCTTCATCAAGGTGTTGTACACTGAGACGACGTAGATGAAGAGATCTAGGTAGCGAGTCAGGAACACCAGGGCGTACAGCTCCTGCGTCTTGAGCGAGATCCCTGGCACAACGAAACGCCCAGAAATTGAGATTCCACAAGGGACCGGCGGAGATTCGGGGGAGGGGCGGGGTTCGGGCTCGGGGATAACCTGAGCAAGATTTGGTGGCGTAGATCTTCAGGAGGAGGACGAGGACGCTGACGAGGTGCGACATGTCGCCAGCGAATCGGAAGGCGTTCATGGCGACGGCGGCGGAGGAGGAGTTGGGAACGGGTACTGTGGAATTGCTCTCTGTGGTCGATCGTTAGGGTTTGGGAAATCCGGAGAAGAAACGTTCGGCCCCTTTCTCTTGGGGTAAAGCGCATCACGAACGTTTCGCGTAGAAGAGTGAACGGGCAGGAAGGATGACGTGGCAGAGTGGTGGCGAATGTTCTGGAAGAAATAAGTAATTTTCTACGCATATCAAATAGAGACGATAATATTAAATAAAACTTATATTTAAATTTTATTTCTTCCCCAAAAATAATCAATTCGAAAAAATATTATTTTTTATTGAATATAAGTTTTTATATAATTAAAAATAATTTTAACACAAAGCTTCCTTTGGTGTGCATTTAAATTATAAACGAGCAGTCTTATTGTGACGCTAAAGTTATCCTCGAAGTTCAAAAATATATTAATTCTAGTTCATAAACCCTTTAATGCTTAAGTCAATCCCAAAACAAAAAAAAAATCTTAAAAAATAATTATTGATTTAATTATTATGACCTGATAAATTTTAATTATTATACGATATGAATAAAATATTTTTTAATATAATATATCGGATCGATATCTACCCGGCTCAATTATGAACTGAGGCCATCCTTTGTGTGATGAATATATTACCATGTATGTGTCGAAACAGGATTAGGTAAAATATTTCTTGTATCTTCCAAAGAAATTATATTATATGGTTTAGGTGATACCCGAAATCCATTGGGTGGACCCACTGGAAGGATCACAACAGGTTTCTTACATGGGAGTCAAAAAAGCCAAGTAGAAAATACAAATTGGTATTATCTGGTATTCGTAGTTGTAGAGTACAAAACTGCCCCTCTTTGTCTTCTTCTTTGTGTTATACATACAGATTGTTCCCTGAGAAAAAGAGCGACACATCTTAGCCGACGTGTCCTTCCATAAGTCGCCTTAATCATGTATTAATGGATATATACAAAATATTTCATATATATATATATATATATATATATATAGTTAAGTTTATGATTATTCCATTAATTTTAATGAGCTTTCGATCAAATAAATCAGGGAAAGTTTCTAGAAGATCCATTTAACTGTCCAGGACAAGTTGTTGGCCCGCACCTAAATCATTTGTTGCACTCCTTCGACGACGACGTCACTTCTTACGTCGACTAGAGTATGTGAAGCGGCGTTACATATACCGCGGTGCGGCAAGAGAAGCTCAGATGTCGGCGAGCAAAGGCGATGAAGGAAACGGTGGTTTTGTACCCAGTGCCGGGGATGGGCCACTTGGTGCCCATGGTGGAACTGGCCAAGCTCTTCGTCCTCCACGACTTCTCCGTCGCTGTCGTCCTCATGCACACGCCCGTAAAACATCCCTCCGTGGACCCCTTCGTCGCCCGCGTCTCCTCCGCCTACCCCTCCATCTCCTTCCACCAGCTCCCGCAGGCCGCCTCCCTCCCCGACACCCCCGTCACCCGCTTCTTGGACCTCGTCCTCCCCAACAACCCCCAGCTCCTGCACTTCCTCGCGGCCCGTTCCCGCACCTCCGACATCCGCGTCGTCGTCCTCGACTTCTTCTGCACCGATGCCCTGGCCGTCACCGCCAAGCTCCGCCTCCCTTCCTACTTCTTCTTCGCCTCCTGCGCCGCCGTTCTCGCCGCCTTCCTCTATATTCCGACCCTCTACGCCACCGCCGACATCGACTTAAAGGCCCTCGGCGACTCACCGCTCCACTTCCCGGGGCTGCCCCCCGTCCCCGCCTCCGACATGCCCCGCGACATGATCGATAGCGATGAAGACTACTTCAAGAGGATGATACGTGTCTTAGAGAGCCTGCCTATATATATATATATATATATATATATATATATATATATATATATATATATATATATATATATATATATATATATATATATATATATATATATATATATATATATATATATATATATATATATATATATATATATATATATATATATATATATATATATATATATATATATATATATATATATATATATATATATATATATATATATATATATATATATATATATATATATATATATATATATATATATATATATATATATATATATATATATATATATATATATATATATATATATATATATATATATATATATATATATATATATATATATATATATATATATATATATATATATATATATATATATATATATATATATATATATATATATATATATATATATATATATATATATATATATATATATATATATATATATATATATATATATATATATATATATATATATATATATATATATATATATATATATATATATATATATATATATATATATATATATATATATATATATATATATATATATATATATATATATATATATATATATATATATATATATATATATATATATATATATATATATATATATATATATATATATATATATATATATATATATATATATATATATATATATATATATATATATATATATATATATATATATATATATATATATATATATATATATATATATATATATATATATATATATATATATATATATATATATATATATATATATATATATATATATATATATATATATATATATATATATATATATATATATATATATATATATATATATATATATATATATATATATATATATATATATATATATATATATATATATATATATATATATATATATATATATATATATATATATATATATATATATATATATATATATATATATATATATATATATATATATATATATATATATATATATATATATATATATATATATATATATATATATATATATATATATATATATATATATATATATATATATATATATATATATATATATATATATATATATATATATATATATATATATATATATATATATATATATATATATATATATATATATATATATATATATATATATATATATATATATATATATATATATATATATATATATATATATATATATATATATATATATATATATATATATATATATATATATATATATATATATATATATATATATATATATATATATATATATATATATATATATATATATATATATATATATATATATATATATATATATATATATATATATATATATATATATATATATATATATATATATATATATATATATATATATATATATATATATATATATATATATATATATATATATATATATATATATATATATATATATATATATATATATATATATATATATATATATATATATATATATATATATATAGCCGAACGCCGACGGCATCCTGGTCAATTCGTTCGAGTCCCTGGAGGCGGAGGCCGTCCGGGCCCTTCGGGACGGGGCCTGCATTCCCGGTCGTCGGATGCCGCCGGTTTACTGTATCGGGCCGTTGATCGCCGACGGGAGCAGGGACGTCGGAGGAGAAAAGTTGGAGAAGGCTGAGTGCGTGGCGTGGTTGGACGAGCAACCGCGCGGGAGCGTAGTGTTCCTCTGCTTCGGTAGCATGGGGATGTTCTCCGCGGAGCAGATCAAGGAGATCGCGGCTGGCCTGGAGAGGAGCGGACAGCGGTTCCTTTGGGTGGTGCGGGCTCCGCGGAGCGAGAGCCAGGGGCCGCAGGGATGGGGGCCGCAGTCAGAGCCGGACTTGGAGGCCCTGGTTCCGGAAGGCTTCTTGGAACGGACAGAGCAGAGGGGGTTCCTGGCGAAGTCGTGGGCGCCGCAGGTGGAGGTGCTCAACCACGAGGCGGTGGGGGGGTTCGTAACGCACTGCGGGTGGAACTCGGTGCTGGAGGCGATCACGGCCGGGGTGCCGATGATCGGGTGGCCACTGTACGCGGAGCAGGGGATGAACAAGGTGCTCCTGGTGGAGCAGATGCGGGTGGCGGTGGCAATGGAGGGCTGCGCCAAGGAGCTGGTGGCGGCGGAGGAGGTTGAGGCCCGCATCAGGTGGCTGATGGAGTCGGAGGGGGGGCGGGAGCTGAGGGAACGGGCGGTGGCGACGAAGCAGAGGGCGGCGGCGGCGAGAAGGGAAGCGGGGTCGTCCCATCAGGCGTTGCTGGACGTGGTGAAGACCTTGAGGAATGCAAGCACGTCACCACTTCCAACCACAGGCTTGACGAGTGAGGACCACCTGAAGATGCCGTAAGATTGATGAGATCGGCACCCGTCGGTTGAGGGGTAGTGGACTCCCCCATCTGATGAAGGATTTCAATGGTTTGTGTACCTTTGTCGGAAAACCTAAAAATAAATATTAAAATATTTTGAATAAGTTAAAATTTTAGTCAAACAATTAAATATTAATTAATTAATTAATTAATTAATAATGTGATCCTTAAAAGTAAGTAACTTAAATTTTATTTTTATATGTGAATAATAAAAAAATTTATAATTTTATATTTACGTATAAAAGTAAAATAAAAATAAACTAAAAAATAGATTATTGTTTACCTGTGCTAACTTCCAAAATTTTAAGAGCAGCTCATATCATAACTGATTATTTTATATATGTATATTAATTATTTTTTTCCTTGCTTCTTTTCCATATATTCAACCCACACCTTTCACCCCCCAAAAAAAAAAAACTAATAATAAAAAGGAGTCTCCTCAGATATAGAGAAATGCACGTCAACTCATGCCTTTATCACCAACTCCCACGTGCGTGATCACGTAATCACTTACCTATGATTAAAAATAACAAGAACTCCTGATCAAATCTTATAACTAACAATCCAAGACCAGGTGTGCATGCAGAGAGTACTTTCCGTGAAAATAATTTATACAGGACAGACACACGCAGACATGCATATGTTAGATGACTTCGGTCCCACATTGTTGACGTTTGGATCAGTGTAAATAATTTAGAAGCAGAATCAGACATTTGCACTTCATAGTCAATAGTAAATTTCTTGAATTTATAAAAGACAAACTGCAAAAGCATCTGCCACATATGCACACACCTAACAAGTTGTACATGATATCAATCATAGGTAAGTTCTTCACAAACTACTGAACAAAGAAGAACAAAGCCAAGATTTCAAAGTTATCCAAGTCCAGAACTTAGATTTCAAGCATATCACAACATGATAAAATAAATTAGGCCATAAAAATGTAGACCTAAA
This sequence comes from Musa balbisiana, assembly GCA_004837865.1. Taxonomy (NCBI): domain Eukaryota; kingdom Viridiplantae; phylum Streptophyta; class Magnoliopsida; order Zingiberales; family Musaceae; genus Musa; species Musa balbisiana. Next base: position 7,901,477 of record CM017191.1, on the reverse strand, counting down.
GAATGTTAAAAATGAATATCATTCCGGCTGCTTCTGGCTGATGCTTTCTTTGATCACCAAAAGCTAAAGACTCAGATCTAATATGAATTTTCAAAACAAAAGAATGCACTAAAACTCTCCCCAAATATCAGAGGAAGCACTTCATACACCAAAAAGTCAATAGGAACTTATGTATATTCTTTTGTTCATGAAAGTTCAAAGCTGTCAAGTTATACATAACCTATATTTTCTTCTATGAAGAAAGACGGAAAAGACTAGAACTTATTCAAGCATAAATCAAGGTAATACCTGTCACGTCACAGTCAACGCCGTACCATTCCACCGACAGGTTAGCAAAAGGTGCGCCTGTACGTCAAACCAGAGTCTGTACCAAGGTATCTTCCCTAGTATGCCTCGGAAAGCTCAGGGCGGCGCTGTTTGTCGCTGTCCCGCGCGGGTGGCTGCACAGAGATACAGTCTCGCCATTTCACGCGTCCCGGGATGGCAACTGCGCGAAGGTACTATTCCGTCGTTCCGAGCGTTCCTGGACGGCGACCACACATAGGTACCATCTCGCCCCTCGAGGATCGGATGCCACGCCGAATCTGCATGCGACCTACCCTCATGCAACAGTATAAAAACCCTCGACCGGCATCGAGCCCAAGGGGGAAAAAAGAGAAAGCATATCACTAACTCATTCATTGAGGGGCCAAAGTCAGGAACCACCCGAAGCAGGCCTTCTATGCAGAAGAGCGGCCACACTTGAGACGTGATCATCCTGATCAAGAAGGCGTCTTTCCCCAGGCGGCTTCGACAACCCGGCCGGCGTCCAAGAATTTTCGACAAGGAGAGTGGACACCCTGAGCCGCTACCGTTCCTACCAGGAGACAGTGACCATCATCCCGACATCAGCACCACGACCTGTGGTCGATCATCTTCGGTGACCCATCAAGCCGATCTTCGACTCCCGATATTGACCCGTGGACTAGGTCGTGCTGACTCATCAGCCACGACACACACGTTCACCAACATTTTTGGCGCTAGAAGGAGGGTCATGTCTCAAGAGCATCCCACAGGAGTTCTCCCCGAGGGAGAACCACCAGTCGGTCACCCCTCTTTCGGCCTCGAGGATCAACCCCTCCCCACCCACAAAGATGGGGGGGTCCCAACCTTGACGCTAGACCGCTATTGGCGACTGCTCAACAATCCGAGATTTTCTCTCCCCAGATATACCATCGGACCCTCGATCGCGTCGCCCGAGGCACGAAAGATTGTCGCGACCTCCAGAATCAAATTGAGGAACTAATCCAAAGAGGTCACCTCGTGTGCTACCTCAAGGAACTGGGAGAAACAACTCCGCGACCCAAGGGACCTATCAAAAGGCAGATCGACGTCATTATCGGTGGACCGACCGTCGATGGCAACAGCTCGACGGCAAGGAAGGCCTACACCCGAAGCATGGTGGAAAAACACCCTTGACCCGAGTTCGAGCCCGAAATCACTTTTGGAACCAAGGAGGTCGAGCGCTACTACCATGATGACGCTTTGGTAATCTGCGTCCGGATCGCCAATGCTCGGGTCAAAAGAGTTATGGTCGACACTGGGAGCTCTATCGACCTGCTCTACCTCGACGCCTTCAAGAAGCTCGGTTTAATCGATGAGGACCTCACCCTAATGAACTCAGTGCTCACTAGATTCACCGAGGATTCCATCTCCCCGCTCAGGACCACCTCCCTCCCCGTCACCATCAGTGAAGAGCCAAGAACAAAGACGACGACAGCTACTTTCATGGTAGTTGACCTGCCTTCGGCCTACAATGCCATCCTTGGCCGCCTGATGCTCAACAAACTAAAAGCGGTGGTTTCTACCTACCATCGAGCGACTAAATTTTTGACCTCGGCAGGGGTCGGGGAATCCCGAAGCGACCCCGAAGAATCAAGGCAGTGCTACCTTATGGCAATCACTCTCTAGGGGAAGTCGCACTCTCAAAAAATCTCGGATCTGCTAGTCATAGGTGCCCAACAAGCCAATCACCGCTAGAGAGGAGGACGCTTGACCTCCTTCACCCTCTCCTAGAGATTTGCAAGGAAATAGAGATATACGATCTCCTTAGGTAACACAATTTATCTTATACGCAGTTTTAAGTTTCGCGATTTTGTGCACCAATTTTCACACGACGACAAACATCTCTTTGGGAATAGGGGATTTTGTTTTCTTGTTCTTCCGCTGCGCATGTGATGTCGCCCCTAAGATTTCCCAACAGTGGTATCAGAGCCAGGTTGTTCGTGCGAATGATTACTGTGCTCGAAGATGGCTGCCTGCTTGCTACCATCTTTGTGCAGGCAGGCTGCCTACAGCGGTGGCGCACAAGGGCGACGCCTGCGGGTGTTGGACCCATGGGCTGAGGCGCCGCGGGGCAACTATGCCTGTGGCCATTGCGCTCGTGAGCAAGGGTGCCGTGGGGCAACGACGCTTGCGACCGCTGCGCTTGCGGCCGCTTCTCTTGTGGGGTGAGGCGCCGTAGGGCAACAGCGCTTGCGACCACTTCTCCCGCGGGGTGAGGCGTCGCAGGGCAGCGCCCCGCCCCCCGCCGCACAGGTCGTTGCCTGTAGGGTGGCGACGGCGGCGGCAACAACATGGGAGAGGAAGAGGGGCTTAGGGTTTTGGGCAAAAAGATAGTTTTGCCCTTGTGAATTTTAGAAATTCTAGTTCTGTCCCTTTTATCCAAATTATAAAAATGCCCCCTTAGAATTCAAAAAATTCCCTACATGTCCTTGATTTAAAAAAATATTAATTAATTAAAAGTTTAATTGATTATTATTTTATTATTATCTAGTAGTCATATATGATGATGATTTATACATGTGACGTATAATGTATGGACGGATGATCATGGACCGTGTGATATGTGTACTTGTGATTATTATTATTGGGGCCTGCGAACCTTTATCATATTTCTCGTTTATTGTCGGGCCTACGTGACTATGATTAAGTTGTAATCACTTGAGAAGGCGCAGTGGGAACGTGGATGCAATAGCGAGACCCATGAGACGGACGATCGCGATGCATAGAGATGCATCGTGATGTCGACGAAACCAACGAGGATGAGATGGACGATCACAGGGCATGGAGATGCACCGCTGCACACATAGATATTGATGTGAGTAATTAAGCCTACTGGCTCGGGCCTGATCACATTATGTTGTGGTACATGATCATCTGGTGTGATTGTTTTTACATCTGCTAGATATGGATATATATTTACATGCGATGTAGATATATATTAAATATATATGTGTGTGACATGTCATATTAGGAGACCAAATTATAGGAACCTCTCTCTCAACAATATTAAGTCGGTAAACGTGAGGCAATTAGATTGACCCACGTGGCCTTCCATCGTTATAGGTAGGAACCAATTCCCGGTATAGGTTGAGTTGGTCGAGTCCCTCGAGGCTCACCTATATCGCGATTCGCTATCTTATCTACGACATAGAGATGTCACCGGTGACCTGAGGACATTGTATACTTGGTCGAGTCCCTCAAGGGTATATCATCAAATCAGACTCATCTTGTAATGATAGTGTTGACTTAATCGAACATCATGGTTGGTCGAGTCCCTCGAGACCATGGTGATTTGGAGGCCGAACATGACAGAAATCACAAGGAGGTATGATCGGCAAGAGTTGTCTACCTTTTGGGCTTAGTGTGATTGGTCGAGTCCCTCGAGGTTATACTAAGACGCTGATTGGATCCTGATCCCCACTAGAAGTTTGCCGGAGACTTCCGTTTCATGTGCTAAGGGTGTCGCGTGACTTGCTAGTAAAATAGTGGGAGCATATTAAGATAGAAGTCCATATCTTGATTGTTTATTTCTTGTAAAATCTGCATGTTATTAATTTCTACTGCATCTTTATTTTCAGAAAATGTCACTTTCAAATCCCTTTCGTGGCATACTTGATGTCAACCGCCTCACTAATCCAAATTACACGGATTGGCTCCGCAACTTGAGAAATGTTCTCACGGTGGAGAAAATCACATACATCCTTGATATAATGATGCCTACGCCCGAGGAAGGGGCAAGCGAGGATGAGATCGCTCGCTACGTGAAGTATATTAATGACTCCACTCTTGCTCAGTGCTACATGTTGGGCTCTGTGACTCCTAAGTTACAGAGACAACATGAAAAGATGGATGTCAAATCTATTCTCTTACATGTTCACAAATTATTTGAGGAACAAGGAAGGACTCAGCGTTATAAGAAATCCAAGAGCCTCTTCCGTGCTAGGATAATTAAGGGGACACTGGTTCAGAACCATGTCTTAAAGATGATTAAGTAGATAGAGAAGCTCACAGGTCTAGGAATGGTCCTAGAGGATAACTTATGTGTGAACATTGTACTTCAGTTCTTACCAGATTCCTTTTCACGGTTTATAATGAATTTTAATATGAACAAGCTTGAGGTGACTCTCCCAAAACTCCTCAATATGTTGAGAGAGCAGAGAGTATTATCAAGAAAGAGAAGCCTTCGCTCCTCAACTTCAGTCCTTACCAGATTCCTTTTCACCGGTCCAGTCTTCGCTCGTTGCACAGCTTGGCTCCCTAACTCACGACTCGCCAGTCTTAAATCTAAACCCGAAGCCGGTCACTCGGTCAACAGATCCAACCCTTCCCAAAGCACAAGGCGCCACTCACCAAGCAACTTCACGGCGAGCTAGCCCGACTTCCCCTCGCAAGCAATCAAGACACCTGTGGCACTCCAATCGAGGCATGCCCTTCGCCCTCTCGCGAGGACCCCATGGCACGCCTCGGTTTTGGGGGGGGTGGGGGGGGGGGGGGGGGGGGAAGAGAGAGAGAAGTGATAAGGTAAATTTAGACCCTAGCCACGTCACAGTCAACGCCACGCCACTCCACCGACATGTCAATAAAATGTGCGCTCCCGTAGGTCGAACCAGAGTCCGTACTAAGGCGTCTTCCCTAGTACACCTCGGAAATCTCGGGGCGACACCGTCTGTCGCCGTCTTGCACGGGCGACTATACAGAGCTACACTCTTGTCGTTTCACACGTATCGGGATGGCAGCTGCGCGAAACTACTATTTCATCGTTCCGAGTGTTCCAGGACGGTGACCGCACATAGGTACCATCTAGCCCCTCGAGGATCGGTCATCACGTTGAATCTGCGTGCGGCCTACCCTCGTGTGGCAGTATAAAAACCCCCGGCCGGCGTTTGGCCAGGGGGGAAAAAGAGAAAGCATATCACTAACTCATTCGTTGAGGGGCCAAAGTCGGGAACCACCTAACGTGGGCCTTCTGTGCAAGAGAGTGGCCATACTCAAGACGTGATCATCCTGATCGAGAAGGCGTCTTTCCCCAATCGGCTCCGACAACCCGGTCGACGTTCAAGAACTTCTGACCAGGAGAGTGGACACCCTGAGCCGTTATCGTTCCTATCAGGAGACAGTGACCATCATCCCGACATCAGCACCATAACCTGCGGTTGATCAACTTCGACGACCCGTCAAGTCAATCTTCGACTCCCAATATTGACTCGTGGATCAGATCGTACTGACTCATCAACCACGACACACACGTTCACTAACTAACAGGAGTCAAAGCAGCCAAAGTAGAAAATACAAATTGGTATTATCTAGTATTCGTAGTTTTAGAGTACAAAACTGCCCCTCTTTTGTCTTCTTCTTTGTGTTATACATACAGATTGCTCCCCGAGAAAAAGAGCGACACATCTTAGCCGACGTGTCCTTCCATAAGTCGCCTTTATCATGTATTAATGGATATATACAAATATTTCATCTATATATATTATGATTTTTCCATTGATTTTAATGAGCTCTCGATCCAATCGATCATGGAAAGTTTCTAGAAGATCCATTAAACTGTCCATTTCGAGTTGTGCACCCACGCTTAAATAATTTGTTGCACTCCGACGACCACGTCACCGCTTACGTTGTCGAGAGTATGCGACGCGGCGTTACATATACCGCCGTGCGGCAAGATAAGCTCAGATATCGGCGAGCAAAGGCGATGAAGCAAACGGTGGTTTTGTACCCAGTGCCGGCGATGGGCCACTTGGTGCCCATGGTGGAGCTGGCCAAGCTCTTCGTCCTCCACGACTTCTCCGTCGCTGTCATCCTCATGCACACGCCCGTGAAACATCCCTCCGTGGACCCCTTCGTCGCCCGCGTCTCCTCCGCCTACCCCTCCATCTCCTTCCACCAGCTCCCGCCGGCCGCCTCACTCCCAGATACCCCGGTCCCCCGCTTCTTGGACCTCGTTCTCCCCAACAACCCCCAGCTCCTGTACTTCCTTGAAGCCCGTTCCCGCACCTCCGACGTCCGCGCCGTCGTCCTCGACTTCTTCTGCACCGGTGCCCTGGCCGTCACCGCCAAGCTCCGCCTCCCTCCCTACTTCTTCTTCGCCTCCAGCGCCGCCGTTCTCGCCGCCTTCCTCTATCTTCCGACCCTCTACGCCACCGCCGACATCGACTTAAAGGCGCTCGGGAACTCACCGATCCACTTCCCAGGGCTGCCCCCGGTCCCCGCCTCCGACATGCCTCGCAACATGATCGACCGCGATGAAGACTACTTCAAGAGGATTATACGTGTCTTAGAGAGTTTGCCGAACGCCGACGGCATCCTGGTCAATTCGTTCGAGTCCCTGGAGGCGGAGGCCGTCCGGGTCCTTCGGGACGGGGCCTGTATTCCCGGTCGTCGGATGCCACCGGTTTACTGTATCGGGCCGTTGATCGCCGACGGGAGCAGGGACGTCGGAGGAGAAAAGGTGGAGAAGGCTGAGTGCGTGGCGTGGTTGGACGAGCAACCGCGCGGGAGCGTTGTGTTCCTCTGCTTCGGTAGCATGGGGATGTTCTCCGCAGAGCAGCTCAAGGAGATCGCGGCTGGCCTGGAGAGGAGCGGACAGCGGTTCCTTTGGGTGGTGCGGGCTCCGCGGAGCGAGAGCCAGGGGCCGCAGGGATGGGGGTCGCAGTCAGAGCCGGACTTGGAGGCCCTGTTTCCGGAAGGCTTCTTCGAGCGGACAAAGCAGAGGGGGTTCCTGGCGAAGTCGTGGGCGCCGCAGGTGGAGGTGCTCAACCACGAGGCGGTGGGGGGGTTCGTAACGCACTGCGGGTGGAACTCGGTGCTGGAGGCGATCACGGCCGGGGTGCCGATGATCGGGTGGCCACTGTACGCGGAGCAGGGGATTAACAAGGTGCTCTTGGTGGAGCAGATGCGGGTGGCGGTGGCGATGGAGGGCTGCGGCAAGGAGCTGGTGGCGGCGGAGGAGGTTGAGGCCCGGATCAGGTGGCTGATGGAGTCGGAGGGAGGGCGGGAGCTGAGGGAACGGGCGGTGGCGACGAAGCAGAGGGCGGCGGAGGCGAGAAGGGAAGCCGGGTCGTCTCATCAGGCGTGGCTGGACGTGGTGAAGACCTTGAGGAATGCAAGCACGTCACTACTTCGAACCACAGGCTTGACGAGTGAGGACCACCTCAAGATGCCGTGCGATTGATGAGATCCGCAGCCGTCGGTTGTGGAGTAGTGGACTCCCCATGTGATGAAGCAATTCAATGGTTTGTGTACCTTTTTTGGAAAACCTAAAAATAAATATTAAAATATTTTGAAAAAGTTAAATTTTAGTCAAACAATTAAATTATTAATTAATTTATTTCTTAATAAATAATGTGATCCTTAAAAGTAAAAACATTAAATTTTATTTTTATATGTGAATAATAAAAAATATTATAATTTTATCTTTACGTATAAAAGTAAAATAAAAATAAACTAAAATATATATTATTGTTTACCTGAGCTAACTTTCAAAATTTTAAGAGCAGCTCATTTATTAGCTTATTATTTTATATATGTATATTAATTTTTTTTCCTTGCTTCTTTTCCATATATTCAACCCACACCTTTCACCCCCACCAAAAAAAAAACTAATAATAAAACGGAGTCTCCTCAAACATAGAGAAATGCATGTCGGCTCATGCTTTTATCACCAACTCCCACGTGCGTGATCACGGACTTCATCGCCTATGGTTACCCGTGCTAAAATTGTACCACTTTGACTGCCTTCTTCCAGATCTAAAGTACGAGCTGCCGCCACCACCACCACCACCACCGCCACCTCCTCCGTTCCACTCGCCATGGCGTCATCGTCCTCATCCCTCGGAGCCGTCTCCTCCTTCAATCTCCAAACCTCATCCAAAACTCCACAGCCTTTGGCATCCTCGTTGATCCCACTGAGCCCAAATCCCTTCCGTCCTAAAACTAAACTCCCCAAACTGGCTGCAACACCCTGCAGACGACAATTTTGTCTTCCAAGAAGAAGCATCGATGCTTCCCTCTTCCCCGCCAAGAAGTCCACGACCGATTCTAGGCCAAGTATTCTTCTTCTTCTTCTTCTTCTTCTTCTTCTTCTTCTTCTTTTTCCTCTTCTCCTTTTTGTAGAATTTGTTATGTGGCCTCTGTTTTGCCGGTGGCTGACGAGGCAAAGACTTCAGCTAAGGTGCAGGAGCTGAGCGTGTACGAGATCAACGAGCGGGACCGCGGCAGCCCCGCCTACCTCCGCCTGAGCCAGAAGGAGGTCAATTGCCTCGGCGATCTCGTCCCCTTTAGCAACAAGGCAAGCTCAAGCCTTTCGATCTCGTCGATTCGGTATATGTTCTCAATGTATATGAGTAAATGCCTCAACGACTGATGTGTGAAATAGTTGTACTCCGGGAACCTGGAGAAGCGGTTGGGCATCACGGCGGGGATCTGCGTGCTGATCCAGCACGTGCCGGAGCGGGGTGGCGACCGCTACGAGGCCATCTACAGCTTCTACTTCGGGGACTACGGCCACATCTCGGTGCAGGGGGTGTACCTGACCTACGAGGAGTCCTACCTGGCCGTGACCGGCGGCTCCGGCGTGTTCGAAGGCGCCTACGGCCAGGTCAAGCTGCAGCAAATCGTGTTCCCCTTCAAGCTCTTCTACACCTTCTACCTCAAGGGGATCCCCGACCTGCCCAAGGAGCTGCTCGGCACGCCAGTGCCGCCCTCACCCGTCGTCGAGCCCACGCCAGCCGCCAAGGCTGCCGAGCCCCACGCCGCCGTCAAGAACTACACCAAGTGATCGGGATCGGGTCAATGCCTGTCGGCGCGAAGCAAATAATGGAGTCGAATCCTTTTACTTTGGGGTGACGTGAGTGCGTTAGAACGCTTGCGTAAGTCGTGACCCCGCCTTTGATTGGGTATTGTAATTACCTACTTCGGTTGTGGTTTGTTCGTAGTGGAGATTTCCGTGTGAACTGTTCCAACTCTATGATGTGTTTTTGTTTTCTGTTTTATTTTGTTTTGTTTACTTGATGAACATGTAATCATTTCAAAGAAAATGAATTTGTTATTATGATTAAATATTAAATTATCTAATATGATTTTAAAATTGTTATTTTATCGACAAAGAATTTAGTAATTTGAAAAAAGATTAGTAATTCTTAATTCCTACCGAAGCAATTAATTATGTTTGGTTTGGTTTCTTCGGTTCAGTTTCGATCTTCACAGTAAATGTGTTCGATTAAGTTCGAGAACTTTTTCCAAACCGAACGTAAACCGGGAATTACTGACGCTAATTGATTCGGTTTGACTTGGTTCAATCCCTTCGGTCCAGCTTGAATCTTCTCAGTCGAATGTGTTCAATGAGGTTCGAGATTTGTTCAAACCAGACCGAACCGGACCAAACCGAGGAAACAGTGGGATAACGCACGTGAATAAGAAATAATAAATAAATAAAATTAATTCATTCTCTCCCCTTCCTATTTGGCCAGCCGTGTCGAGAAAGGAACACTGAGAGGGGAGGAGAGGAATCCAAGAATCCGTCGCCGACGGTAACGTGCCCTCGAATTTAAGAACATATCCTACCTTTTCTTCTCTCCCTTGCTCGATCTCTTCTTCTTTTTTTTCTCTGGTTTATTCCTTCCCCTTTTCGATTGATCTCTTCTTCCCGCTTGTTGTTTTGTTCTTTCTGATCGATCTTTGCTCGTTGGGGGTTTGGTGGGAACAGTGCGAGGTCCTTCGGCCATGGCTTCCAAGCGGATCCTCAAGGAGCTAAAGGATCTTCAGAAGGACCCCCCCACGTCGTGCAGCGCAGGTATCTCGGATTCCGACGCCTAGGTTGCTCTATCTTTTTCCTGCGATTTTTTCCTCTGTTAGGAGGTCGATTCTGATTATGCATCTCGATCAGGATGCTGTGCTCTGTCGTTAGGCCTTCTTGTTGCTGCTAGTCCCCTTGGTTGCTAGTTTTTTGTTCGAAAAGTTATCGCCTTACTGGTTTTTTGGTGTTGAGATTTCAGCATCATGTAAATCGTGGCTCGAATTCATGAAATCCTACTTTCCTTCTGCTTCTGTATTATGTTTATACCAGGCTGAAAGTGTACCCATATATATTTTATTTTGTATGGTTATAGACACAGCGATCACAATTCAGGACAACAATTTTGGAAAAGGCTGCTTTAAAAAAGACCCAGCTGAAAAGTTCATGCATCTCAAGCAAAATAGAGTAAGGCAGAAAAGAATTCAAACGAGACAGAAATGCAAGTCAGGACAGCCCATAATAGCCCGACATAGACTTCCTAATCTTTCCTTCATTTTACTGGGTTTATGCTTATATTCACATCAATAATATTGGACTAAAAGGTTTCTAGAATGTGATTTGGATTTGCAATGCCATACTAATCCTTATAAGCTCGATCAAGTTTATTATTGTAGCAAGGACACAGAACGATGTACTTTGCAATTTTCTTCAGGGATGTCTTTGTCAATTCATATCTGTCGATTGGTACAATTTAGTAAATTATTCAATGAGTTGAATCATAATAATCATTTTTTTCATTTGAACTTAATTTGCCGGTATATGTTTTCTTTTCCTATCATCTTTGTTCTTCAATGCTTAAATGCTGGTGATTTCTAGATTTTAAGTTGATAAAAGAATGTTACACATGCCACATCATACGACATGCTAGCGTGCCTTGAAGATATGGTTGCTTAGTGAACTTATTTAAGTTTTGAAATCATGCCACAGTTGTAGCCTTACAATGATGATCCTTTTTCTGATAGCAAGTTTTGCATGTATTGGCATTGTACAGGTCCAGTGGCTGAAGATATGTTCCATTGGCAAGCAACGATAATGGGCCCACCTGACAGTCCATATGCAGGGGGAGTCTTTCTAGTTACTATACACTTCCCTCCAGATTATCCATTCAAACCACCAAAGGTATTGTTAATATGGAATTTCTAGGACTAGAGTTGTTTTTTCTCCTTTGTCAAGTCTGCCATAGAACTTTTTTTCTTTTGGCATGTGTTCTATAATTTCACTGTGTAAAGCATTTCTTTATTTACCCAACAACCTCATGAACATGATTGTAATTATGAATTCTGATCACCTATTCAATTTGTATATTGACATTCACTATTGCTTGCTATTACATGACTAATGTGACGTTATCTGTACATTCAACCATGTACTTCTATTCAACATATTTCTTATGTATATACCATGTGGTGCTTGCTAGGAAGGTAATCAAGCTCACCTCAAAACAAGCTAATCATGCTCAAAATAAGCTGGAAATTCTGTTGTGGAGCTGAAGCTTTGGTTTAACTATATTTTTAGAGTTGAGATAGATTTGAACATTAAGCTCAACCAATGACTTCAAGCCATACACAGCAGTTCTATTTTTTTCAGATGAAATACAATATAATTAAATGCTTTAAGCATATATCCTAAATCCTATTCTACAAGCTGAGTATCAGTTATTAAAGGTTCCAGCTATTATGGGGTATGCTATAATCTGTCTTATGTGAATGCTGCTTTTGATTCACAAGAAAAAAATATTCTTAGTAATTATAGTTGTGCATGCAAGTCGTTTCTAACTTGCTAACAGTTCAAGATGCTTTTTGTGTTGGGTACCGGATTAGTCAGACCAGTGTGTTACGAGCATCCATATACTGCTGCTTTATACCAATGGGGAAAATAAAAAAATAAAAAATAAAGAAGACATGAAGGAAAGAAGAAATGAGGGGGCTTACTGGCTACGAGGGTATTTTCCTTTGTCCTCTTCTTAAAGACCAGCTATCAGACCGGAGATGGAAAAAGACATCCAACTTCCTCTCCTTTTTCTCCTCCTCCTATTTCCAGTGATTTTGCTTAGAAAAAAAATGTGAAAGTTCAACGAAGGGAAGCCTACTTTCTGTAGTAAGATTTCAAAACCATGTTATTGTAGCTTTTTACACATTTAAGTTTCCTGCATTGTCAATGTTAGCCTTAGCAAACAATTACTGAAGTTCTTTGTATTCATATGAAAAATGAGTGAACTCCAGTTCTTGCAACTTTGACTTGATATAGATTTTAATTTGCTTTACCACTTAACTTTATGTGACTTAGATGATGCTGAAGACATTTAAGGTCTGGAGAACAAGGTTTAGCGGAAGATTAGAGAAATATACCTCATGTAGACCTGTTCATTTATTTTTCCAAAGATGATAGATTTATTTTTAGATGGCGTAACAGGAGCCAGTTTTGTTTGGTTGCAAATAATAGTATGAAGATCTTTTCTCAAGGAAAATATAACCTTAATTCTTGGGACATGTGTTTCACTGTAAATGGATACAATTTTCCACCTTTCATTTGTTTTGGAACAGAGGACACACACAACTACCAGTCTACCTGGTGAGGTGCCTAATAGTGTAATAATAAAATGAAATGGTTCTTGTTTGGACCATTTTTCCAACTTACATGTTTGTGTTCTGCAGGTTGCTTTCAGGACCAAGGTTTTCCATCCAAACATCAATAGCAATGGAAGCATTTGCCTTGATATCTTGAAGGAGCAATGGAGTCCAGCTTTAACCATTTCCAAGGTTACTTTTTTCCCTTCTGTTGTAGTGTTTGTCATTTACAAAGTTGTATGCTCAGCATTTGCACTTCATCAGAGTAATGACTGTAAATAGTCAGACTAAGAAGTGCTCATATTAAAGGAGCATTTTAAATAAGCCTCTATGCCATTATATAACTTCACTTTAGTCATAGTAAGGTCTATGGGTCGAGTCACGGGCACACCTAACTCAAACCAGGAGATATCCACTGTAGCCCATCTTCAAAACATGGTTGCCATTTGGTTTCATGTTACGCAACTCCATTTCGTTTCTTGAATGCCAAATGTAATCAGAACCCTTATTGTAGAAATTATTGAGTCATGTCTAAAATGAACAACTCGTCCATGAATTCACCATCTTTTGTTTGCGTAAACTGAAAGTAGGTACAACATCAATAGCAATGGAAGCATTTGCCTTGATATCTTGAAGGAGCAATGGAGTCCAGCTTTAACCATTTCCAAGGTTACTTTTTTCCCTTCTGTTGTAGTGTTTGTCATTTACAAAGTTGTATGCTCAGCATTTGCACTTCATCAGAGTAATGACTGTAAATAGTCAGACTAAGAAGTGCTCATATTAAAGGAGCATTTTAAATAAGCCTCTATGCCATTATATAACTTCACTTTAGTCATAGTAAGGTCTATGGGTCGAGTCACGGGCACACCTAACTCAAACCAGGAGATATCCACTGTAGCCCATCTTCAAAACATGGTTGCCATTTGGTTTCATGTTACGCAACTCCATTTCGTTTCTTGAATGCCAAATGTAATCAGAACCCTTATTGTAGAAATTATTGAGTCATGTCTAAAATGAACAACTCGTCCATGAATTCACCATCTTTTGTTTGCGTAAACTGAAAGTAGGTACAACATCAAATCTCTTTTTCCCCTTTGAGTTCTTTTTCCAATCTTCTTTTATCTGAGCAAGTTAAGGATAGGTTTTCTGTTTTATTCAACAGGTATTGCTATCAATCTGCTCGCTGTTAACAGATCCAAACCCAGACGATCCATTGGTTCCAGAAATTGCCCACATGTACAAGACAGACAGAGCCAAGTATGAGGCCACTGCAAGGAGCTGGACTCAGAAGTATGCAATGGGTTAGCACCAAAGACCATGAAAGGTTCCCATGGACTCAGGCACTTGCTAATCATGTGTGGAGGCATGCTGTGTTCTGTTTGTAAAATTGGTAGTAGCCTTCCCCTGTGTCACTTAACCTGCTTAAAGACTAGAAAGTTTCAAACTTCATCAAGCTCTTCAAGTTTGGTTGTAATTGATTGTTTGCATGGATATTTTAGTGTTTGAACCATAAAATTCTCTTGCGTTGCTTGGATTATGGATAATTACTTCTCAAAGATGATGTGGGGCTCATTGGCCATCATACCATGTCAAGAGCATGCCAATTAAAGTTGTCAAGTTAAACAACATTCATAACCCACAATTTACCACCAACAATTGACTTGGCCCTGAATTCTTTTTCCAAACCTATCATTGCTCTTCTTACATATAACTACGATTGGAGTGACAAATTAGAAAAAGGTTTAGATGATATGGTGATCAGTGAAGGATAATCTGATGACACTAAAAGGGTTGGATGATATAATTACAGCATCTTTTATTATCTCTAATGATAAAATTTAACTTTTTCCTCGCTTGTTTGTTATAAGATTCATCAGAATTAAGCATATATTGCTCGTTTGTAGTTGTATTCCATCGAATCAGAGCATGATTTATCTCACTGTATCCTTTACATTTCTAGCCTCGAGTATAGCTTTATAAAGGAGCAATAAGATGTCAAAACGCATCTTACCATATGAAAAAGTCTATTTTACCACTGTCTTCCTTGAACCCATCGTTGCTTCTACTTTCTTGCACCACCTTCGCAATTTCCTCTGTGCCCTCATCGAATCCAAGAGTATTGCGAGCATGAGTGTAGGTGCCCACACCAATCTTAATAATTCTTGTCATAGGCTAAAGACATCATACATGTGGAAGGGGGTCGATATGAGCAATCCACACGTGAAGACATAAGCGATTAAGGGAGAGTGATTAATAGGACGAAAGGGTTATGATAGTCATTAAAAAAGTATTATCTAAGAATTTTTTAAGTTAAGATGCTCCATAATAAATTTTTCATGTTTAGAAACTTTTTCTAAAAATTTATTTTATAATATATATATATACACATGAATTTTTGGAAAAAAATTTCATAGTGTCCCAACTTAAAAAAATTTTTATAGAACGCTCTTTACCACATAAAAAAGTCTATTTTACCACTATCTTCGTTGAACTCATCGTTGCTTCTACTTTCCTGCACCACCTTTGCAATTGCCTTTATGCCCTCATCGAATCCAAGAGCATTGCGAGCATGAGTATAGGTACCCATACCAATCTTAATAATTCTTGTCAGAGGCCAAAGACATCATACATATGGAAGGGGGTCGATATAAATAATCCACACATGAAGACATAAGCGATCGGGGGAGAATGATCAATAGGACGAAAGACGATGATCGATAGGGTTATGATGGTCATTAAAAAAGTATTATCTAAGAATTTTTGAAGTTAAGACGCTCCATAATAAAATTTTCATGTTTAGAAATTTTTTCTAAGAATTTATTTTATAACACACACACACACACACATATATATATATATATATATATAGGTGTAATAATTTATTCTTTTTTGAAGGAAAGCACGCCCCCTCTCTTTAGACCGATAAACCAACCACGTGACCAGATTGTCCCCAACAAATCTTTCATTTACATCAACACCCTCACAGTGGTAAGTTCACCCACGTTGAGGTGCGAAGCGAGCAACCCCTTTTGTCTCCGTCGCTCTTCGTAAGGTTTGGTCCGAGGCCTGTGGAATCCTCCGGTGGCATCCCTCCGATGGCGAAATTGTTTTGGTTGGAACCCGTTCTTCCACTGGGAATCATCGCCGGGATGCTCTGCGTGATGGGCAACGCGCAATACTACATCCACAGAGCCGCTCATGGGAGGGTGAGATCCGAAAATTCTCCCTTGGTTTCTTCCTTCTAGTTCTTGAATTGAATCTGGGCTGATGATCTTTGCAATGATGACGTAAAGATCATTTTTTGTGGTTTTTCCTGAACAAAATGCAGCCGAAGCATATCGGTAATGATGTTTGGGATGTGGCGATGGAGCGGAGGGACAAGAAGATCGTGGAGCAGTACTCTGCTAATTAGGTCTGTTTCTCTTAATTATTTGTTCGTTTCTTTTCCTTCTTTTTCTTTTTCGATTGGTATTCTTTTGATGCTTCTAGGGTTAGCTTTCGTGGTGTTCAATTTCTCCTAAAGCAAGAAGGAACTCTTTTGGGGCAGCGAACCTCCTCGCTGATATAATGAAATTCGAATTTTTTTGCCCATGCATCTTCCACCTTTGGATGGAAGTCCACCGTCATAAGATTAACCCTTTCATCTCTGTATGTGTAAGTATGTTTCATGAAATAGGAAATGTGATCGATTAATCTAGGGATGGACCAACAATGAACGGACCATTAGATCTAGCAGAAACTTTTGGAAAATGGGATGAGTTACAAGAAGTTTGGCTCTGGCACTTTAGTGAAGGAAATTTGTAACTATATCAAGGCAAATCTAAGAGAAAATTAGTTTTCTAAAATGTTGGATTAGATAATTAATAATATGATACTTGTTTCCTTTAATTATGTTAGTCATCAAGTCTCTAGCCAGCTATTGCCATAATGATTTAGGAAGCACTGATTTTAGATATTTTTCGTGTTAAAGGTAGCTTAAATTGTCACCTTGAGATTTTCTAGATCCTGTCCGAAAATTTTTTATCAGAATGTTTTCGACTCCATGTTGCCTCTTATTTGTTTAGGCTTGATTGCCTGTTGCTGACATTATCCAGTACCTTTTTTCGATAATCAAGTCAATTACATGCAGATACTGAATCACATCCCATGTTAGATACTTAACTATTGACCATTCTATAGTATCCTCAGCTCTTACTTGAGTCCTTTATTATAGATGCAAGATGATGTATCTATAAAATCATCCTTTTCACAATCTTCAGGGAATTGCATAATCTATTCTTTTAATGCTATTGACTGCCTGAAACTTCTTGTTTTCCTATGGCATCTCTCGATGATTTTATTTGGTTGCTGCCCTAAATTTTTCGGCTTGTTATTTGACTCTGCAATACATTGTCTTCAAAAGACTTCTCTTGATGATTCTGGTACAGCAAATCATTGTTATCATATCATCATTGTCTTGAGTTCTTTGTGTATGGTGATCCCTGAAGGGTGATCTCCTAGGATATTGATAAATGACTCGTAATGAAATGATATAGTTCAGTTTCTTAGATCCTTTATGTCTAGTTATCACCGTTTTAATGTTACATGGCTTTGTTATTACTTGTTGACTGGAACCGTCAAAGTTGACATTCATTTGACCTGGCCAAAGTTGTCAAAGGCACTAGTTTCTAATAGGCATTAAGGCACCTCACTGCTTGAGTTGCTGGGTCCTTGCAAAGGCATTTATTTGAGAAAAAGCAAAATGCTTATCTTACAATTATAAAAATATATTTAAGGATAAAGATAGTCATTAAAATAAGAACTTAAATCAATTTTAGCACTCAATCAACAAAATGATAATTATATTAGTTCTTATCTGTGTAACAAAATAAAAGAAATATAATCAATAACGACAAGTGCTAGCTGCGGAGAGAGAATGAATGGGGACGAAGTGAAGGGAGGAGAGAAAGCGGAAAGAGAGGGGATGATGATAGTGAGTGCTTGTTGGTCGTGGAGAGAGGAGAGTCGAAGAGAGAGGGGTGTCGGGAGAGAAGAGGGGATAGAGGATGCCTGCAGCAACAGGTACTGGCCACGGATGTAAGAGAGGGGAGGGGTGAAAGGGAAGAGGGAGGGGAGAGGAGGAAAGAGAGAATGGTAGTAGCGGGTGTTATTTCATCATGAGCAGGCTATCATTTCATTCATTACGATGTTAGTTATTTACAGCTCAAATTATTTCATTCATCGTGTGCTTGTGTAGAAGTTTTGTATCAATGTATTGTGGTGTTATGACAGTGGTAAAAAATTGACTGCGGTAGTGTATGACACAATACATAAAGAAAGGGTTGTGCATGGGTGGGTGGGGCTCAAGCAGGTGCCTGCTTGCCCTGGTGCCCAGTTGAGGGTGCCTCTTTTAATGCCCTTCGAGGTGCTCTAGTCTCATCTTGCCTCGTCTGAATGCGTAGGCCAGTGCTTCTATCACTGTCTTGAATTGTAATTCAATTTTTGGAAGTCACTAGATCTTAACATATCTAAGTCTATTTCTTTCGTTGAGTATTTTGAACCTTCTTTGAACCAGCAACAGGATAGCACACATGTAACACCATCCCATGTGGCACAATTCCTAAAAATGCCAAACGTCAATTTTTAATTTCTCCATATTCTAAAAGTTTCAAGCTGTTTCTAATTGTTTGTTGGGAGATTTAAACCCTGCACATGTTATGCATGTTTGTGTCTCTGAAGAGAATATCTAAATAATCATTGTTTCATTATCCATGATGCTTGTATCCGTGTTAGAATTGCCAACATGGAAAATCATGTATGCCTGATGAAACTGATTTTGTAGCTACCGGTGATTCTACAATGATCAACGAGGTGCATTTGTTACCGAGTTTTGTTCAATTTATGTCCATGTTCCATGTCGGCAGTCAGTCGCTAGAAACTAGAAGCTGTTAGGTTCTTTTTATCGAATTGTTGCACTAATCTCTTTATTCCGAAGCACTATAGTGCAAGTTTCTATTTAATCTAATAATTTGCCGCAGGAAGCAATCAAACAAGCAGTGGTTACCCGTTGCTGATGTCTATTCAAGAATAAAAAATCTTGTGCTTATGACCTTCCATGTTCCATATCTCTGTTTTATAGCTTGGGGATATTCAGAAGAACCCTCGTCAATTTCAAGGGGAGAAAACATTGGCAATAATTTGGAGATTTGAATGGTTTTCAATATGGT
Organism: Musa balbisiana; assembly: GCA_004837865.1. Lineage (NCBI taxonomy): Eukaryota > Viridiplantae > Streptophyta > Magnoliopsida > Zingiberales > Musaceae > Musa > Musa balbisiana. Next base: position 7,882,581 of record CM017191.1, on the reverse strand, counting down.
TTGCCACTCTGAGGATGCTGGCAATCCTGGTCGCTTGGGTTGATCCATCTAGACTATTATATGATCAATTTTATGAGTATTTGATGCCAAGATTATAATTTCACACGTATCGTGTAGTATTTATCTGACCAGGAATGAACCAATAGACTGATTTGTTTGAAATTGTCTCATTTTGGATGGTCCGATCCAATTAAACAGAAAAACTTCAATGGATTGAAATAGTATGTCATTGGTTCGGGTTTGTTTCCTCGTTTTTTTCTGGTTCTCTTCCTCCTCGTCCTCTTCTGCTTACGTTGTCTTCTTCTCTTCCTTTTTATTACTACTCCTTTCATCTGTCTCTTTTTTTTTTTTTTTTTGCCCCTCTCTATTTTCCTTCTAATTCTTCTTGAGATTTTATAGTTAGAATTAACTTGCAGATATATGGGTTATTTTTCACACTTTTCAGCTTTGGTCTCGACATTATTGCTTTCTGGATTATTGTTGGACTGCTCCTCCAGCATTTCTCTAGTTGTGGTTGTTAATCTTGAAGATGGAGTGTCTCAGGCTTTTAGAACACGAATCAATCACCTGTCAAAGTTTGAAATCTGAGGATATATCTTATAACCAAAAAGAAAATGTCCAGAACCACACAGCAGCGGCAGTGAGCAGAGACAGACAGGTATACATTATAGTTGTGGGTGAGCAAATGTGTAATGACAAAAAAAAGAATAAATAAAACCCCTGACCACAAACACCCCCCCACCCCTCCCTCCAAAAAAAAAAAAGAAGAAAAAATGAAGGAAGGAACAGTGCCAGTCGCATCTCAAAATGGGTAAGGATGCTGCTGCTGCTGCTGCATCATCGAGCCTTCAGCGGTAGGCATAGTTTCTGCAGTGGTATTAAGTTAGGATGATGACTGCATGCTGGGTGAAGGACTCGAAGGGAGGACAGGGGAGGACCCTTCGGGTACCGATTGCAATGGTGAGTAAAATGGTTGCATCTGGTGGATGGGGTACGCTTCGGCCTCCTCTTCAATGCCTTGGTCATCCAAGTAGACGATGTCCTCCTGCATGGTGAACTGATGGTACTCCACTGTCTCCCTGAGGAATCGGTTCTCCCTTGCGTAGATGGAGTTTTCATGCGCCAGCCTGGCCTTTTCAGCCAGTAATGTCTCCAACTGGAGGCGTATCTGCGTTAGCCACAACAGCAAATGTAAATGGAGAGAGAGAGAGAGAGAGAGAGAGAGAGAGAGAGAGAGAGAGAGAGAGAGAGAGAGAGAGAATGTCTATTGAAGGTTAAATTAGGAAACATACGTAAGCAAACAGCTAAGAAATGAGAAAGCAGAATGCAAACCAGGTCATCATCTGCCGGTGTTTCTCCTTTCTGGCGATTCTCCCGCAATGTCTTGTTCTCCTCTTCAAGCTTAGCACATCTCTCCTTAGCAGTAGCCAAGTCAGCTTTAACGATCTTTAGTTCCCTCAGAAGAAGCTTTGCCTTAGCAGCCATTACATTTGCAACCTGCAACAAGAGAGAAAGGCAGCAAACAACTACAATGAACAAGGAAGGACAACAAGACATTTGCAGAAAATGTGTAGTGACTAGTGACCAACAAAAAGAAGCTTAGATGTCTATGAATTGCACTACCTTAGTCTTGTCTACGATATTGTCTTGGACCATTTATGTCCCGAAGCAACAGTGCACAACCCAAGTCTATGGTTTCAAGCACAAAATTTCATTTTCAGACATTTGAGGTGTCCTACTAGTTGACCATACTATGCAAGAGAATTAATTTAGCCAACAATAATGGTGAAAGTGGTATTTTATGCGGCAAGCAATACACAGTTGCCACCTTACATCGCCAGAAGCCTTCGCTTGGACCTCGGAGCCGACTTGATTATGATGCATATTGGTTGGTGTAGATGGTTCTGTAAATTGAAATGTGGTATCAGAAACTCCAGGTTTTCTTCTAATTTGCAGCTTCCCTGTTTCTTGGATCATGTCAGCTGTCATATGTTCTTCCTATCAAAAAAATGAACCATCATAAGACTCCGGAGGCAGAACTCTGAAAATAATGACATGTCATGGATCATTCAGGCAAACAGAGTAAAGGATGATGTTTGCTACCTTTGGATGAAATGCTGCAGATAGTTAATCGAGTTGACAGCTGAACTAAAATCATTGGAATCAATGAGGTTTACAGGAACTCACCTCAAATTCACTTTTGCTTGTGCCACCAATCTCCCTCAGAGAAGAAGCTATTTTATCCGATCCTCCCCAAGATGTTAAGACTTTTGTGCTCTGGTGGTTTTCAGATATTAAAGGTGATTGGAACTGCATTTAGTATTTGAGTCTCAGTATCCAAAGCAATTGCAGTTGTGCAACAACTGGGAAGAGTATGGATCATAATCCAAAGATGGTTCACTCCTCCAATAGGAAAAACACCACAGCAAAGCAACTTAAATAAATGAACAACAACCCATTCCATCAGGTTAGAAGTCTATTCTCAGCACAAAGAAAGAAAAAGGAGACACAATGTTATGTCATTAGATCCAAAATCATAGTTTAAGTAAGAGCTACAAGTACATAGACACTAATTTTTCGGTAAGGCATATGTGATCACCCTAAATAATAATTGTGACCAGACTTTTTCCGAGAAGCATCGAACCGATCTTAATGTGCCATAACCTCACAAACAAGATTGCCTGATTTTTTTGGGTTGAAAGAAACAAATATAAGCATTTCTACCAGATAAAAAAAAATGTCCTTCACCAAAGCCATTTGATGAAAGAAAAAGCATATCTTGTTTGGCAAAGCCAATTAACAGAAACCTGTTGTGTTCTTGATGTGATAATGCAATTGCTTCCCTCCCCCTCCCCAACAAAAAAAAGAAGGAATCGAATATGTTAAGCGGTATTGATGGACTCAAATGAATTGTATGGGAGAATGCAACAAGGAGAACCATGGATGATCGTTGCATATACATCAAACAATAGCATGTAATTTCCTCAGACCTCAAATGCACTTAAAGATCAAGAAATTGAGCCTCTGTTTCTCTTGATCTATGTTTCAGAGTATGTGTCCTTTGCCCAATTGCGTCTTATCTGATGAGGCCTTTTCGAATCGCAAATCAAATAAACCTAATCTAAGATACATCGACTCAAATTCGCATGTCGATTGCCATCCCTAAGATGAAGGACACAGGAAAAATTCAGGGATCATGGGACGATCAATCGCTAAATCAACGAATCGAAGATCCCATCGGCGGAATCCGAGGAGCACGAAACGAAGGGAAGAAAGTCGAAAATGACGGAGGAGCGGAGGTCACACCTGGGTACGCCTCCGTCGATCGGAATCCCGGTAGGCGGAGACGGAGGAAGATGTGAAGGATGCGGAGCGGCTATAGGCAGAGGAAGCCCGGGCGGGCTGGGCCGGGAGCGGCGACGGCGGCTCCTCCAAGAACGACCGGAAGTCTTCGAAGGTGGTCGACTTCGTCGCGCTGTGCCTCCTCCGGTACGCCATCGGCCCGCGACGCCGCTGAGCGAACCAAAAGTCTCTCCTTTTGCTCTTCTTCTTCTTCTTCTTCTTCTTCGTCTTCTTCTTCTTCCTCGTCTTCGAAAACTCTACGATTCGCCGTGTAAACAGGCGAAGAGCGCGTGGCGGCACGAAATATAAACATCATAAACCAATAAAAAATAGTAATTTCCAACTCACCCGACTCTCCCAACCCGAGAGGCAGAAACGGACCCCTCCACGGGTCCCGCAGAATCTACTTCTTATTCCCAATCATCATACCGGTACACAAGTGAGTGGCGTAAGAACCAGTGCATCAGGTTTTTATGGAACGCAACCGTCGCAAGGTCGTTGCTTTGGCAGTTGGAAGAAAAAAAAGAAGAAGAGAACATTATTATAATAATTATTATTATTATTATTGTTATAATAGTTTCTGATTTTTTAGAAAATGATGAGTATGAGATAAGTGAAAGGATTTTTATTATTTTATTGTCATATGTTATTTGATAATTGTATCCATATTTAGTGTTGATGTGAAGGCATGTCCTTCATGTAATATTGGGAATTATTGTACAAGAGTTTTGGATTTAAAGACTTTAGAATGGATGGATAAAATTCTAAATAATCCTTTTGAGTCAAATTATCCACAAAGGATAAAAGATGATGGACTGTCATGGAGAAGTTGAAGGTGGCTTGCAATTTGAACTTTGAAGCTGGTTATGAAGTGTAGAAATGGAAGATTTTGAACTAGGTCTTGATATTTTACTTTGATCAAACATATTCTCTTTGAAGAAGAGAGAAACACCTCAAGAACTTTGTTGTTTTCTTTCTATGGAAATATAATCACATTGAAAAATATATTAAAAAGTACTTGTAACCCCCAAAATATGATTTGTAATAGTAGTAACAATACTTAGACCTAGAATTGAACCCTACAAGTAAATTGTGTTGAGATTCTATTTTATTTTATTTTTGTTGTATGAATTAGAATTTGATTGTAATTAGTAATTGGTTAATATGATTGAATGCATCACTCATCACTCATACTAGTACTTCTAGGAACAAAATTATGATGTCCTTGAAATCTCAAATCACTTTTGTCCTCTCTAAAATGCACTATTAAATATATTTTTGAGATAAACATCCACATGACTTGCAATCTCTAGCGAGGACACACACACAAGATGAAATCTTAGCCGTCAATAATAGGAAGAAATTGTTTGGTAAAATATAATGCTATTATTTTTACCATCCATACAATGATAATGATTAGAGAAGGTCTGATTTTAGTTCAAGGATGATCATTTATTGGAATAAGAATTTACAATGATTGATTACGTGCTAATTTGATGCAAATTATTGAGAAAGTACAGCTCATCTTTGCCTTGACATGCATCAAATAGAACAATCTTCTTAACTCTCTTTACTTTGAATCAATTGGGTTTATAATAATCATTTGATGAATGCATTTTTTTCAGCTAAATCAACACTGACAAAGTTGTATTGATTGGTGGATCCATTGCTATCTAAATTAATATGATGGGACATTTGGGTTGATCCGATGGGAGACACAAAACATGAATATGGCATGGAAACCCTTATTCCTTTGAACAGGACTTCGAATGGTGACTTGAATGGATAAGTGCAAGAAATCCCACCACCCCAAACACCATGACATATGCGGGGGACAAAGTACGTACTGTGCTCCTGCTGTATGTGCTGCAACGCTAAGCTTTGATTGGCGCCAATCCATGCATGACGACACCTCTTCTTGCACCAGCACCAAATACTATGCTCTCCCTCGGCAGCTTGCGGCGAGCCCTCCACCGTCAGTTTCCCATCTCACCTTGTCATCCGAATGGCGCTCTCTCTCTCTCTAATCCTTTCCATGTTGCTACAGTAGAACACTGGCATCGGTGGCCCAGGGCGCATGGGGAGCACCACCATTTTCCCTGCACTGTTTACCCCGCCCAATCTGGAGTGAGAAAGGCAGTCAAAGGGGCAGTACGACGCACAATGAGCTCAGGCCTGCACCTGTTGTCAATGCCTCCTTTTAGGCTTTTGGACACACCTCCATTGGATCTCTGCTGCAGCGGGCAGATAACTCGAAGAGGTCGCGCAGATGAATCCTCTTCACGTGTTGGTTGCTTCTGCCACCGCTTGCCCTTAGCGTCCCTCTCTCTTGGTTCTAACTCCCATGAACTCTCTCTCTCTCTCTCTCTCTCTTCATCACCCATCCACAGTTCTCATCTCCAAAGGGGGTTCCACTGTATCAGCCTAGGACGGACCTCTTCTATATATCTCTCATTCCCCTTCTCTTGGTTTATGCTCATCTCTCCTCTCTTTTCTTTCTTGTTTCCGACTCATGTCATGTGCAGCCTCTCTTCCGGATTGACCTTTTATTTTGATCGGTATCTTCTTATCATTCTTCTCTTCTTCCTTCTTTGACATGCTTTATGGTGATTTATACAACCTTTTTTTGTGCCTCGGCCATGCACATATGTAGTGTCTTGGGTCAACTCTTGTTGTCTTTCTTCGTCTCTTGGAAGCTCAAAAAAGGATTGGAAGGAAATTATCTGTATGTTTAGGATCATATCATCCTGCGATATTTCTCCTTTATATATCATCTTGTTCTCAGAAATGCATGTACTGGCTATATTTCTGCCCTTTTCTTTGCCTGTTGACATGTGTGCAGCTCTGCCTGGTGAAGATAGAAATTAGGGTTTCGTAGATGGGGGTACTCAAACTAAAGACCCCTTCCACTGCTGGGAAGAACTGTGAAGGTCAGACTTCTTCTCTCTTTTCCTCTCTCGTTCTCTTTCTCTAGATCTACACTGTAGTTTCTTCAAGCACTGTGTTTCTGAAGGGATTGATGACCAAAATCCATGTTTTTTCCTTCTTTTCTCTCTTTTTCTGAGGATGACTTTTATTAACTCGCTTCGCTGCAGCTTTTTCCATGTAAACTTAGAACAAAAAACATTAGCTGTTGCAGCTCAAATAGATAGTTAGGAATGCTTCCTAAATATTTGGAATCCCCATATAACGTTGAGCCTGCAATCAACTGTATTATCTTATGTTTATTGATTCTTCTTTTTTTTCACATTATTACGAATTTTCACCAATTTTTAGACTGTTCGTTTTTGTTAGAAATGTTGTTCTTCGTGTGTTTCCCTCATCTGCACGCATAGTTGAATTACGGTTGTTGATTTATCCTAGAAAATATCCCTTCAGGAAGATTTACATCCAAAAAATAAGATGATATAACTCTGCTCGCTACTCATTGCCAATGATAGATAATAAACCCATGCAGTTCTTCTTGCGTTCGTTATGCTTAGGTAAGGTAAGAAGACTGCAAGATGATTCTGCTTCCTTGCAATCTGTAGACACAGAATCTGCACGAGCATATGGTAAGGCTGTTCTTTGTTGTTAGGAATGTTAAGTTCTTGACATCTTATCCTCCGTAACTATACCAATCTCGTAATTAAATTCGATGTTTCGCGATATCAAAAGAAAATTCTTCTTATGTCTTCCTACAGAAATAGAATCTGAAAACTGTGTTTGAGAGAGCTTCCTTCAGTCCACTCATGGATGGTTGTAGGGTTTGAATCAGCTGCCGACTCATTCGCTCAAACACCCAGTAGAAAGGAAGCGTACACAATTCTCTACTCCACACGGCAGCAGAAGGAAAAAGGGTTCGGGATCTGAGATTGCTACTGTGTGAATGAGTGAATGATGCGGGAGATTATTCTCTCTCTTCCATTCCATACTTGGACTGAAGGGAGCTCCCTCTCTCTCATCTTTTACATGCGTTGGCCATTGCACCTCTTCCTCATCTTCTTCCTCCTTCACCATCTCCTTAGAAGCAAAGATAACATCCCAGGAATTCAGCGAGTAGTGATGAACCCAATCTCAAGTTGGAACTGGAGAGATGATATGTGGCTGCCATTGTGGCCTCCTCCCTCATCCTTGGCAGTCCCTTTCTCATCTCTGCCCATCTTGAAACTCGAGCAAGGCACCATAATTAAGAGCTGCACTTGTAGATTTGTTTGAAGGCTCGGCACTGTGTGTGTCTCCACTACTGCATCAAAGATTTGAAAAGATTCAGGATGCTGCTCCTCGTGCATCAACAGTGAAAGTACAGTTCTGCTCAGGTCTACAAACTCAAAATTAGATGTCATCAGTGCTGTCCGCATGTGGTTCTTTAGAATTGTATTCACTGTTTCGGATGCTCTCTCTTCCGCTCTGCAAATTAAATATTGCTGATGTCTTCAAAGATTGCCTGTAAAGGTGTTGATCACACGAGACATGGCAGTGACATTTGTGACTGCAGCATGTGCAAGTACACACCACTTCATTATTTTTGTTTACTGTGTATTGAGCTCTGCCTTCTGTATGATTCACACAGGTGTAACATCGAACGTTGCAAAAGCTGCAACAACTGTCCCTCCCCATGTTTCCTGCTTTCCTTTTTGCCTTTTGGCGTTCTACACAGTTCGTAACTATGCATTACTCTTAGATCGTGTGATGTGTATTCGAGTCTCCCCCGCCCACATCATGGTCACTCGCGAGGGAGGGGAACCGATCCGTCTCCTCCGTCGTCTTCAACCCCCGTCTCCGGTGAGGCCGTCGCTTCGCCTCACCAGCTCACCGAGCCCCCCCCCCCCCCCTCATGGCTGCCTCCTGGTAATGACCGATGCACTCGGGCCATACCGCACAATCCTACGGCCTGCGTCAGCCCTCTCCATGGTTTTACTTTGATCGAGGAGGATGCCACCAACAAGATAGTATGGCTTTGTTATGGGCTCCGTCTAAGGAACTGTAGCTTCTGTTGATTGTTGTAGGTCAAGGCCGGGTTGCATGGATCAAAATTCGTCTTCGCTATTTATATGTATCCTCTAATCACATAGATAATAGAAACACTATCTACGAATTATTTTCATGTTGAATTATTATCCGTCAAGCAAATAAAATTCACCCGAAAGTTTTTAATAGAAATATCATGTACAAATGTCGACTGTATACGTACACGACTCGTATCTATATCCATACCTAATACATGGACAGCACGGTGATAGCACCGGCTTCCCCTCACCCCCCCGTGAGGTTAGAGGTTTGTCTTATACGTACAATCCTGGCTACGCACGCTGAGGTCGGAGACGCCGATGACCACGTGGCAGTCGGAGGTGGCCACTGCGTGGCGCTTTATGAACCCCAGGAAGGTGACCCGACCCGGCAGCCTCGTCACCGTGTCGAACGCCACCGCCCCCGCGACGACGTCCGACAGAAGGCTGCCCAGCTCCGCAGCGATCCGGTCCACCTCCACCGCCAGGGCGAGCCGGAGGAGCTCCGACCCCCGAGACGGGATCCGGCCGGGCGCCACGTCGGCCTCCCCGACCTGGGTTCCGTGGTACAGAAGGCTGGTGCGGCCGCCGGGGCCGTGGGTGAAGGCTGCGTAGTTGTGGTTGTGGACGCGCACCGCCAGGTCGAGGGTCACGTTGAGCTCCACGCGCAGGGCGGGGAGATCGACGCGGGGAGAGACACCGGAGACCGTGACGGAGACGAGCTCACCCGTCGGTTCGCGGATCTTGAAGACGGTGAGTGCGAGGACGACGGCGGTGACGACTAGGAGGACGAGGACGAGGGTGCAGAGAACGCAGCAGAACCAACGTCGGCGGCGCCTGCGTTGCTCTAAGCCACCGGATTCCTTCATCGTAGGCGAGAGAGAGAGTGAGTTAATGGTGATGGGGTGAGTAAGGGGGATGGATGTGGTTGTGGTATTAATGATTTGGAGCTGCCAACAACCTCAAATAGACATACATTTATAATAAAATAATACTAGTTTTAAGTTTTTTTCTGCTGTTATTTCTTGTTTAATTTCCAAAAAAATGTCAATTGAAGGAAGAAAGAAATTTGTCACTTGTATTAGATTTTATAATATTCATATGTTTTTTTTACTTTTCAATAAAATATTTTATTTATTTAAATATTATAGGTTGAATTTTTAAAAAAAAATTAAAGATTGAAAATTTTTTAGTAGAGCACCCTCACTTTGAAAATTTTTCGGAAGTAATTTTTTTATAACTATACTACCCTATCGACTATCGCTTGTTTTGTCGATCGTCCCTCTCCCTTAGTTGCTTGTACCTTTATGTGTAGGCTAACTCTATTGATCACCTCTTTTGTGTGTGGATTATTCATGTACATACTTTCACAAACGAGTTAACCCTAATTGTTCCTCTATTCGTATGTATATCTCTAGGGTTCGACACGAGTAGTCAGGACTAATGTGAGCATCCATTCTTACGCTTGTAATATCTCTGGGTTCGCTAAGAGTATAAGAAAGATGATGCAAGCAACAGAAGTAGGAAGAAGCAATAGTGAAAGAGACAGCGATACACAACGGGAGGCAATATTAAGTCCAATAAAAATAAGAATAAAACGATCATTTCACGTAATTAAAGACTCAAAACTCTCTGTAAGAATTTTTCAAAATTGAGTTGTTATTAGAAAAATTCTCAAACTTATAAATTTTTTTCAAGAATTCACCTAACATTGTAAGAACAATTCAAAATCATTTAATTTAAATATAATTAAGACATTACACATTAAATTTGCTAAGTCTAGACTTTATAATATGCATTAATATCATATCATGCAACTGTTACAAATGTTAAATTAACCCAATCGGTTGGCCACTCATCTTTCTTGTACAACTTTATGACCATTATAATAAACCAATGTGTCCATGTCACATTTCTCTGAGACATCACGAAATGAGAAAAAGATTGCACCCACCACACTAAATTAATAATATTGAATTAACTCCGAAACAATTAACCATTAACATCAAGTGAGTCTCAAGATTATACATCATAATCCAAGTCCCAAGGTCACACCTTTGTAAGTGAGATGGAGGTGTCGAATGCAGATCCAACGTGAGCGATGACAAACCCATAGATTTTGCGCTTCAGACGCTCGATCTTCTCCCTCAGAGTCTCCCCTCCTTCAGCTGTTCTTCCTACCCCGTCCAGCCAATCATTGATCCGCTTCAGCTGCGACAGAACTGCTGCTACTTTGCTGTTGTCCTTGCGATTAGCCTCCCGAGCATTGTCTGTGGTCTCGCCAAACAAACGGAATCCACCATCGATTGCTACCTCCACGAACCTCAGAAACCAAATCTGCATTTCATGTCTGAGGGCTCTGCCGAGGTCCGCTGTTTCACTCACCCCATGGCCTCTCGTCCAGGTGTTAGATGTGGAACAAGGAAGAACCTTGACCTGGTGGCTCTTTGCAGGAGTTCCAAAGGATTGCCTCTTCGACAGGCTTGTTCTTGGAGGATCTACTTGTTTCTCTGAGGCCTTATGCTTCGGCAGGCGCGCGTTGTTTAGCAAGTCGATGACTTCGAGGTCTGTAGCTAAGGCTGCCTCAACCCAGAGAGAAGCCAGTCTGCTCCGCTCGGTTAGTGTTGCGTCCTTCAGTCCATCACCACCATTGCGGTTGGCACAGAGAGACTCGGCGACGGTGCTGCACCTCAAAACATCATCGTAGATGGAGAGAAATCGGTCGATAGTCGGCACGGGGTTGCTGGTCTTGGACAGTGAACAGAGTTCAGAAAACATGCTGAAGAAGAAATAATTAGCAATGGATTTAGTCGATCACAAAACATAATTGGTCTCCTTTTTCAGCATTAAGATACCCATAAATGGTCACCTTAGACTCCTGACGACGGATTCAGTGACCAAGGCCTCTTCCAAAGCCTCAGCTGCAGCTACGGAGGCAATGCTTCTTCTTTGAAGAGCATCCTGCATGTTCCAGCAGCATATAAGAACTCAAGAACACAGAGACCATAAACCAAATTGTGGAAATCTATGGAGCAGTATATAAGTGATAGTAGATGAGATTTCCCTAACTGTTTGAGGAAATCTATCTACTCTGTTGAGGGAAATCCTCTAAACTGTTGAGGATAATTCTCCCTTCTAACCTGTATAAATAGGAGAGGGATATGTTAATAAGATCGACAACTTCTACAATCTATTTATCTATTTATTATTTAACATGGTATCAGAGCTCTGACGGGAACCGGGCGATTCTACCGACGGGAAACTGGAGCCCGGCCTTGCTAACGCAAGTGTATTCCTCCCTCTACCGCTTCCCTCGTCACAGCCGCTTCCTGGCCAGCAGCAGTGATTATAGCTTCTCACTCCTCCGTCTTCGATTTCTCCTCCTCTTCTCGGCGACGAGATCGTCGCCGCCGCCACCGATGCTCTGGTGATCGAGCCGATCTCAAGGTTCGCAAGGATTACTGGACGCGAGGCAAGCGCAGGCACAAGAGCATCTCCCAGCCACTCTCCTCTGCCGCAGCAGCTTTCGCTGCCCACATCTCGCTCGAGCGAGTAGGGCCGCAGCCGCTGTTTCCCAGCCAGCGAACCACCCATCACTGCTGATCTTCAGAATTTGTCTCTTCACAATCCCTATGGCGACGATGACGACATCATCATCGGTGATGGTAAAGGACTTCCTATAACTCATACTGGTTCCACAACGCTTAATTCTGACTTTACTACATTTACCCTCGATGATGTTTTATGCGCCCCTCATATTAAACGCAACCTCATTTCTGTTTCTCAATTCTGCAAACATAACAACACTTCCATTGAATTTTTTCCTGATTCATTTCTTGTTAAGGACTTGAGCACGGGGGCATCATTGGTCCAAGGCCCAAATAAAGACAACATTTACGAATGGCCGTCAGCTTCTCGAATAACCCAGCCCACTATTCATTCTTCTGTTGCAGCTCCAGTTGATGTGTGGCATTGTCGGCTTGGTCATCCTTCGAACCTTATTCAGCAGAAATTATTTTCTCGTCACTCTCTTCCTCTTTTTAAGTCCACTGATTCTCGGATGCATTGTGATGCATGTCTTAGTAATAAGAGTCATCGGCAGCCTTTTGGCTCCTCTTCCATTTCCTCCTCCAAACCTTTTGAAATTATATATACTGATGTTTGGGGTCCTGCTCCAATTTTATCTTTTGATAAGTTTCGATTTTATGTTATTTTTGTAGATCCTCTTCACCATAAGTTTGATGTTTCTCGTATTTATTATTTAACAATAAGAACTCAAGAACACAGACCATAAACCAAATTGTGGAAATCTATGGAGCAGCATATAAGAACTCAAGAACACAGAGACCATAAAGCGAATTGTGGAAATCTATGGATGTTTGGATGACAGCAGCTATGTATACCTTCCCAAGCCTTGCGAGGTTATCAGAGACGCAGTTGAATGGGATGCTGCCATCAGTCCACTTCCTGTCATGAACAGTAATTCTAGGGGCCATATAGTTCTTCTCTGACTCAGAGAAGGATTCAGTCTTCCTGCTTGTTCTCCGCTTCTCATTGGAAGATGCTTCCGCGCTATTTGCTTGTACTCCTTCAGCATCGCTCAGTCGCCTTGATATAGCAGCCTAAAATAGTTTTTGAAGAACAAAAACAGCGGCTATCTGATTTATTCATCCACAACTAAAAATGAAGATTTTTAGATAATAAATTGGGAAAATACATGGAGAAAGACAAGAAAAAGTATCAGTAAAGATGGTTTAAGTTGCATGAATTCAAGAATAATATAGACATTCAACATGCTCAATGAATGTACCACAAGACACAGATCATAAACATGTATTCATTTTATTTGTCACAAGTTGGAAACATCAACCAGTATATCTGTCAAAAAAAAACATTAATGTATGATGCTCAAATTGTATGCTCAAAAGGACTGAATTGTAGATTGAACTTCTTTTAGAAATTAACAACTACGCAAATGGTTAAGAAAATTAGCAAGCAACCAAGCAGATACCTAATTGTTCCCTCAGGTTTTGACTGAGAAGGATAACATACTCTTCTGGATCTCTTTGGAATTGCAGTTTCATGAACTTGCAATAGCTAATGAAAACCAAAAAGATAAGGTGATTATTGCACTCGATGTTTCTCTCTCAGTTGCATGTCTAATGAGATTCATCAAAAAGGTGATATCTTTCACCATTTGCATGTTTAAATCAGCGTAATACCAGTAGAAATTGATGACCACTCTTTAGAAAATCTAAGTTGTCTATTGTGATTCCCAAAATTACTGCACTCAGTACAAGGAAGAATGAATAGAATTGAGTACCTGAGTTCTCAAAAATGATTCTTTGTCCAACTTGCTCTTTGATCCTTCCTTCTCTTTTGACTCAGAAGCCACAACCGAGCTCGGCGAAGAATCGTCCCAGCTCTTCCTGATGGACTTCACAGACGCCACGAGCGAATCGGAACCCCTTGAGATCCCTGCAACCACCAGTCCTATCTTCTTCTTCCCTCCACCGTCTGCAGTTGCCGGTGAGGCCACCTTCAACCCGCCTGAGAGCCTTCTAGCTGGAGACATGGAGCCCCTCCTCCCCATTGGCGATGCAGCGGCCTTCCGCCCCACTGGCGACGGCTGCCGGTACCTCGACGGCACTATGATGGCGGGCTCCCTCGCTACCCTCCGATTCTCCTCCTTGGCCCCCACCAGACTCGGCACCTCGCATTTGGATGGGACGGGGGACGACGGCCTCGAGCTGGCCCTCCCTCCTAGTGCAGGTGAAGAAGGCCGTGAGCTAGTCTTCATGGCCGGAGATGGATCGCGCAGCTGCTCCCCCGTGCCGTTACCGCTGCCGGGGCCATTCTTCCGGGCGGTCAGTTTCGATGTGGCAGTGGACGAGAACCGCCGTGGCTTTCCAGCAGCATCACTCTGGATCTTGCCGGAGCCGACGACCACGTTCTCCTTGGCAGCAAAAACGGTTCTTTTCTCTTCCTCCAGGTGGGGAAGATTGGACCTGTGGGAGGCGGATGGAAGGAGGGGAGGGCCAGCCTCGGCGGGGGATGCGGCCTGGATGATAAACCCGCGATGGTCAGGGGCGGAGCGGGCAACGAGGGGGTCAGGCGAGCCGACGAAGGGGTGGGGACGGGCGCCGGGGACGGGGCGGAGGCCGACGGCACGGGGAACAGGGTGGGCAAACCGGAGGCGGTCGACGTGGACGAGCTGGCCGAGCTGGGCGCGGCTGGAGAGCACGGCGTCAGCGTCGGCGTCGGAAAGGGAGACGTAGGTGGAGTTAACAGAGTCAGAGAGCTGGAGGTAAAATCCGTGGGAGGGCCAGAGGTCGTCGCCAGTGGAGGCCGAGAGGGCGGGCACGATGCCAACCACCTGGAGAATCGCCGACCGGTGGTCGCCGGCGACCCTGGCGTCGGTGTTCATGGACTGGAGCAGCTTGAGGAGGACGCCCGGCGTGAGCGACGCCATCTGATACGACTCCCACGACTAGTTCGACGAAATGTCGAAAGGATGGGGGAGAAGGAAGAAGTGGGCGTTGTGCGAACGTTTGTGGAAGGGGGAGGGGTTGTTTATGCATATAATATTGCATTCAAATTTGAAATGCCCGCCTTTCCAAGTACGGCGTCATAAAATGGCGAATGAGGAGGGATTTGGGGGGTTGTATTTGGTACGAGAAGGGATCAACGTCACAAGGAATACGGCTTGTTAGAATACGCAGTTATGGGAGATCGTTACGGGAAGGGATGGCAGTGGATTGTAATTTTTTGGATTTCAGATTTATCTGAATAATTAAATTAGGTAAATCATTTTTTTAATTATGAATTATATCTTTTTCAGATATCCACATCTAATCTCAAGTAATATATATATTTTTTTTATTTTTTTATTTATTTTTTCTTGGAAAAAAATGATGCAATTTTTTATGCATCATGCATTTACTACTGCAACCTGCATCAATTTCAAATTTATCATATAATCAAATCGGCTGCAGTGCAACCACAAATGCAATCTACCAAAACTATTTACACAATTCAATGGGGGATATTGTTTCACAACCACTGGCATCAGCAAGTAATTGCATTGCAAGAAGATTATTTAGACATCTCCGTATTATGGTAGTGAGATATGATTCTCATCTTAAGATAACTACTCTTATTAGTCAGTCGATTATTTCGATGAGGGTCATCTCGTAATTGCTTGGTGCCTCGAATCCATGTAGATTCATGATGGTGGCAGCAACATTGGCAAGACCACCATTAGGCACATCATTGCGGAATCTGACACCCGGTGCAAGTCCAGGGCCTCCTATGGCTATCGGAACCTACAAAAAATTTTCATAATCAATATCACATATTCAATCAACCCCAGAGTCAAAAAATTATTTTTATAATGACAATGATGACTAAAATATAATAATGCCAATGCAAAGTCAACTAATACTAAAACCTTGAGAGATGACCATCATGAATCTCCAATATTAAGGACTCTGAATGACAGAAATATGATTACTCTAAGATGCCAAAAGCTATAAGCTGCTGATGAAAGCTCAACACTTCAATTTTGCCTTGCATCAGATTATATAACCTCCCACATCAATGAACTCTTCCCTCGTATGGCCCTATCGAATTAAAGCTCTTGGGCTTTATAAGTCTAACACCGATCCTCGTGTCCTTTTGCAGGCCCCAACCTTGTATGTATCGATATGACTTGTTTAAGGTATGAAGAAGATACGATCGTTTTCGTTATAAAAATAACTGACACCTCTTCAGTTATGATGGCCATTGTTATTATCGTCTTGCCTTTCTCATCAATATTTTTTAAAATTTATAGTCTGCTTCTTTGTATTCATAGCTTCTACCCCTCAATGTCCCATTCTAATGTATAAGTTCTATCACGTATTGCATGAATTTGGCACACCAAAGCATTTAGACTTTACATATCCCCCTAAAAAGGAATAGAAAATAAAATAATAAAAAAAATTAAAGTGGTGGTTCCTACGGCAATATAAAAATGATCCTTAGATATGCTATTACACAAATGACAATGCTAATGTTACTCGAAAGTTCCGAAGAAAGTTGTTTTCAGTAATACTTACAGGTTGAAGAGTATGGGAAGTGAGAATTTGAACGTTCCCTGCTTTGTCATATACTGGCTGGCCAGACTTGTTTCTCTTTACCATGTCTTCAGCATTTCCATGATCTGCAGTGACAACATAAATGCCACCAACTTGTTCTATAGCATCCAAAATGATCTGTAATGAACGGCACCATGTCCTTTAATTCAGGAATTATTAATTTAAAGATAAGAACAAATTGACAATATGAGTTATTATTTACTAGCATGAAAATACAGGTAATTGTCTCAGCACTTGATGAAGCCGGGCTACAATATAAGAATGTGGTCCACATTGATCACAAGAAGTGTACTTTCATAAAGCACATAGAAAATTAACAAAAGGCTAGCCTATATTTGATAAGGGAACCGACTGACAGACCTAGGATCAAAAGAAAAGATACACCAGCTACAAAGAGAATTGATTGCAGAACTAAGACACTTCTTTATGCTCGGTTTGAAGAGTTGTCTATGTGGTTCATTTCTTAGCAAAGAGTTCAGTTGACCTCTAGAACCAAATGAATAGCTTTCTGCAATTTAACAGGTTAAACAGGGAGAATCAGGGGCAGGTTTTAATTGTAAATATTCTCTGTATATCCATCATGAAGGAAGCATCAACTACAGAAGCATAAATCTCAGAACAAAAGTCACTGCAACTATTAAAAATTACCTTAACAGCTTCATCAGCAACCTTGCAACCCACAATAGTAGCCTCTATGTCACCAGTATGTCCTACCATGTCTCCATTAGGTAGGTTCACACGGACCTGTGAGAATGTCACAAACGAAGTAATGCAGTAAACTGATATGCTTGTTCCTAAGAACATATTTCTTTACCTGGTCGAACTTGTGACTGAGAATGGCATCTCTTGCCTTTTCAGCAATTTCCACAGCCTTCATCTTGGGTTGAACATTGAATGTAATTCCAGTGTCACTAGGAATCTCAACATATTCTTCCATAGTCATGTTAAAGTACCCTGATCGATTTCCATTCCAGAAAAAGGTGACATGACCAAATTTGACAGTCTCACTGTTGGAACAAATTAAATAGCTCTCATCAGTATGCCAGGGTAGATGCCATATAATTGATAGTATGATTAGCTACAAGCATTCATTCAGGATCAGCACGTTTGTACAAAGCATTATTTGATACACACCTAGTGCATGGTTTTATAGAACAGTTAGTCCAAATGTCCAATCACATCATCACACCAAGGACTGGGTAGACTGGCTACTAAGGGATTCCATTTCCATGGATCTATCTATTCTAGTTCTAGAATAAGCTGGATCAGCACAGATAAGCCAACCTCAGATATAAAAGTTGATCATGGCCGATTACCAACCAATCCTGTGTACTTTCAACTTAGAGAAAGTCAGGTGTCTTACATGAAAGGAAAAGTGAGAGGAATATTGACCTAACAAATAGTGATCAATAAAAAGTTCTTAAGCTGGCTTAGAAAAACCAATTGCGCAATTGATAATCTAATAAGAAGATGGATGAACGAAGAAACCCCTACTTTTGCTTAATACAGGATGTGCATTTTCGTTGGCAAATACCAAAATAACATGGAATATACAAATACGTGAAATGCTATAGCATAATTACCTGCAAGCAAAAGTAC
The DNA here is from genome assembly GCA_004837865.1 of Musa balbisiana. NCBI lineage: Eukaryota > Viridiplantae > Streptophyta > Magnoliopsida > Zingiberales > Musaceae > Musa > Musa balbisiana. Next base: position 7,864,514 of record CM017191.1, on the reverse strand, counting down.
GGATGCCATTGTGTACCAAATATTCACCTGATGTCCTCTCTATCTCTGGAGGAGAAACGAGGTACTGGCTAGGTAGTTTCAGCTCACCATCGTATTGAAGCATTCCAGCATATCGAATTTTCGGGACCCGAACACGATCAAATTTGTCAAAGTCTTTATATTCTAGTGCTTTAGCAACCATAACCATACGATCTGCTCGGAAGTTGAAGGTTACAACAGCATCACCGTCCACTATTGGACCAACTGCCTTGCCACTATCATCAACTATAACAAATGGAGGCAAGTACTGATCATTGGCTTTGGGATTTTCTCTCAGCTTTTTCACAGCTTCAACAGCACTTCGAAACTTATGTGGTGCTTCACCAAGTACCTGTGCATCCCACCCCCGCTTGACGACATCCCAGTCATTCTGCAGAATGCATAAGTGAAATACTTAATCAAAAGCCAAATATCTCAAATATAAGAACCCTTAAAATATGTGACAAAAATCAGCTGTCGTTACTATCATAAAAATTTGCTGCAAGAACAAAAAAAAAAGAACCCTTCTGATTTTCATCCTCGAAAACGGTAAAATGAATCATTAGACATGAAATAAATAGAGTTTATCCTATGAGGAATGCTTGAGCATAGTTTTGAAAAAGCAACAGCAATCAGAAACATGAAATCACCGAAAGTGGATATTTTCTTTTCTAACAACTGTTTTTTCCGAATTTCACATAGGGAAAATAATTTAAAAAGAATTGGATATGCAAAGAGATACCTCGTATCGATCCATAGTAACATACATTCGACCACCACCAGATGCAATTTGTGCATCAACACCTTTCTCTCGCAGCTTAGCAAGATCATTCTCCAGTGTTTCCACAAATCCAACACTGGAGCCATCCAAAACATCACGGCCATCGGTGAGGACATGTACACGTATTCTTTTGGCACCATGCTTGCTAGACCCTTTCAGAAGCAACTGCAAGAAAAAACAATTCATCAATATAATTACATATAGCAGCAATCAAAGAGAAAAGAGGGAAGACTGTTGCGTACCTGCAACTGATCTATTCGTGAGTGTACACCCCCATCACTCAATAGTCCAATGAGATGTAGAGTTCCTTGATCAAAGCACTCTTTGATATACTTAAAGCCTTCGCCTTCATAAATTTTACCAGAAGCAAGTGCACGATCCACCAGCTTGGCACTAGAATCAGAAAAGAGAATTTATGAAAAAGCCTAAGACCAAGAAGGCAACCTTTGCAGAATATTGGAATCCCATAATAATAATAGACAGGATGGCCTATACCAATACCAAAGCCAAGCTTTGGATAAAAAAGAATGCCAATGTAAGCTCTGGAAAGAAATCCTGTAGAGTACCACAAGGTTTAGACAATATGAAATCTAGTTTTAGGTAATCTACCCTTGTGCAAAAATCCTTCCTGCCCCTAGTGCATTGTGGCCTACTTCACTGTTACCCATGTCATCCTCAGTAGGAAGCCCCACAGCTGTTCCATGAGCCCTAACCAGCCTCCATTTGTCTGGGGCACCCTTTTAAAAGACAGAAAGAGACTGTAAATGATATTGTTTGTAGGAACTGAACAACATCAATTTAGTTCAAATCACAAATGAAAACTAAAAACAAACGATTGTTCTTTTAATCCATACCAAATATGGAACTTGCTGCAGTAAAAAACCTTACAAGTGAAAATGTGGCAAATTCAGATATGTACACAACTAAAAGATTGATTCCATAATCTATACACTCAAAAACAATTTGACTGTATCCAAGGTCACCAATTCCATGTCATTTAGGTTTCTCAACAGCTGTTGATACTGTGAACTTTAAGAGTAATTCTAAGCAGTGAGGTCAGACGGCATACGTCTAACATAGCATTGTCAAATTCATGTCCATAATAAGTAAGAATCAACTAATGAAGTTACATTATTCATACTGTCGAATAATCAGCATGATATCAATCGAGACACAGAAGCCTTATGTCCAACCAATCATATGCATTATGCAAAACAAAATCACATCATGCAATTTTAAGAAATATTTAATGTTCTTCGTAAGGAAACAAAGATAATATGATGACCATTTAGTGAACTTTGAAAACCTTTAAAAGGAATGTGTGTCATAAATAAGATGTGCAACAGAACATAAGCATTCAAAACAAGCTGACATCTAAACAGAGCAAACAAACTTGCACAGCAAGAACAAAACAAGTGCATCGTGGAAACTAAAATCCTAGTTATTGCATTGCAGGGATTTCGATAAGTCGACATGGAGAACATACATCGGCCTATGATCCACCGAAAAAAAAGGAGATCTTTTGTGCGGGAAGAACGTGCACCTGCTTGAGCGAATCCATGGTGGGAGTCTCCGCAACATGAATGCAGTTGTATTTGTCGGGGTTCGCTTCGCCCCATCCATCCAAGACCACAACGGCCACGGTCTTCCCTTTGGCAAGCTTGGGATGATCTGCCAATTTCCACGAGAAATCCGAGTTGCCCATGTCGCCAAATACTTCTAATACGCAATATCTTCAAGCACAAAGGCACAAATTTTCGCAGCAATCAATAAGAAATAGGACCAAATACGAGCAAAACAATCATCTTTACAGTCTTCGAGCAACAAAAAATCAATTGATCCAGTTCGAAAGGAAACAAAACAATAGAAAACAGATGCAGCGGCCGGCGGACAAAATCGATCAGAGAAAGAGCCGAAGAGAACAGATCTAAGGACAAAAATCGAATGTCCATTGTTAAATGGAATGAATCCACAGACAACAGAGATCTTCTGACAAGAATCAGAAAGGGTTCCACACGAAAGGAGGATGCACAAAGAGCCATCAAAAAGGGTGGAGGGGGAGAAGGAAGAACAGATACCTGAGTGAGATTTCTTGCGGGCTTTTGCTATATATTTATAGAGAGCAGTCGGAAGCGTCACTTCCCATGCTTCACTATTCACACCCATATTTTGTTGCAACTCACCTCCATCATTGATCTCCGGTTCTGAGAGGAGCGCGGGGGCGGGCGTACATAAGAAACAAACATGGGTAGCAATAGATAAGGCGTGAATTGGTGCATCACCTTACGCCCGTTTTTTATGTTCTCGCGGCTCGTTCGAACTAAGCTGTCCCGAGTCTGCACGTCCGTTGATTACGTGATGTGCGGCGTTCGTGGCCACCAAAATTGCCGACGAGTTTTGTCGCTGCTTGTGGGCGGACGATACCCGATGCACCCGCAGGAAGCTTACAACTATGGGATTTAGTTAACAGCATTCTCCCTTCAACTGAAGTCAGATTACCCGTTTGTCTACTAGCGTTGGTAATTCTGCTATCAAAGTGGGGTCCAGTTGGCCACGTATCACAAATAAGGTGATTCGGTGGGTGCTCGAGTGAGACATAAGAGAGTAGCCGCGGATTCGGATCTTCTTATCCTCAACAGTTTCTTTTTCTTTTTTGCAGTCATTCCTAAAAGAAAATAAATACTAAAAATAATCAGATTAACCTATAGAGAGACAATTAATATTTTGTTACAAGAAAATTATAGGATTACTTAAGGTAAGTTTTCAGTATGACACAAACATGCTGCTAAATCAAGACATGTAAGTTTCCATTGCTTGCCACAGCGGACTCTTATCTGTCTCAGTGAACTCTGAATTGTTGGAAGACGAAGTGACTTCGACAAGATATTAGGTTGACTAAGCCATCCAAGAAATCTTTTTGGGTAATGTGGTGGGATCTACCCATGTGAGCTCCATGTGTCGGGTCAACGGGAGATCATATCACCCCGAAGGATTTCTACAGTTCAGTCAACCTTTTTTCGTTGACCAACAAGGAAAATGATGATACTCGAGCTAAAGCCAGACGATGAAGAAACTAGCTTTTGCACAGTTAGGGTTTGAAGTGGATGCGAGAAAGCTTGTTTCTTGACTCAAGATCTACACAGACTCCACCAGTAGCAGGCGGAGCATAGTGACAGCTGAGTCACATCGCGGTCGGATAAGGTCAACGCCAATCAAACAGTTGGAATGTCAAATACCGTAGCCATCACCATCTCAAGCTCAGTGGAAGCAGAGTGCCATGTTAGTGATGGATCCACCGAAGGCCAAGAGTGATACTTTGCGCGAACAACTGCGATCACATTGCGGCAGCTCTTATGATAGGGATCAGCGCATATGCAGTGATAGAGGATGCTTAAACTACTTGAGATGAACAGGCCATGAAATCTAACAAGGAAAGAAGCATTGGAAGATTTTAGCTTAAATATAGATAGACTAATGAGCAATTGTAGCTCAAATGCTGTAAGTTCAGCTAATGTACATCAACAAATTAGTTCCATGTAATCCCACCCACACTCTATCATCTGCCAGAAACGGCAAGCAGCTTGATGTGTCAGGTAGGAGATCGAAGAGCTGTGCCAGAGAGAGAAGGCTTCTAACAGATGCGGTCCATGACGACCAGGAAAGCCATGATCAGCTCAGCATCCATGTTTGGCTGAATGATGAGGCTGAAAACATCATCACTCAGAGTTACCGACTCGTTCACCTCCTTGCGAATGATTCGAGCTACTTCCTGACCATCCCTGTCCATGATCTTGCAGTTTCTTCTCCTGAAGCAGCCTTCAGTTCTGAAATCGGGCACCGGCGATCGGCGGTCTGGAGCGTCCATGAACACCTCGGCCTCATCACCACCTTGAAGGACTGATCGCCTCCTCATGGAGAAAACTCGAGGGCTGCTACTAGTTTCGACGTCATCTTCGCCTTTGAATCCGCTCCATCTGTCATGCATGCTCAAGATCTGGTAGATACGCGACAGACGCAATTAGCTGAAAAGATTCACGAAGGAGGTAGGAGAAGCTGGAGCCTGTGCGCCCTACCTGAGGCCTCAGAGCCATGACGGCCTTCCCATCTCCATCCATCAGCAGGATCTCGCCGGCGACGCACTTGTGCTTCCTGGAATAATTGTCGACACGGAATGCTAGTCTTCCTTCGCAGTCATATATCGAGAATCCATCCGATCCGTGAAAACCCATGCTCGACTTCTTCCACACCGTCCATACCGATGGAGAGTTCGTCGTCGTCGTAAGCTCTTCTTGATCATCGATCTTGCTCACTGTAGGATGAATCTTGGACATTCTGTCAGCGGTCGCAGGACATAGAGAAAGGGGGATGGACACTCTTGTAATCGATGGACAGAAGGTGAGGCTGTTTCTTTTATTGCTGGGGACATCAAGCATACGTAAACAGTAGTATATGTATAGGCTCGTAGTCTTAGTTTAGGATCTACTTGACATTGTGAGTGGAAGTCACGTAGGATTTGGACTTTGTGATGTCATGTCTGCTTGTTTTTGTCATGCAGAAGAAGAAGATGATGTTGCAGGGAATGGGCTTCAAGTGGGAAAGAGGAAGAACATGGCAATCAGTACATGGAAGCTGTTTTGAGGTGATTCAAAAGAGCAAAAGCTGGTTATTCTTTTCATATAATACAAGGACTGACGTGCCAATCACAACTTACATGGTAGTGACTGTGATGCCATATGTTTCCTTGGAGAGAGAGAGAGAGAGAGAGAGAGAGAGAGAGAGTGTGTGTGTCAAACTTTGTTACCTACTGACGACGCATTGAAGAAAAGAAAAGTGAGATATATTAATTTTATATTACTGAAGAATTTACTGTTTTAAGGAATCCACTGATGAGATATAGAGTTTGTAGGAAAAAGATGTATGAGTTTTTTTAAAAAAATTTATGATCAAATAAATTAGAACTAATTACTTTCAAGCGAGAGAAAATTTTGGCATGTGAAAACTGCAAGAGGCAAGAAAAAATGTTGTCTAATTTTAAGTAGGGCAACCATCATGATTTTTATAGGGTGAAATGAGCCTAAATTCCCCTAAAAAGATACAAATTGAATTCTCCAACATGTGTTAGAATCTTGAATCAAATAAGTTTTCTAATGCATCAACAAAATGTTGAAATTCATTAAATATTAAAATTATGAGGTGTCAATCCCACCACAACAATCATTTACTTTGCTTGAATCCTATTTGAATTGGTTCAATTGACCAATTGAATTGAATTGAGGCAAATCTATGTTTTGACTAAACTCTAATTGATATAAAATCAATTTCCTTGGAATCACTATAAATTGGGTCCAAACCACTATGAATTATTTTTTATATACAAAAAATAAAAACCAATTGATTTCAAAATTTGAGACAGGTAACCTTACAAAGAACACAAAAAATTTATGTAATCAATATTTAAATTCATAAACATGAAAAAGCTTGAACTTATAATATCATAATTTATGAGACTAAAATCTGAAAAATCATGAAATCTATTTAGAAAACATCACAAGAACAAGATAGATCAAGTATTGTAAACATGCATGAACAAGAGTAATCATATGAATAATGCGTCGTTAAATAAATCTTATTATTATAATTTTATATCAGCAACATACTTTTAATATTTAAAATCATGAACAAGCAATACAGAAAAATTAAAATATAATAAACCGAGGAGATTGAGAGTACCCACTTTTCTTCCTCTCTCCTTTATCTCTCTTGATGAATAAGGGTCTGCTTGTTATTTTAGATGAGAGGAGGAATGTTTCCCCACTAGTAAGAAAATCAAATATTAAGAAATTGATAATAAAATAATTTATGTATTTTATTCCTAACTCACCCACAAAATTAACTTCGTTCTAACTTCCAAACAACTAACATAGGAAGCCTTTAATTGTAAGATTTAGTTTTTAACTTGTGATTATATTCATTCCCCAAAGAAGATTTGATTCTCAAATTTGATTATATGAAAGAATGTATTACTCTATAGTATCCTCCTCTTTTTTATCTCATGATTTATAAGTGTATTATAATTTATGAGTCATATTTTTTTTTCTATCGTTCTCATCTCTTATTCACTTTTCCTTTATTGTTATCACTTGTATACCTCTATTATTGTTATCTTTGATCGTGACTCTTTCACAAAGATTGACAATGACGATAACTGACGAAGGGTTAAGAAATCGACATGGAAACGACCAAAGACAAACAATGGTAGGGGCGGAAATAAAAATAAAAATTATTAATATTTATTTTTATAAAAGAAATATTTTTTAATAAAAATATTCAAAAATAAAAATATTATGTGAGAATTACTTAAAAATTAAACATTTTTTCCCGAAAATTTTCTTAACTTTAATCATATGATTTAATTTTAAAGGATGCAGGGATTGAAAAGATCATCGGTGATCACTTTGGCTGGTCGTTCAACATCTTGCAGCTTGAAACAGTGGAGGCAGGAGGCGGGGATTCCATCTCTGGCTTATGCTTGCAGCTGTTTGACGCCAGGGTCTCTTCCTGTGGATTCCAGGAGACCTTGTAACTCGAAGAAGCGATGGAGACAGGAGGCAAGTCCATGACACAGAGACCATCGAGCCACCACCCTTTAGGTTTTCTGTGATGGCCCATCCTGATTTGTGCCTCGATTTGAGGTCCGATCGGGTGCGGCCGCCACTGCCCAGAACATTCCATTCATCCCTTCCTTGGAACCCTTTCTCTTCATACTCCTTCCTAGAAGCGTTCCGGTTGCTTCTTGTGATCATTACGAGTGTTGGCGGAGAAGAGATGATGGCAGTGACAACTCTTTTCACGACTTACTCTTCGATGTCGACTCAGTTCTTGGGTGTGCCTGAGACGGAGATCAGAGGAACTGTTTGAGTGGGTCCATCGCATCTGACTATGAACAGCTACTTATGCCTTCCATGTGGTCAGTGGTTCGGTTCGTCAGTGGAGATCTGCGAGAAACATTTGCAAGAATTACGCACATGATGTGTTTGATGGTATGTGTAAGAGTAACATTTCTTGTAATCATCAGAGAGATGATGGCAGTGGCAACTCTTTTGACGACCTACTCTTCGATGTCGACTCGGTGAGATCTGCGAGAAACATTTGCAAGAATTACGCACATGATGTGTTTGATGGTATGTGTAAGAGTAACATTTCTTGTAATCATCAGAGAGATGATGGCAGTGGCAACTCTTTTGACGACCTACTCTTCGATGTCGACTCGGTTCTTGGGTGCCTGAGACGGAGATCAGAGGAACTGTTTGAGTGGGTCCATAGCATCTGACTATGAACAGCTAGTTATGCCTTCTGTGTGGTCGAATGGTTCAGTTCGTCAGTGGAGATCTGTGAGTAACATAAGCAAGAATTACGCACATGACATGTTTGATGGTATGTGTAAGAGTAACATTTCTTGTGATCATCGGGGAGATGATGGCAGTGGCAACTCTGTTCACAGCCTACTCTTCGATGTTGACTCAGTTCTTGGGTGCCTGAGAGGGAGGAGATCAGAGGAACTGTTTGAGTGGGTCCATAGCATCTGACTGTGAACAGCTACTTATGCCTTCTATGTGGTCGAACTGTCGGCTCGTCAGTGGAGATCTGTGAGTAACATTAGCAAGAATGATGGTATGTGTAAGAGTAACATTTCTTGTGATCATCAGAGAGATGATGGCAGTGGCAACGCTGTTCATGGCCTACCCTTCGATGTCAACTCAGTTCTTGGGTGCCTGAGAGGGAGATCATACGATCTGTTTGAGTGGGTCCATAGCATCTGATTATGAACAGGTACACACCTTCTATGTGATTGAATGGTTTGGTTCGCTGGTGAATTACGCACATGACATGTTTGATGGTATGTGTAAGAGTGACATGTTACGTGACCTTTGATGATGAACGCAAGATAAGAGTTTTACTTCTCATTTGATCAGAATGGAATAAATGGGAGTGGAGTCTTGAGGCCTATCTGTCAATACATCTTTTATGGAGCAATTCTTTCATAGCTGAAGAGCTATCTATGTTAATTACTGTTCCAATGAGAATACTCAGGATACAATTATCTACTGTTGCAGGACCTCCATAGCTTGGTGCGTTTCCTCTCTCTTTGTTTATACTTCTTGTAAAGGAAAACTTCTTCATATTACAAGACCATGAAAATTCACGATGCCAATCTTGTTCTAGCTGTTATTGTGCACATGTATTCTTCAGCTGCCAAAAATAGGATACCTTGCTTCTTTTGATACTGATACTTATGAAATTTGCTTTGCAATTTCATTATATTGTGTATTAGGAGCATTCATGCTGGGGGCTTTATAAAACAAAGGTTGAATTATGAGCTTGTCTGAAGGGGAAAAAAAAGGAAAATGGCAGTCACCTAGACCTGTACATCACTGACTGATTGAAGCAACAATTCTTGGCTTCATGACAACAGTGTTAGTTTATTTCATTCACTCATCAGAAAAGAAACTTATATCTTATTTGTTGCTAGATGGAACTTAGTGTGAATCCAACATGGGATAAAGATTCTTCAATTGTTTCTTCTTCTTCTTACATCTTATTTCAGCCTATGCCAAGTAGTTTATGCCTATAATTTTTTAAACAAAGTTAACTCTAACCATCATAGAAAGGACTTCTGCTGAGAGTTTTATGTTTACTGGGACCAATTCAGAATAGTTGACGAGTAACAAGTCCAACTTCTCCATCAGATGTATGGTACTATATGAAAAAATTATTTCCATATTAGTCAAGTTGTGAAGGAAAAATCTTAACAATGTATAATTGATTATAATTTATTGTTGACACTTAGTCCAGCGTAGTCCTCATTCTTTGATAATTTTTTACAAAGCTTATTTACATTTGATGTGTTTGTATTCTTTGATGCTCAAAATCTCTATTTGCTAAATCAAAAGGCAGTAGCACTACAAGATATTGCTCATACTTTCTTAATTTAAGAATAGATTCCATTGCTAAACCTTGTAATCACTTGACACTTTTATCAGAAAGAGCAAGTAGTTTCTCCAAGCATATCTAGATGGAATTCACTACAAGTGCATCATAACCAATGCTTGTTTATAATGCATAAAATCAAGCATAAAATAAATAAAGAAAAAAAATGGTTTCAAATAAAGAAAAAAAATCAATGGTTTCTTCTAGTTCTTTGATCTCCCATCACCCTGTAGCTGTAGTTCTAAGCTATTTACAGTTTGACTTTTAATTTAGTTCAGAATGGCAGCATGTCCATATGATTTGGCCTTGGCACTGGAGGTACAAAGTCTTGATTTGTTGCATCCATCATTTGCATCGATTGAACATTCATGTAAGAGCTCTGCAAGTCATCCAGTTTCAAGTCCATGAACCATTCGTTATCTTCTTTTTGACTCTCTTGTGCCATCTGAAGCCCAGCTGTTGTTTTGCTGTTGCTCGATGCTTGCATTCTGGCAGCAGCTTGGGATGGATAGCCAAGATCATTGAGATAAGGCAGCCCAACCTTGTGCTCGACATCGAATTCTGGTGTCCTCAAGCTGTCTGAGCCTGTCTCGCCCACCGAAACCATGGTCTCTCCTATGGATGTCTCCTGCTGTTGCTGCATCTTCTCCCAGGTACTCTTCTTGTTGTATAGCCGGCAAAGAACCCAGTCATCCAACTGCATGAATCGAAATTATTCTTTAGACAAGCATTGGTAATACAGCAGGCATGTTTCTTGAGCAGAACGCAAATTATGTTCTCGTTCGTGTTGTATACCCTTAAGCTTCCCTTGTTGGAGCTGCGGCTTGCATCAGCCAACCTGTACTCATGCATGATCCAATCGGTCTTCACGCCTCTTGGCGCCTTGCCGGTGTAGAAGACCAAAGCTTTCTTGATACCCAAAGTCCTGTCGCTGCCTTTTGCTGAGATCGGCTTATCCGCACCAGTTGCCTTCCAGTATCCCTTACCGGCGGCCCTGTTGGGTCTCGAGCCGTTGAGATACTTCCTGTTCCGAGGAGTGAAGAAGTACCACTCTCTCTGCCCAAACGATGCCTTATCTGTTACGAGATACTTCTCAACATCTCATGTTTGTTTCGGCTAACAGAGCATGTTAATTGATGCTTGGTATCATTTTATGTGCAGTACCTGGTAGCTCCCAGGGGTTGTGCTTGTAGAGATCGATGTCGACGATGATGGGTGCGGGTAGGCCCAGGCAGGCCATCTTCCGGCAGAGGTAGTGCACGACGAGCTCTTCGTCGGTGGGGTGGAAGCGGAACCCCGGTGGCAGGTTGAGCTCCGCTTCCGCGTCTCTTTTCCTCCCCATCCTCGTCTCCTTCGCCGGCTCACTAGTCAAGAAAGCTGTCCACTCTCTCTCAGATGGCAGCCAAAGTAAGCTTTCTATCTTCCTCCTTCCGATCTCTCTCTCTCTCCCCCTGTTATTACTATATGTATTTATTAGAGTTGCACCGGCAACGATCGGTAGAACATGTACGTGTGTGGACCTATGGGACATGGGAGGAGTTGTGTGGGTTCTTGAGTGGACCCCATCGGCCGCACGTGGGACCCAGGAAACTTCGTGTGCGCTTCGGAGGCGGCTGACGACCATTGGCCTCCTTGGAAGAGTAATATTTTGATTATAATGATTTTTCTTATTATAATTAATTTAAAGTTGGGAGAAAGAGGGACGGCTCTGTTAAAACCTAACCCCCAAAAAAAAAAAAAACAAATGAATTAGATCAAATTATTCGAACAGTAGAAATCGAACGAAGAAGTGATGTGATTGGATTAACTACGGCGGCTTAGAAAAGACGTAGCCACCGACACAGATCTTTTAATAGTAGAATGCAAAAAATGATTCTGCTATGTTAAATCATATTTATCTGTTGATATATATTCTTTCCTTTTATTAGGTACTAATTTTTAATCTATTTGGTATATTCATTAATCTTGCCTTGTGATCACCAAAGTGGATGGATCATGTGGTGATTAATGTAGTGGTGGCTATGTGTCACGTCAAGGTTGGCTCAATTAGTTTTCAAGCCCTCCAATTTATGTGGAAAATTATATTTGTCTAGCTTCTGCCATTCAACATAATTGACCAATTAAGGAGATGAAATGAGCCAACAACTAATCCCGATGTGACACTTCAACCACCGAATGTTTCGCACGATTCCTCATTTTTAAGAAACACATTTAATCCTACTAGTCTTAGTAATTCAACTCCTCAATAAGTCATTCCATACCTATGTTTTTTCTTCTTCTTAGATTCCATGTCGGCATTATATTGAGATTAGACGCTGCAGTCCTGATCTATTGACTATGCACATGTGTTAATTATTAGGATGTCTGGTTTTTTGTTGAGACATGGGTTGATTAGTGTATTGTTGTATGATACAAGTGATAAGCGTTCGAGTCCCATATGTAAACGTAAATTCGAATTCACGTGTGAACATCATATACATCATTTAATGTAATAATTTTTTTTTAAAAAAATTATTAGGACATTAGGCCAAGAATTGCTGCCTATGTAGTGATAAGCATAATTTGCCATATTACTAACATAAGGGGATGCTTTGAGTATAATAAGCTCTACTGTAGGTTATTAATTTATCTCTAAAAACCAAGATGTAAATAATTTCTGATGTGTATTTATTCTTTTATCCAGAAACCCATAACTTGACGCAATTTTTTTTATATATATACTGAGAAGAACAAAATTCACAGCCATGGTTTCTGATGTCAATGGCCACGATCCTGATATCCAAGCTGGCTCGTCCAAAGGTTTATTAAAACGTAGCCTTTTTTTTAGTTATAGAATTATAGAAATGCTACATGGGATTGCCATCAAATGTTTGGTAGGATCAATATGCTATTTAATTGGATGTCGATTACATTTTATTAACCACTATTAGTTGCTTAGTTTATACATTGGTACCTAAACAACATTTTATTCTTTTCCTCTCGAGTATTGTTGTATTTGTTTGACAATATGCTTGACAGTCGAAAAATGGGTAATATGATGCACAAGACTTTAATAAATGCGAAATCTGAAGACAATCAAATACAAATAATTTCTGCTAGTTCTTCATCATACGAGGTGCCTTTCGCGAGAGAGAGAGAGAGAGAATTCAGCTGTCCAAGGAAGGGCATTAATTTACTGGTAGTGCTTATAACAAGTATGTCTGCAGTGGACTGTGGACTGTTGTCACTTGTTGGCACTTGAAGATTACAAGGATCATATAGCAGGTTTAACAGTCCAACTGAAGAATCATTTCACATCGCTGTGGAGATGGGAGAGCAGAGTAGTCAGAGAAGTCTGGATAGATTACTTGTCCCAACCGCATTGTTAGATTGGTTTGGCTGTGGTCGGAGACGGCGCAGAGCTGACGCTTGAGCGTGTCCTTAATCGGTGACCTGTTGACGTCGTCAGGGCGGAGTTGTGGCAGGCGGATGCGGCACTTCATGACCAGGACGTGTCATCGGAGAAAGTAAACAATTATTATGAAAAGAATGATTTTATTAATTAAGATAATATATATTTATAGATCACGTGAGATATATTTAAATCATATATTTAATCTATAATTGATCCTTAAACCATCAATTGATTGAGTATTATTGAGTATTAGAACATATAAAGAATATAAAATTACCATTTCATATTTGCTTATATTATGAGTTTTTGTTAAGCGTGTTAATCTTAGATCGATGTAATTGAAATATCTTATGAGCAAGAGGTTTTGTGAGGGAGTTTATTGGTTGGTCAAAAGTATGGACGTCAGTAACATGTAGTTAACGTTTGATTACTTGATTTATAACAAAATGAAAGTAGATGGTAATGTGTTTCATATGTGAGTAGAATACCATGTTAGCGTATAAGTAGGTGATACCGATATTATCATAGTATATTGTAGGAGTGGATTGGGAGGTGATGTCAAATTCGTATATCAAATTGATGAGCCAATCGAATTCTACAACGACGGTAGCGATTGTTTCGTTTCTTGAAACTCCAATTGATTAGATGTTTTATTATTAGTGTTGCTTACCCAATCAATATCGGCAAATACATGTATATGAAGTGATGAGTATTTATGAAAGAGAATTCTATAATTGAGAATCATTTTAAAATATCGCAGAATACGTTTTAGTGTAAACCAATACGTAGTAGAGGGTCGATGCATGAATTGTGATAATTTATTAATTACAAATGAAATATCTGAATGTATGAGAGATAAATACTATAAAGAATTAAGTACTTGTTGGTATTGTGTGAGATCCGTAGTATGACTATCATAATATAATTGAAGTGACTTAATGATGGAGAGTAGGGTGGTTATTTCTTTAGTATTTAACATATTTATCTTTGATAATAGATCTCGAATGTATTTTTTTTAAATAAAAAAAATAAGAATATATGAACATTATTTCTACTTCCAAAAAATAACTTAAGATTCTTAGGTCTTTGATAGAAAATCGACCTATCAATTGCTTAAGAACTTGTTTGATCTCCATGAAATTATTGCCTATAATGATTATGTCATTCGTATAGATCAATAGATATATAATACATCCCTTTTATTATCTTGTAGGAATAAAGAGATTTCAAACTTGAAATTGAAGTTCGGTATACCAAGTTTTTGGAGCTTATCGAAGTCCATAAATAGCTTTTCATAGTTTACAAATATGGTTTAGATACTAAGGGTGGATGGAGTTAAGAGATTCCTACATAATGACATCTTCAGTTAAGATCCCTCGTAAGAAAGTATTGTTAACATATAGTTGTCGTATATGCTAATCTTGAGTGATAGCCAAACTCAGGATGAGTCGAATTATTATTAGTTTAATAATTGGATGAAAGTTCTCTGTGAAATCAATACCTAGCTGATGAAACCTTTTGGCCACAAGACGTACTTTATATCTGATAATGGATTCATCTGTGTTTCACTTAATTCGAAAGATTTACTTACATCCGATGATATTTTATGTGGTGTGAGATTGTATAAGGGTCAATGTGGTATTATGGAGTAGGGAATTATATTCTTTATACATGGCTTTATGTCGGTATGAAGATTTTTAGGCTTAAGTGATGGTTGTGAGTTCAGTAGGCTCATATAAAGAGATTGTGGTAGCATGGAGATCAAAGATTTGACGTGGTTTGAAGATGTTATTTTTGGAGTGTGTGGTCATGTGATGATTGAGTTCGATGGTATTATTGGGTTGTATTGAAGATATTGGAATTGATGAAGTGTTAGTGACATGTACTTGATTAGGCTGATGCATTTTAGTGTCACTTGGTTGAGGGGAGAACAAAGATATTATTTGTGGTGCTATGAGTATTACTTCATCGGACATTATAGATTGAGTTGGTGGAGAGATAGATGGAGAAGTTGTAAAGATGGTGAGGTGCTGCTGAATCGGAGTAATAAGGGAATACAGGTCTAGTGAAGAATTATTAGTTGATTTGGTAAGATGTGCGCTTGTAAGGGTTTGAGGTGTATTCATATGAATCCAGTAATGTATGATTATTATAGTGGTTCATATTACCGAGGAAGTAAAATTTTGGAAGGGAAAAGTAGATTCAATAAAAATAATATAATGTAATACAAAAACCTTTTGAGCTTGAGGATCATAGTACTGAAAAATATTATGTTTAAAGGTGGTGAGGTGGTGGAGAGATAGATGGAGAAGTTGTAAAGATGGTGAGGTGCTGCTGAATCGGAGTAATAAGGGAATACAGGTCTAGTGAAGAATTATTAGTTGATTTGGTAAGATGTGCGCTTGTAAGGGTTTGAGGTGTATTCATATGAATCCAGTAATGTATGATTATTATAGTGGTTCATATTACCGAGGAAGTAAAATTTTGGAAGGGAAAAGTAGATTCAATAAAAATAATATAATGTAATACAAAAACCTTTTGAGCTTGAGGATCATAGTACTGAAAAATATTATGTTTAAAGGAGTACACAATGAAAATAAAAAACTTGGATCTTGGTGTTAACTTATGTGAAGCGTAAGGGCATAACAAAGATAACATAAACAATTAGCTACTTTAACCTTTTAAAGGTTTGGGGTCTTATAAATTAATTTTTCAAATGTTGATTAGTATTGTAACATTGAGGTGAGTATGCAGTTAACGAGAAGGTTTGGGGTCTTATAAATTAATTTTTCAAATGTTGATTAGTGTTGTAACATTGAGGTGAGTATGCAGTTAACGAGGTAGATTATAATTTAAAAGTTTATTGACCAAAAGATTAGTGGTATGAAGGGTTGGTATAGAAGCATAAGACCAATCTCAACTGTGTCGGTGTTTTCTTTCAGTAGAGCCAACTAATTGAGATGTATATGGTGGTGACTTGAGATATTGTATATCACATAATGAGAGATAAGTTGTTAAAGCTTGATATTCACCTCATCCATCATAGTATACTATTTTAATGATAGATTAAAAAAAATTCTAAACCATCTTTTTTTAATAAGTAAATATTATAATAACTTTAGATTTATATTTGAGAGAACATAACTATGTATATTTAGTGAAATAATCTATAAAAATAACAAAAAATATGAAATTATCAAATGAAGTGTTTGAGGCAAGGCCTTAGATATTAGTGTAAATGATCTTAAGTGGTTTGGAGCAAGATATGAAAAATATTTCAAAAGATAGTATGTGACTTTTATTCCTAATGCAAGTATCATAATGAGTTATAATTCTACTTGATTTGAAAATTAGAAGAGAGTATTGAGAAATTAACTATTGTTGAATGAAAGATAACGAGTGATCAAGGCGACGATGCCACACATCAATTGGAGCAACAATTAAAACAAGAGCGATTGGTTTGATGTTTTGTGAAGCTAATGACTTTGTATATCTTATCTTTATTTTGACTTCGGACCAATGATGCTCTCGTGCTCAGATTCTTTATAAGAAACGGGTCAGGAAAAAACTCAATAGATGTATTATTTTGTTTACAAAATTAAAAGATAGAAATAATGTTTTTTTTTATGTGAGATACATACAATACATTATTAAGTATAATAGTATTTGTGTGAATTAAGTGTTATGGAACTAGTGTGAGTGATAGAGATTTCATTATCGTCACTAATGATGATATCTTTTTTGGCTCCATAGTTAGTATAGATAAATATATTCTATAAATTAGGAGTGATATGATGAGAAGCATCAAAGTTAACAATTCAATTATTTGGATAAGCAGTTGAAGTAATCATGATGTTTGCTTAAGGCTAGTTGGGTGTAGCAGTAGGCTTGGGTTGAGATCGACAGACTCTTGTTGTGTGTCCAATTTTATCATGGAGTTGACAGATAATTTTTTGTTGATTATGATTATTGGGATGTTAGAATTGTTAATAATTATAGTTATAGTTATTTCCTGAGTTATTTGGGTTGAAGTTGTTACCATAGTTGGAGAGTTAATAATGTAATAGTGGATGATGGCTCTGTGTATTACCCATGTGTCTAAGATGTATTTTGTTTGGTCATGAAGTTCTTGTTACTTGGATTATCTTTTTCTTTAGATTTTTAATTGAATTGAGTTATGGTAGTTGATCTCATCTTCCTCTCTTCTTATTTTCCTCTCTTCTTATTTTAGATATGTTTCATGATCATTCAGTTTGTCATATAGTTATTCAAATGATATTAGTAAGTCACATGCTCGAATTGTTGCCATCAATTCCTTATATTCGTCTCCTAAACCATTGAGAGTATGAATAATGACTTCTTCATCACTCAAGTGATAACATATTAAAGTTAAATCATCTATAATAACTTTTAGATCTTGCATATAATCAATAATAGTACTTTCCGCATATGTTATTTTCATCAAAGTAGATAAAAGACTTAGCATACGAGTGCGATGATGATTGGTAAGAGTGGTTTGCAACTTGAACTATGCTTTTGCTATATTGCTACACGAAGAGATTAGTGATACTATGAAACTAACAACTAAGGCTTGAATGACTTGTATAATAAGACGATTTTGTCGTAGCCATAACTTGTGATTATGATTTGTCATCAGGATGGATTCTCTTAATATATAGATCTTTTCTAGTAGACAACTAAGAGAGCTATCGATGTAGCCTAATAGATCATTTCCAAATAGGTGATTAGTGAATTGTGCTCATTAAGATGCATAGTTGCTATCTTTGGAGAGCCTAAAGGGGATTAGAGTTGTTTCATCGATAGATATAAGTTTTATAGGTTGAGATGAACTATTGTTTCTTGAGAAAATAATAATTGGAGCATGAGATGTAGAGGAGGAAGACATACTGAGAAGATATTGTGATCCAATAAGGAAAATCCAAAACCAGCTAATGATCTAGTTTGTATGCACTGTTGGTGAAGATCAGATTTGAAAAGTGTACAAGGGAGGATCTGATTTGAGATGTATCGAAGAGGATGATATCTTCCTTCCTCTCTTGAATTCTTCTCTCGATTATGAGTATTGATGGCACAATCGAGAGGATGGTGATAGGCAATGGACTATCATTGAGAGATTAACTGTTAATCCAAGGTGCCAATGAGTTTAACGGATGACGGAAAGGGGACAAGGATCTTCGTGAAGATATTGAGTAGTAGGTAGGAGCAGGGGAACACCCACTAAGTAGAACTACACAACGAAGAAGGATCACAGAAGAAGCTGGTCGATCACTAGACAAGACATGCTAGAAGGCCGGTAGGGAGGAGTCGCGCATCTTTACCTTCAATGTAATGCTATAATTCGAAGCGAGAAGCAGAAAAAAATTGAGAGTTGTAAAGGGTGAGGAAGAGGGAGCCTTGCATGAAGAAAAAGGTTATGATACCATGGATAATATATGATTGATTCTGAAATTATAGATTGATTGAGGATTAATATATATAATAAATATAAATTTATCATCCCATATTTCTTTATATCACGAGCTTCTATCAGAAAGCATCGTAGCTTCTCTGCGTTGCTCGTGCTCTGACACGATCTTCTTACCCCTAAAGATGCTTGTAGCACATGGGTGGCTGCCGGTCCCAGCTACGCCACCATGCCCTCCAGCTTCTTGAACCCCACCAGCTCCTCCCCCGCCGCCCTATCGACGTCAAACTCTCGTTGCCACTCCGCGCACCGCAGCAGCATGTCCTGCGCCTGCCCAACGTCGAAGTCGTGGGGCAGGAACTTGACGAGGACAGCGTCCGCCTCATCATGGAGATGGGCGTGGGTTCCCAAAGTGCCTTATGCTCGGAGGACTTGGTGGATAGGGGGTAGGTGTCCTTGATCGAAGGGGGTCGGTCGGGGATGGTGGAGGCAGCCGTGGCTGTGGCTTCCATAAGAGAGCTCAGCAGGCTTCGCTTGGTGACAAGTTGGGAAGGAGGAACGGGCTCACTGGTTGCTCGAGATGTCTCCATTGCAAGAGCTGAGAGAAGGAAGAGAGACCAAGTTACTCTTCCTCTTTAGAGATCACCGGCTGGCCATTGACGGTGAAGGCACCAGACAGATCATATTTCAGAGGAGTTGTGTTATCATGCAAAGTCAGTCTTCTCTTCTTTACGTCACAGTCAAGGACTTGGGGTGGCCATGCAACCATGTGTTTGCAGAGTTACGTCCACCTTGAACCAGAAGAGGAATAGGAATAGTACCGAGGATATTATTTCATTTTTCTACCAACAAGATGTTCAAAATCCTCAGACCAATTTATTTGATCACCATCCCCAACTCAAAATACACTACTACAAAGATTAAATATGACATTACTATGAATGCTTGCAAGTTCAAATGCTCCAGCCAACCGCTAATCTTCTTTCCTGATAGAATGGCATTTATCCATGATTATTACTAGAATATGCTTAGGGATCAACTTTTACACTAACGTGTTTCTTCCATGAGTAGTTTGTATAGGTTACAGATGCTTCGTCCTCTTTGTAATGCAAGACTTTTGAAGTGCACTGACATCCAGTTTCCTAAGTTCCAGATGGGGCTGTGCAAGTTCCACAAGATGACAAACACTACAAAGTTTGATGATATCTGAATCATGATCCTGTCACCAGTTATGATTTTCTCGTAACATCACAGGAAATGGTCGGTACACAAACAAAACTATTAGCAAATATGTTAAAAAGCAAGTTCTGCAATGTTCTTTAAGTATCAAATTAGAAATACACTGTCATAATATTCTTTAATACCAAGGCTCGCCTATATCTTTGAGCAACAATGACTCCCTAAAAACCCAATGTCATTGTTAATCTAGCTAAATGAAATAATATGAAGATTTTTCTTTGTTCCCTTTCTTTCTTTTTTCTCAAGAGGACATATGATGGAATCTCACACTACTTTGCAACTAGTTACAAGTCATGACATGCTTAGTTACTTGCAAATTACTTATCCAAAACAATCTAAACAAAATTTAAAGCATTAACATGCAACAGCTTAACCAAGGGGAATTCAGATAAACCATTCCTACTTTCAAAAAAAAAATAATAGTCAAGAATTTTATACCTCTTATCATTGGCGATTGATGTTGTGTGATTTTTTTTATAAGGATACTAAGCATTTTTAGCAAGCGTTTTTTTTTAATAAGGTACACGTAAAAAGAACTGCTCTTAGATGAGGCAGAAGACCATGAATTGAACTGATATGGAGGTCTCATGAATAGATGTTTGCTCAGAAACAGCTCCAAGGAAAAACATAAATTAATTTCCTGAATGTTAAAAAGCAGACTAACATGTAATTCGATATATACTTACCAGAAATCTCAAGAGAGCAAACAAAATCTACCAAAAAAACCATTTTTTTCTGACTGGTTCTCCGTGAATCTTGTCAGGTTTCCTCTTTTCTATACCCTGGTTTAAAGCTTCCATTCTTCTTCTGCACATGAACAAATATTAACTTCAATTGGTACTTAGAAAAAGACTGATAAACCTTAATTTCTGATACAAGAAACTTTCATGTTTCGAAAATATTAGTCTAACATTAGTCAAAAGCTCCAAACACACAGTAGCACAAGGTTGCATTGTTTGCAAGGTTGTTTCCTACACTCTTTGCATCCATCTCCTAGAATTGTATGCATATCTCTCCTCGAGTCAACAACTTGGGAACTCATGAAGTATTAGATATTTGACTCAATAAAATCATGATATTAAGCTGCAAAACCTGGTTCTTAGATGTTTTCAAATTTTCTACAATTTTATATCCAATAACAACATGTAAATTGTACTGACATGACATTACTATACATGACAAAATAAAAACTGGACTTCACACAGTTGCAATGTAAAATCATGTGAAACATATCCCAATAAAGATAATTCATAAAATACACGGCAAAATTAGAGAAGTACTTGGTATCCTCAAGACGTCCATGCAAGCTCCAGCGCTGACGAAATCCTTCCATGCCTTGAATTCCACTTGCAAGAATCATGTGCCTAGACAAGTTCATAATATAGATCAAACTTTATAATTAGCTAAGAAAAGAAGATTTTGCAGTCAAAATCACCAATGATGAATTCCATAATGTAGAAACAATGATTGCTTTGCATCACATATACTGAGTTTTTTTATTCCAACTCTAAGATACGTTGCATTTTAATATATATTTAGTGATAAGTTAGCTGTTCTTAGGGGAGCTTTTTTCTAAATGTAAATAGTTACCAGCAAGTATGTGCACTTTTGTTGAACATATAAAAGGTCAGTTAAGAAAATAAATAACACATAGTTTTTCTATCTTTCACCTCTATCAGATGAACCACAATGTTAGAATTAAACAAAGGGGTAAATAAAATGTCAATCCACAATCATTTGCAAATAGATCAGATGCAATTCTGGCTATTTAATTGAGTCTGATGGCATATAAGTTCCAGGAAATGATACATGGATTATATATAAAAAATATTTAAAAGGGAAAGATACAATGGACAGACTTGTCATTCTTCCATTCTCTAGACCATTTATCAGAAGACAATAAAAAAACCAAAAGATTGAACCTTTCTAGAGATGTAACTTCTGATTGAAGTTGAGCAGCTCTTTCCTTTGCTTCTTCAATGGGCATGGACAGCCCCAATTTACGTTCACTATCTGAAAGTCTCTGTCTTAGCTCTTTATCCTGTTAGCAATTTATCCAACAGACAAGTCAAATATCAAGTTGAAAGGACCAAATAGAATTCTGTATAACACAATGAAAGAATACATAAATGTTACTAACCCTTTTCTCAGCACACTCTCGATACAAAACAATCTCATCTTGGCAAAATGGTTCAATATCATTGATTTGCAAACCTAAAGCATTTACTAAGTAAGTTCCATGGTTATGTTCAAAATAAAGGTCAATGACTCGGATCACATCAATTTCTTTTTTTGGTGACGAGATGGGTACTAGCACTCACACCACTATAGGGTAATATGACATTATTCACTATCACTTACATAAAAAAAGATTCCTTAGCACTCCATCACATAAATCAACACCTTCAAGAACATGAGATGCAATCTCCGGTGGAATGATAGGTGAAGGGAGCCCCAGCATAAGGTCATCACCTACTAGAATTGTTTCTTCTATGTTTGGCTGTGAATCAACTGAAGCAAGATAAAGAAAAAACATTAAAGCAGTACAACCATAAAAAATATTCTTCCAGGAAGAACCACCTAACTGTTACACAGATCCATACAATTTCAACAAGTACATTGGTCTAAAGACAAAAGCATGATAAGGGGTCAAATTTACTATTGTATGAACACTAGCTTGCAAAATAACAAGTGACAAACACAAACACAGTTACACCTAGTTCTACATTGTGGATTCAATAACTAGAGCTGAATGTTGTAATTTGAATTAGTTACTAAAATAATATCATAACACACTATTTAATTACTAACACAAAGTTATGGCCATTCATAGATTTCAATAACAACAAAAGATTCATATAGTCGATCCCAAATAGCTAAAGACTTATAGCTTTATTGTTAATGTTGTTATACAAAAGCATGACAAAATTTGAGAAGACAAAGCTTGGATATATAAAAAAAAAATGAACCAAAGATTAAAATTGTTTTGATTTTAAAGCCAAAGAATAAAAAAAATCAAGTTCTAATTTGGAGGTTCACTTTATTTTCTATGGTTTCCCAGTGAAATCTTAATTTTGCATATACTAAAGAAAAGATGATAATATCAATATTTATTAATCAACCTTCTAATTAAATGCTCAGTAAATGATTGCTTCAACAATGTGGTTCAACACAAGAATTAAATTGCTAAATTTCCTTCCCAGTAAACAAGGAGTTCATTTACTTTAAAGAAAAAGACCAATTCTTTTGAAACAAGATTTCTCTTTTTTTTTTTTTTTTTTTTCTTTTTTGAGAGTTGTTTGTTGAAACAAGTTATTAAAGAGAACAATACAGTCACAAGATGTGATTTGTTCATTTGGAGCTCCGTGCCAATGATGGAATATTAAGCATACACATTGTATAAAATAAAAAAGCACTAAGATGCATCCATTTTAACTTGCCAATCAAACCTGCAAAAGGAAAGTGTAATCGGTCTAAGCTTCAGGCAAACAACTAATCGAAAACGTATGAACTGTTCTTTTTGTGGATAGTCCCCGTCGATGTGAACCTAAATATAACAGTTTTGCCTCCCTATTATGCATAACAACTAGAAAAATACATGAGATGGAAGGATTTCTACCATCCATGATTGCACTACTGGAATGTGCCCTCCCTCTGCTGACGACCACGAATCCCTCACCCCAACACAGATTATGTTCGACGTCGAAGATTCTGCTACAACAGAAACAAAATATTATAAGTGAATGCCAAGGCAGCGAGCAGTGACATAATCCCAGTTTCGATCAGATCGTAAGTAACAGTAGTAGTCCTAAAAGCCAACAAAATGTCAAGTCAATCAAGATACTTTTCAAAACGGAAGCGCCACGAGAAAAAGCAGCCAAAAGTCAGATGGAGTTCTTTGTAAAAAACCAACGTCATCAATTTGAGTATAAGAAGCGCAAAATGACATCCCTTATCTCGAGCATTAGGTCGAACAGGTGACGTGCAACTGTTCGTCATCCGGACAAGACGCAATATACAGAATTAACATCAAGCAAGAAAGAAAAAAACAACTAGAAAGAGAACTAAGCACGGAGAATCTATAGAAGGAAAACCGAGTCGAAAGAGCAGACAGATAACTCGCAGTTTGTGCGACAACGAAAAGAGATTAACATCAAAATTAACACTATTCAATATTATAGTAAAAATTAACCGTTTAAAATTAATATCAAAATTAACAATTCAAAATTCTAGCCGTCACAAAAACAGTAGGGAGGAGCGAGGACGGAGGAGAGGGGAAATCGGGGGGCTGCGATAGAGGAGGGAGGTGCTGTGGTCCAGGAAGAGAAGGAGAAGAAAGAGAGAGCGGTACCGAGGAAATGATCTCCGGAGGGAGACCCCGCCGCCGCCGTTCGCCGATAGCAGCCGCCGTTCGCGAGGAAAATGCCGCAGCGCGAGGAGAAGACCCGCTGCGATGAGGGCTCGGGTGGACGCGGGGGGGGCGGGGGGGGGGGGGGGGGGAGGTGGGGAGGGGCGTGAAACCGTTCCCTCCGGTTTCGAACGAACCGAACGACTTATAATCGACTCAATCGAGATTCCATCCGATCTGATTTGAATCAAATGATTTATAATTGACTCAATCGAGATTTCATCCAACCTGATTTGAATCAAATAATATATAATTGACTCAATCGAGGTTCCATCCAATCTGATTTGAATCAAATAATTTATAATTGACTCCATCTATCTGATTTGAATCAAATGATTTATAATTGACTCAATCGAGATTCCATCCAATTTGATTTGAATGTCTCGTCTTTATTTATATTTATAAAAAAATATAATTTTTATTATAATTAAATATTAAATAATTAATAAAATTTATAGTTGATAAAGATTTTGACGATTAATTTTTATAATTATCTTAAATTATTTACGGAATAGTCTTAGATCTATCTATGGGCGAGAAATCATAAAATTTAAATTAATATATCAATAAATCCTTCATTACTTTACACACATCCCAGTATGTTTCTGGGTTCCTTTGCACTTAAGGTGTTTGACGAATTGGTGAGGAAGCGGACGGTCAGAGCCGCAACAACAAAGAAGACGGCAGTCTGTAGAAGGGATTGACTCGACAGCAGGACCGGCCAAAACAACGTCAGCTCCCTCGCCGACTGCCCCCCACCTAATCTCTTGCCGCGGGAGAAGGTAGAGCTGCCTCCAATGGATGACGCAGACGAAGACGGGATTGCATGAAGCAGCTCAAGTCCTTCTTCACTAGTAAATGGAATAATACAACATAGTTAATTGAGTTTTGGATCTTTAGTTGAACTTGTGGATCCATTGGTTGGGCCACACATTTAATGCATATAATTTATTTATTTTTATGGGAGATGAAGCATGATAATAAAGATGAGAGAATAATAATAAATATTTAGAGTTTTCTTTTCTTTCATTCTTATATTTATTTCCTATATTAAATATCTTTTATAATAAATAAAAATGAGCACATTTTAATCTCTGTTAAGGCTTAAATAATCTGATTAATGAACTAAACTAAGAGTTTTTCCGATGTGATCAAATGGAGAGGGGAGAAGTATTTGTACCTTAGAGATGTAGTAGGGACCAATTAGTGTGCATGATAAGGAGACAAAAGGGTAAATGAAAAGCATGAATGTGTAGCATGAGAAAGTCATAATTGGGATGTAAGATGACCAATTGTATTAATCATTATTGGATGATGAGAGTGTTGGGAAAGAAAATAATAATAATGTTATGGAATGATGATTGGTAGATAAAAGGTAGGTTTGGCTTGGGAGCATGTACTTGTATTTTAGAATATGTTTGTAGTTATTAGACTAACACAGTAAATGTTGATCCTAAACTTGACCCTAATCAAACAATTGAGATTTGATATGGCCTATCACTATGTATAACCTTTTTTTTTTTTTGGGTATGAATTCATAAATATATATTTCATGATTATCCACAAAACTCTTCTTTGATGATTATTCACAGTTAATTAATGAAAAAGTTAATGTTAATCATGAAGAAATAGCATATTATAAAATATGTTAACTTAGTAACAAAAATCATAAAGAAGTAATCTTGTGAATGTACTAAGATTTGTCATAGAACTATTTTTTTAATAATAGCCTTGTTATAATTTATTTATTTATTTATCCTACATATTGCTAAATCTTAATTTATTGTATTGCAATCTTTTAAAAGTCCTTTTATTAATGGATTAATATGCTAAAATTGCTGGGTTGCAAAAGCAATTTTAAGAAATGAACTTGGAAAGGGTGGAAAATCAAGGATTGATTTGGTGCTGGTGTTCCAAAAAAACAAATGCCAAGCTCACTACTTTTGTGTGTCATCTGGAATTGGTATCATTAGGAAAGTCAACAAGTCAGATTAATCTGTCCTTTAAGCCATTAACTCAGTCAACTGTTGAATTCATGATGAGGGGACATATTTCTCAGCCTTCAGAAAGCTCAACAAGAAAAATAAAGAATATAAAAAGACACCTATCAACTTTTTACACCATAAAATTCATTTTTTATAAAAAGGAATTGGATGATTTATCCAAAAAAAAGTTTTGATTTTTTTTGTTTTTATTCAACACAAAATAAGCTTTTCTATAAAAATATTTTTTTTTCCCATTGGAAAATGATAGATTAAATTCTATAAACAAAGATCAAATGAAAACAAGAGAACAACTAAATAAATTTTTTAACAAAATATTCCTAATAAATCATACAAAAATTTTAATGTTGAAGAGAGGAAAAAAAGGGTTCATTATGATTTGTCATTTAAAATTTTTATAGTATCACATTTACCACTATAATTATTTAAATATGTGTATATCCCTATAAAAAGGATGAGTACTTGATAATACAAATCATCAATTTAGAACATGCTTACTAGCAAATACATCAATAGATAATCCCATTTTTATTTTTTATCCTTTGTAAAAAAACTCATTATTTTAATTTTTAAATATAGACACTTAAAATATTTTTAATATAAAAATATATCATATATATATATAAATATAATATGATATTATCCTCTCAAAATGAAGTACACATTTGCTCCCCACCATCTGACCCCTCACTCCATATTCCCTCGTACTTCTGTCTTCCCTTTTTATTCTATATAAATAAATAAATAAATGCATAAATATATATATTTATGTATCCTTCAAAGCCATTATTGTTGACTCTGAAATCCACGCTTCTCTTCACCACACGTCATTACGATGTGATTTGATCCGTTCCTTCTCGCCGTCTCTCCCACCCCCCCCCCCCCCCCCCCCCCCCCCCCCCCCCCTCCCCCCTTCATCCTCCGTCGGCACGGCACTCCCTCCACCAGCGGAGACCCCTCGCGATTCCCTCTCTATCCGTCTCATCGTCTTCCCCTTCCCCTTCCCCTCCAATTCGATTCGATCTCGATAGATCTCCATCGGCTCCGATCGGTTCGCCCTCTCTCCCCTGATCGACTTGGATCTTGATCCAGGGATCATCGCCCCTCGATCCGGCTTTCCGTGGGCGTTCTGGTTCGATTCGGTGGATCTGTGTTCGGTTGGTGCTGGCGCGTCGTCTGTGGGCTGGTTTCTGACCATTATAATTTCCTTGATCGATCGATCGCGGCTGCTACGCCTGTGTAAAGTTTCCGTCTTTGAAGGATTTGGTCACTGGTGGTGGGTAATTTGGGTTAAAGATGGTGGATTGCCGGAGCTTGATCGAGTTCTGCAGGGCCTTCGAGCAGCACCGGCACCTGGCTAACTCCCAGGCCTCTTCCGACCATCGGATCGGCCAGTCGAAGAGAAAGAGCAAGTCATTGAACCCCCTTTCCCACCCCTTCTGCGAGCACTCCCCTTTCGCCGCCATCGACATCGTGATGCTATTCCTGGTCCTCGGAGCGCTCGCCGTTCTCACAGTCCCCTACTTCCAGTTCATCTTCCGGGAAGCGTACGAGCTCCTGCCGGCCGCGATCGACGTCATCGGTGACGTCCTCTACCAGGCCCCCGTCGCTTACGCCGCTGGCTTGATCTTCGTGTTCGTCACCGCGATCGCTGCCTGGGAATTCTTCAATTACCAGGCGAGGAAGTGCGGCAATCCCTACTGCAAAGGTCTGCGTAAAGCCGTCGAATTCGACATCCAGCTTGAGTCAGAGGAGTGCGTCAAGTGCTTGCCGCCACTGCCGAAAGATGCTTTTGGGACGCGCCCCTTGGACTTGGGGCAGGATCACAAGGAACTCGAGGCTGAGCTGAAGAAGATGGCACCGCTGAATGGACGCACAGTTCTAATCTTTCGCTCTCCTTGCGGATGCCCGCTAGGGAGAATGGAAGTTTGGGGGCCAAAGAAAGTGCGTAGGATCAAGAAGTAGGCAGGAATACATGATACATCCTCTAGTACTAGATAATTTTCTTTACTTCTATAGCAATAACCAGAAACAATCTACTATGATATAGCCCTAATCACTGTTCCTTCTATCAAATAAGATTGTGGTATGTGTATTCTTGCACATCTTCTGGGGACTATTCTGCCCCCTTTTGCCACTCATCAGTAGGTAAAACATTAATTTTACTAGCTAATCTCTTATATGTTATTGTTATATTCATTTCTCTTTTCATCTTTAATTTTCATTGATACAGTATTAGACCTTCTTTGGTTGTCTAACAGAATCTCTGGAGGATGCCCTGATCTGTGCTCTTTGCTTTAATAACATATCACCCTAACCTTTCTAGTTTTATTTGTCGGCAATAGGTTTTAATTTTTGCAATAGGTTCCTGATTTTCTACTTATTTCCAATCTCAGTTTTATTCAACATCTGGAGCATACTTTGTAGTTTTTTTTTTTTTTTTGTCTACATATTCGTGATGAATTAAGCTGTTAAAAAATTTCTAGTGCTTGTCATGCTTCTTCTATTCTTGCTTTGGGCTTTATTATTTTGTTTTCACTTAATTACATATGACATGAACTCATCGAATAGTTTTAATTTTATCTTTAATTTCTTTCAAGCACATTATTTGATCTATCACATGATTCAGTAATAGTCAGCGGCGCATAAGCCATGTTGCAAATCTTGTAATTTTAAAAGAATTGCCTGAATAAGATGTATCATCACAGGACTCTATATTGTTAATTTACAGAGTTGGAGATGGAATTTTGGAATTGGTTTTGTTCCTGTAAATCTTGAAAACTTATTACTCTGAAAGTTCCTTAACTGGACTTAGCATATGATGAACATTCAACATGGTGCTTGGAAAGTGCATATTTGGCAATTGGCAAGCATAATGGGAGTTCTGTAAAGAGATACACTTGTATATTTTGAGCTTGCTTGTCATGATTTCTTCATCAAAGCCTTTCTAGAATCTCAACTTCCTTCGTTATCTTTGTGTAATTTGCCAAAAGTATCTTGTAGATGGAGGACAAAATTCTATCCAATTATTTTCTGGCAAACTTAATATCTGCCAAATTTATCATCAAAGTTTGACAAATTCATGGACAGAAGCTTAAAGTGCCTTAATAGTATGACAATTTATATTATAATGTTTCTACCGAATGATGAGATACAGTTTCTTTATCAAACTACTGAATGATGAGATACAATTTCTTTATCAAGAAAGAAAATTTTGCTATTTTAGTTTTCTCCAAGAACGTAGTTGATTGCCTAGGTTTACATCTACCGAACTGATAAGAATCTGAATGTTGTGGAGGAACATATGAGGAATCCTGGAGTGTTTTGTTTCTCACAAGATTACCGGTACTTTGAGTTGCAATTCTTGGATCCTTCGATACATGGGCTTTTAATTAATCAAATTATGGTAGAGCTTTATACTATAGTTGTTATCATATGTTATCTGCGATGGCTTCTTTGTACAGTGTGATGTTGCAGCACTATGCAAGGTGTGAGCTGCGACCATATAATGTGAACATGTTAGCTTCGAGAACCCACAGGAAACCATTGTTCATAAAGCTGTTTGCTTATGGCAGAACATATCCAAGTAACTTTTGCTGAAGTATTCCTTGCCTGAAGCAGCCACCACTTTTCAGTATGTTTCACGAGTATATACTCGAATGCCTTATTGTGTTCTTGCAACTGTTTTCAATAATAAAACCAGTGTTACTCTCGCAGATGCTTCAGAACATCGATCATTGGTACATGGCAGCTCAGCATTCTTATAGGTATGAAGCACTCTAGATATCCATTTGATACATATTCAGCACTTGAATTGTTTCATATAGAGTTTTTCCCCTGCAGCATTCCTTTGGCTTCTCTTGATTCCATCCAAGAGTTATTACTACACCATTAGTTAAGTTGATTAATGGCTGTGGAGAATCATATATTAACTGGACCTAGTAAAAATCATAGTGCAATTAACCCTGCCTCTGGTTCTGGTTGGTTGGTTGAATCAGTTTCCATGCATCAGATGCTAGTATACAATCGCATGTTGGATATAATAAAGCCTAAAACCCTTTTTGTGCCTGAGATTAGTGGTTGAGACTAACTCGACGACAAAACTGATAAGCTTAATTTGGGGGAAATGTAGTCATGCCATGGCTGCTGCTTTGCTTCATTAAATAGATTCTTGTGCTTATTCATCAGGACATGAATATATGTATGTCCGATGCTTCTTTAACAAAATAGTCTCTGTATTTGCAGTATAACAGTTCTTGACGGTTTTGCATGACCTTCACGTTTCATAAACGCAGATTCATGATGCATTCTATCTGATGTGCAGTGTAGGTACAGAATATTGGCTGAGTTTTTCGGCAAATGGTTGATATCTTTGTGTTACGGTAGTTTTTAAGAAAAATAATAACTGAGAAAAGAAAACATCATTCTTTCTTTCTGTAGATGGCTTAATTAAGATGGTACCAGCAAAGACATCAAAAAGCAATCCCAGGCAACTCAACTTGATCCTGTTGTATTAAACTGGAGGAGGATATCTACTGCATCTTGGCTCATCTCAAGTCTATGGCAATCACCAAGGTGACAGAGAAAAGTGGGGCAAGACCTCCATGGCTTCAGAGACAATGATGCTGATGCTGCTTTCCACATTTACCATAAAAGCAGTGAGGAGGATCCTACATTTCAGAATTAAGCTCTGTAGTTTGATCTGTGAAGGCATCAATAAAACAAATGATATTTATGTGCATAAATAGAGAATAAAAGGTCTCCTTTTACTATCTAGATTTGTGATTTGATAAAACATTTTCATTTTAGTCAATAGCTAAAGTATAAACCTTAAATATTGAGCTGAATTTGATTTCTTCTCTGACAAGATCACTCATTCTTAGTGCTGTAAAGAAGGATACAGACAACTTTGGGCCACTTGTTCCACCAAGGCATCACAATCAGAGTTTTCTGCATCTTTTCATCAACTTGTGATCTCATCCACAACACACAACAGATAGCAACCGAGAAATGATTATGAGTTATGCCTCTTCTCGCACCACCTCAGAGAGTTTTAACAGTTACGAGACTAGCAATTATGGGATCTAACAAGTAAAACAAAATCTATTGATTGATAAATATATATATATATATATATATATATATATATATATATATATATATATATATATATATATATATGTATAAATGATTCCATCAAAATTCAAACACCATGCAACTTATTTATATTTTATTATTATTATTTTTATATTTAGTAAAACTAATTATACCAAGGCGTACGTACTGTCTTGGGTCTGAAGGTTATCACGGTTCCAAAATCAAGCACCAATTCTAATTCTAATTGCGATTTGATCCATCAATTTTAATTGATAAAAAAATAAATTATTCTCTCATGATTTAAACTCGAATCATTAGTCTGTAAATTTGAAGTACTAACCATGGAACTTGTTTATGTTTTACTCTTTTATTTTCATACTCAGTAAGTTTGAAAACGTCGGTCTCAATTTCAATTATAATATCTAGGAATCGAAACCAAACTATATAATTCCTTTCAGTTCAGAACTGTCCATTTAGATTTGAATCGAACCCCTACTAAGGTCACCTATGCATACAACAATAATAAAATCAAGAAAAATATTTTTGAATTGCTGACATGCATAAAGACATGAGCGTCGGATTGTTATTTCACGTCACAATTTGGATTCCTGATAAGTGCAGTTATAAGATCAAGTATTCTGTTTCACATATGGCTTCAAGAAACCAGTCAAAAGAAAGAAATAATGATGTATAGATATCGAGAGCTCTTATATCATGGTCCAAGATGATTCAAAACCTCGAATTACCATGCAACACCAGCATTTAGATGCTCATCATTGATTGGCGAAAAACACAAAAGTTGGTCCAACAACTGCTTACACGATCATACTCGACATAAAGGTTGGACCGATGGCACCTCCATGTTTCCAGTGATCTATTGCTGCCAGATGTGATAGATCGGTGTGTGTATCTGGGTACAGTGTTCTTGTCGAGTTTAGTGCTGATGATGTCAACTGAGCTTCACCAATGTCCACATATATCGGGTGTGGTATCTGGGGTTACAGTGTTCTTGTCGAGTTTAGTGCTGATGATGTCAACTGAGCTTCACCATGTAAGGATTCCAAGGTGAAAGGACCAGCGGCAACTCCTTTGAAGGGCCCAAGGGGATATTAGAACAGCATCTTCTGCGAAATACCCATCATGGCAAAATCCGGGCAACTATGAACCGTTCGGATAAACAAGGCACAGATGCCAAAATGTGATCGACTAAGAATAAATACAAATCACTGCACTAGGGGCTTTCTAAGAGCACTATCCACCTGCAGAAGAATAATTTAGCCGAAATTAGATTAACACAACATAAGAAAACGAGGGAGCAACAATTTTTATATCAGAGAAAACGATAAGTTACTGTTAGTATCGGATTTCTTTTCCTTCTCCGGTGGATGGACCTTAACATGTTTACCAAAATGTAATCCAGAATTTAGTAATCAAAGAACTACAAATTCCAGTCCACCAAACTACTTTTTTTTAAGGGGCTCAGAGCAGAATCATCCAAAAACAAATAATTAAGTGTCAAATCCAACATATTTTGGTGACATCAACTAACCGTCGATCACTTCAGCTTGCCACTCGATTCAAATTCAAACTTAGAGCCTAACAAAGCACCACTAACTTTACCCCAAATTCACTAAATCAAATATTCGTATGAGAAGTCTTCAGTGAACCAAAGAAATGACACACTAAGATACATAATCAAATTCCAGACACGAGTAGCACAATAGCTGGTCCACAAGAACGCTAGCTGACGAAATTATTTAACCCTCTAAAAGGAGAGAATGAGGACGAACATCAATTCTGCTAACTTAATAAACAACTTCACTTTGGCTTCAGTTTATGATCTAGCCCCGGGCCTGAACAAAACAATGTTGTCTATAAAATGTTCGAGGTCTCGATGGTCTACATGAAAACCCCTAGTCAGGTATCAAACAATTTGATAATATTCTCATGCACTGATTGCAATTTAGAAACATGGAAAGATGAATTGCTCAAGAACTGTACAAATAAAAACTGCTAAAAAAAGGACTTACATCTATACCATGAAAAGATCTACCAATGCATGATTTAAGTTTTGGAGCTTCAATTACTGGAGAAGAGAGACCATCATGAACAATCTGTTTGTCACCCTGCCAGCAGAAATTAGATATTAAATTTAATCTATCTTATAAAGACATGGCAGACATGGAGTAAGAATTTTTACAATATAACTTGAATTTATGGACTTATGGATAACTTCCAATAGAAAAAGCACAAAGGGAGCTCATGTTGATATCAACATATACTCAGAATAGTTCCTTTCTGTAACATGGAAAAAACAACTAATAGAACACACTACTTTGGCAAAAACACAGGCCTACACCAGCAATTTAAGCTGGTAATTTTAGCATATTATTTTTTTAGTTATTATTCTCCTACATGTCCCTTGTATTTCCCTCTTGACCACTTATTGAATCAGATTACCAGATACATGTCAGTATTAATTGTGTCTGTCCATGCAACACCATCAACAAGCAACTTAAAGTTGCAAGGAATATATGAAACTGGAACATGCAGAAGCATTGACTTTTGCAGCAACCTTATGTATAATCGTTGAGCGTACCTCAGGCATGCATCGTTTATCTTGAGCATCCTCAAAAAGGGAGGAGTAATACGTTGGATCATAGATGGCACCTCCCAAAATCTCATCAGAATTGGAGTTCTGCCTAGCTACATCATGTATTGAAGGGTTAACAAAACTATTTCTGACACTGTAATCTGCATGGTAGTTAGTATTGTCCACAGTTGAAACCCCCAATCGATATATCTGAATCCATAAGAATGTGGACAAAAACCTCACTGAAAAGCCAACAATTTCCATCAACAAAGCAAGCCTGAGTGAGAAGACAAAATGTTGCCCATACTTCTGATCAGGAGTGACATTCCTGTAATGATATATATTACACCAAGAAAAGAATCAACACGAAAGGCTATTGTATAAAACAAATACTGAAAATGAACAAAAAAGGTTTTGGTGTGACTTTGCGTGTAACATTAAAATGTCTTAACATGCAGCATTAAGGCATTCAAAATTCTGATATGCTGATAGAGATTGAGGTTACTTCATATGCCAAATGATGCATTTGAGATGTATCAAGCCTGTGATGAGACCGACATGGTATATCATATATATCAAACAAATTTAATGAGAAGGATTACTAGCAAGCAAAGTCCTATCTCCAAGGAGAAAAATATGAGAAATGAAGCATGGATACATATACAAAATACTGATATGATATTATACTGATATATGGATAAGAGAAAACTTGGGGAAAAGAACAAATTATGGGTACATCTAGAAAATATATTTTACATATGTAATGTGTGACAATGTTTGACAGGTATTCATGTACTTAGATAGATAGTTATATATCACTATTCATGATAAATAATAAATATGAACCAGCATCCCTTATTCATCATGAATTATAATTAGAAACATAATATGCTGAGAATATAGAAAAATAAAGCAAGTACTTATAATAAATAAATTATATCAATCTTTTAATTTTATTATGCATTGATCCTTATTACAAATAACATGTAAAAATTATTTAACCATGCATCCTTTTCTATAATCAAATATCAATATTTAAATAGATAAAGTTCTCACAAAAAGTACACCCTGAGTATCGTGAAAGTATCTGATATTTTGATAAACTAATTGGATAATTCTTCGAAGTATACAGAAACAATCCTAGAAGAATCCTAGAAATATCATATCTGACATGTACTGGAGACTAATATGACAAGCAATTTGAAGCATCCATCTTTTAGATATAAAAAAGATGGAAGTTAGGCTTCTAGCTGTACAACGGGATACTGTTAAAGAAATGTTATCTCATTCAAGCAAATCATATGGTGTACACGAGCTTGCCAGAAGAACAATAGCAGGATCAAACATCATGCTTTTGGAAGAAGCTTCTTCTGGTGCTAATAATGAACTACTTTGGAATTAAATAAATTTTAAAGATCACAATCTGTGTCCACAGAATACTGTCTAATTAACTAAAAACCGATCACATCCCAACTAGTAGGAGACTCCCGACATCAAAAAGTAGGGATATTAGAAGCAATGTATATCCTTTGAAAGAGAGGATTTTGAAGCAAAATATGGATAAGATTTCCACTTGCTCTCTCTCATTGAAATTCAAATTTGGAAGGAAAAATACATTGTAAAGTCTGATCACAGATCAAAAGTAGATGGATAGAAAAGGGTGTTCGAGTTGGTAGTCATATGCCATATATTGCTAGGCAAGTCATATCACCAATATAATTCTGTGATCTCCATATTCAGTACATGATTTGGATCATTCCCATGTCCAAAGTTGATCTCCTTGGTGGGTATACCAAATAAGCTTGTTGTCGTTTCAGAATCTCTAGTAGCTTTTATATGCTCTATGCATTATTAAATCACGTTGACAGCTAATTTTTATAATTACTTCATCTTGAGTTTTTGGTAACTTTGTTTTTAACAGGAAATTAATACTTTGCTGCAACAATTAGCCTCTGAAGGAGCCAAATCCTTCTCGATACTTTTGAATATGTGTCATAAACAAGCATCCGAGAGATAAGCTTAGATATCTTCCTTGCACTCAACAACTGACATATAATTTAACTCATCTACGCTGGACTTACCATTAATATCTACACGCATGCTTTATTAATAGATGTCTATGACTCTCACCATATCGTGTGCGAGAAAAGTATGAACCACGCGATGTCGAGCACAATAGCGAAGAATAGAAGTACAGCATAGGTCCTCCCGAGGCTCTGACTGCTGCTCTCGATCGCCACTAGTGCAAAAAGCGCCACCACCAGGTTGATCAGCAACACCCCATTGTACAATGCCCCGAGCGATCCGATCAGAGAACACCCAATCTAAAACCACGACAACAAACATATGAATACAAAATGCCTTCCATCACTTCCAGCTTCATTACAAAGACAAAACGGTTGCTTAATTCAAAACCTAATCAAAATCAAAACAACACATAACCTCTTATCTTAACCTAAAACCTACAATAGAAAATATTTGGAAAAACGAACGAAATCCGAAAAAGTTTGCAAGAAAGAAACCCTAGCGGCATGAATTGGAATTTGCCGGAGGAGACGGAATTGCTTACTTGGATGTAGATGAGGACGACGGCGACGGACTGAAGACGATCGTAGTCGCGAAGCCACGGCTGAATCCGCAATCGGAGCGACGTCGAACACAAGGGCATGATACAAAAATCTCCCGGAACACAAACAAACAAGCAATCGCCCGATCCCTTTCCGGCCGTCCGCTGACGAACCAAATCAAATCCCAAAAAAGCAGTCAGTGGGGTAACAAATTGAATGCCGGCGAAGAAGGGGATTCACTTCCTTTTATATTCTTTCTGGTTCTCTCTCCTATGGGAATCGAGAAAGATCGGCAATTTGGTGTTCCTATTTTGGGAGTCGAATACAACGATCGTCTCCGATCCATTACGTGAACGGGCGACGGGAGGCAGAACGGAGTTGGGGTCGAGCTGGCCGTGTGTGCGCACTCCTCTCTCATTCGATCGCGGTTAACCGAGCCGGGATTGATCGAGTCCATCATTCTCGAATTTGACTTGAAATTAGATTCGAGCTCACTTGTCACGTAATCGACCGACCAATCGAAATCTAAGCTTAATAGAATATTAAGTAAGTTTAATAGAATTATTAATATCAATTATAGTATGAAATAAGTCAGATAATAGAGTTTAAATTAATCAAAACATAGGAACATTAACTATGAGGGGTTATATATGTAATTTTGTCAAAACAAATCACCACCGTCCATCATCTCCAAACTTCCCCTGTAAAGAGCCGCTGCAAAGTGATTCGGGGAACGCAAGCAACGACTCGATCTTATCCGAGCTGGTGGCGGCCGCGGGGCGAGCTCGATCATCGAGGCCATTGCCGTGGCGACTGCCTGCGTCCTCTCCTCTTTCGTCCGTGTGCCGCTCGCGTGTGGGGAGATGTGACGGCGCCACCGCGATGGCGACTGCTTGCGGTCGGAGCACATTTTTACCTCTCTTCTCCTTCGGGAGGAAGAAGAAGGTCGCGCGATGACGTCCTCGCGGGTTTCCCCCAACCCAAGTCACCTTCGGTTTTCTGCTTCTCTTTTCCTGCCTCTGTCTTGTTGTTTCATGGATTGATTCAAAACACGATTTTTCAAGATTGTACTTTGTGTTTTTTGATTGATGTAGACTTTTTGACTGCCAGACAGTGACACTGTTGATTGCGGTAAAATTTTCTTTTATGTTGCTCTTGATTTGTGCTTATATTTTGTGAGATGTTTTCTTTGGCATGCTATTTTGGATTTGTTATGCTATTAAATTTCTTGGGATTGCTTTCTGTTTATTAAGATTATAATTTGAATAATTGAACTTGGTTATAGTAACAACAGAAGAACATTGTTTTATTTCAGAATGGAATTTCATATTGTAAGTTTCGAGCACCAAGTAAGATTTGATTGTTCGGTCTCCAGAGATAGGAGGTTGTTTTAGAGCTCGAGCTTATGAGTTAAAGATTGCTCTTTTCTTTTTATTTTTGGTTTATATTATCATTATACACTAGCTGATCAAAGCAGGCTGTTTTGGAAGAGAAGGTGCAATATACTCGAGTAAGGTGTTTTTCAGGTGTTTTTTTCAACTTCCTACTGTAGTGTGTTTCATTTTTTTTTTTTTTCTTGATGCACTTGGTCCATTTTATTGTAAAGATTACTGTGGTTCTGTTCAACAAAATATGTTACACCAAGAGTCTATATATGATGTGCGGAATGTTGTTGGAATGACTGTATTTTATGGTTACTAGCAAGATGGGATTGCTTGAGTGGAAACAGACCTTTCATGATTTTGAATAATGAGAAGTTGGAGACTCATTCAAAGAGATGGTTTAAGTGAAGGAATTCTTCATTATCTTGGTTTCTGATAGCTGAGATACTCAGGGAGTGTCTTGTATATGACCAGGCAACTTGTTTGACTTATGATTGAACAGGTGGACTGAAAAGTGTATTTCGATAAGTAGGAGTTTTGCTGAATCCATCTTAATATTCAGGGGATTATATTGTGATAAGCTGTTGAGCTTTTTTTTAAAAATAGCTCAGCACTTTCTTTTCAACTATATTTCTTAAATTAAAAAAAATTGAAGTATTACTTCTATTGTAACACCATAGCATGACATTGAAGGAGCAATTATTAGGAGATTTGTCTTCTAACTAGTCAGCAAAAGCATGGTGAGAAAAATATAAGAGTGAGAAAGTAGTTGGTCTGATAGGCACCATGAACTAAGGGTGTTAATATCGAATCAAAAAATCGAATCAAACCGGAATTGAATCAATTTAAAATTGGTTCGTTTCGAATCGGTTCACCAATGATTCGGTTTTGAAGGCTAAAAAGGTTTTGGTTTGAGATACCCTTTTTTGTTTGGTTAACTGGTTCAAACCGAACTGAATCGATTTTAATTTAAAATATATCAATCTGGCTGAGTTCACTGCCCTAAGCCATTAATTAGTTCAAATCGATTAATTAAACCGGCTCAAATGCCTAATTTTACAAATAATGTGGGCTCAATTTCATAAATATTATTGTATCGCTCAATTAGACCAAGATTTTGATTTCGGTTCAATTGAAAGATATATTTTTTAAATTACTTGAAGTTATAAATTGGTTTTTCACCGAATTGGATTAACTGGTTTTGAATCAGTTCGGCTAGGTAGATCCAAATCGCTTCCAGTTTGAACTATTTTTAACTGAATCGAACCAAAAAAATGGTTCAATTTGGTTTAGTCCTGAATGGTCCAATTTGAATTGATTTGAACACCTCTACCATAAACAATGAGAAATTCCTAAAGTGACTTGAGGGGTGATGCTTGTGGGTTTAGGAGGAATTTCAAAAGATAGTTCAAGAAGAGGTTTCCTTGTACACTCATGTGGAAGGCTTTGTACCATTATGAGGTTGATCATTGTGTTCCTGGGCATATTTCAATAAATTTTGTTCTACAAAGATTTTTGATAAAGATATAGGTGCTTTTTTCCCTTCCTTTAAGGAAAATGGAGATCATTGGCCCAGAGGTGCAAAAGCATGGATAATTGGTGTACATTATGCAATTTTCATATCTTGCAACAGGCCTGGGCTTGTATAATTTCTCTTGTTGCTACCTATCTTTGCTTCCTGAAAGATAAAGGGCAACCATTTTCCCTTAGCTATTGAACTATTAGTCATATCGCCAAGAAGTACTTTATATCATTGCCTGCTCTTTTGGGTCACAAGAACATATCTATATATGAGTGATAATTTTACTCTAACCTCTAGTCAATTAATTGAATAAAATATGAAATGTTGTGAAAGTGTGTATTTCCTTTTGGAGAACTACATTAATAGCTAATGTTAATGCTACATTTTTTATGCACAGATGGGCTAAAATTGACAGATATAGAAGGTCACCCAATGGAAATCAGACTCTACATGAAGCACAAGTTCCTTTTCAGCACAGAGGAAGATTCTGGAACTCTCGAGTGTTGCTGCATGTGTTTTCTCTAGTAGTTGGATCAAACTTTTAGAAAAGAATATGTACTATAAATAATTTTTTTTATTGTCCTTTAGCCTCAAAAGAGAATGTTATCTTGGTATGTGATGGTAAGACATTTGGATGTTTGTTCCAATGTAAGAGGTCTAATTTATGTTCTGAAAGTTCAATTGTTTCCTTGCCTTGCTCCCTTTGAACAATCTGACTGTTGGTTTGTTTTGTGTTTGGTCAAACATTGATGAGACATCTGGTAGGTAAATTGCATTTTTGCAACATGGTGAAGCAAGATATATCCATTGTGCAACAATAAGATAATTCCAGCAATATAGCTACAACATTGTAATCAAGCCTCCAGGCCTCATGGCTGTTTATTTTTGTTTTCCTCAAAACGATTTTATAAGACATTTTTCCTCAAACTAGTAAGGACGAGTCTCCATGATAGAACACTTGACCATGATCACAATGCTGTTGCTATATGCATACACAGGCATTTTAAGTCAATATAGTACTACAACGATTCTAAACATAATAATAGATTTTCAATGTTAGTAATATAAAGTGATCAAATATATGGCGATGAAATATAGTAAACTTTCCTATTTCATGTCAAAGTTACAAAACAGGGGGAAATAATACATGTACTGATCTAATTGAACTTTCCTATTTCATGCAAAGTTTACAAAAAAGGGGGAAATAATACATTGTACTGATCTAATTGAGTAGAACAGCTGAAAAAAAGTGGTGCACAAAAGTGTCTCTGCTTCATTCATCTTTGATGAATAAAGATTTTTGGAGAGAACTCAGCAGTATACTATATTCATTTATGTCACAAAAAATAAACATTCTGCAAAATGTGAAGTAGTAGAAAGAGTCATCAGCTACATGGTGATAGATATATTTCACATATAGCAGCCATTTAACATCATGGAGATGATAAAATCCACATTATTTGGTTTCCGACCAATGTGGCCATATTGTAGCTGTTACAACAAGATCATAGCAGGATGAAATTTGAGAGATACTAACAGTGTTCCTCTCCTAATAAGTGAGCAAGTATAATGATCCCACCTGTTAATGTCCTACTGTTCTCAGACATCTGTACTTAGAATACAACAGCTTATCCTCTCACTACACAAAAGTTCCAAGATCTGAGAAACATAATGCTGCCATCTCTGTTGGGTGGGATGAAAAATAATGTGAAGACTATTACTCTACTTGGTGATCATGTCCTAAACAACATGCTTCTCATCCTATCTTTGTGTATTGAACTGAGAGAATCGCCTTGATCTGTGTACTTTGAGCCGAATTGCTGGAACTTTTCTTGCCACTGCCTGCCATATCATCTGAACTGCATCATCTTTCTTAGATGGGTACTGGAATTCGAAGAAGCCTTCGACCTCCTTCAACCTTTGCCACATCCGTGTCCAGTCCTCTTGACTTACTCCTCTGATCAATTTTATTAGAAAACCCTCTCTGATAGCATCAGATGTGCGCACAAAGATGCAAAACTCGGAATAGTCGAGTACATCTTCATATGGAAGCTCAATATCGTCGCTGATGATGACTGGGACACAGTGGCTAGCTATGGCATCAAATAGTCGGTTGGAAGATGGCGTGTCCCCAGCAATATTTAGACAGAATTTTGCAGAATGCATCCCTCGACTGGCCTCATTGATCCCATTAGCAACGACACTTCCAAATGAAAAATGTACATCTTTTTCATCTCTTAGAAGATAAAATAACTCTTGTCGGATCGATCCTCCCTGCACACCAAGCCACAAAAACGGATAATGAGTCTTTTTTTGTGAACTAAAGCAGACAAAAGCAGTCAGTTTCATATGAAGCACTATATCTAGAATATCATATAATAGGGTTCTATTTCCCAAGGTATATTCAAGATGCCTGCAAATTTAATGTTTAAAATGTTCCAATGGCAACTAGAACAAGAAGCGGAGAACCATAATGACAAACAAATCAATAATTTAGCATCATCTTTGTTGAACAACCATGAAAAAATTTAGTGTAGCCGGCTCTGGCAGAGAACGGGAAACATAAACTGCCAATCACTGCATGAATTTTCATTCCAAAGAGAGGATTTTCTTTTCTAAATAAGCAAGAAAATCTGTGACTATAATTGTTAGGAATACACAATATACAATACAATAGCTTATTGAACGGTAAATTCACCATTCAGAAATTAGATCAGCTGAAACTTTTCATGATAAAAGGTATTGTTTCAATATTCATATTCTGTGTTATTAGGCAATGCAAAACCTAATGATTGAAAAACAACTCAAGTAAATTCAAGCAGAAGTTGACCACATCTGCAGGTATAAGTGACAGACAAACACATGAAAATTTATCACACTTTGGAATTTGGATCCTCCTCCTAGTTATACTGCCTATTTATGGATCTTAATCACCATTGGTATATATACCTTCATTATCACAGAATAACAGTGCAAAGCAAGAAAATTATAGCAATAATTTTCAATCTTGAAGCTTGTCCAGTTAGCTGGATTGTCTTCCTCATTAAAGCCACTGCAGCATGTAAATTCACAGTCATGCACTTGGTTCACAATGACCTAATAAAAACTATAAGATATATCACAAACTTCTTTTTTTGTTCAGATATAAGTAATCAACCATTAAGGTGTTCTTATGTGAATAACAACATCCAACCAACTGAAATCCTTCATTTGTTTTGCAACTCTTCTTCCATACTCAATAAAATTTTCCTCACTGGAGTGACCTCTACTCCAATTCTATGAATAAATCATGCCGCTATGGCAATTTTATAGAATATTTGGATCTCCAAACACCAAATAACTACCAACATCTTCAGCAATATTTTGGGCTTGCTGGACTGTGCTACCCATAACCATGATGACATATTTCAAGGATATAATTGTGGATTTCTACCAAGTTGGTTTGCCGCTTGTTGATATAAGACTAAATACATTTTTGAGGATGCAGTTAATTTTTCCAGGAGTGTTACAAGGAACTTAATGTGCCTTTAAACATGAAAGAAAAAAAAAAACCCTTTATATTGATTTTTAAATGAAAACTAGAATATAGATCACTGCAGTAGAAAATGTATTCCATGCATAACATGAAAAGTCAATAGGTGCTTAAAAATATTAAAGCAATATGATAGACTTTACTGATCAGTTCCTCCTGTTCCAACCACACAACACAATGTGTTATAGTGGTTGTGTATGAAACAAAGAGGAGTATCCTCAGGTAAATTGCTTATATAC
Organism: Musa balbisiana; assembly: GCA_004837865.1. Classification (NCBI taxonomy): domain Eukaryota; kingdom Viridiplantae; phylum Streptophyta; class Magnoliopsida; order Zingiberales; family Musaceae; genus Musa; species Musa balbisiana. The sequence continues at coordinate 7,821,326 of CM017191.1, read as the reverse complement.
CACAAATAATATTTCAAAGCATGCTCCTACATGTTCAAGTAAAAAACCAATTTTATCAGGTAATATTTCCTACCTAGGTTTCAAGTGGATGCTCCATGGATATTACATATAGAGAGTGCTGTTGGGTGGCAGAAACAGACTGTATTAGGCCTTGATTAGGTACCTTGCAAGGATATCCATCTACAAAAAGGTTAACCCTCCTTAATGGTAACCTAAAATTGCTCAATTGAGCTCATAATGCTTGACCTCACCATAGGCACAAAAAGATGCAGCCAGTGTGTTCTTTTGATAATAATAGTGCATCGAATGAAGGAATTTCTTTGGAAACAAGCATGCAGTTACAGTAAAAAACCAGGGGCACCCCTATCTAACAAACTTAGGAAAGTGATCTAGCTGTTGAAAGTTATTTCTCTTATTCTCTGTTCCTTGGTGCATGTAGATGCATGTAAAAACACATTATTTCTCCTATCATCTGGACTTAGGAAAGTGAATTGGCTCTTCAAGAAATTGTCTGCTAATTCAAAAAAACTTGGGTGTGCTGAATGACAAACCATTACTCATGCTCAATCGCAATCAAAAGAAGCCATTTGAGATAATAAAGTTTATAAAAGATTTCTGTCTTGAATTAGTCACTTGGCAAATCAAAAGATATGCCACCACTTGATGTGCAAAATCAAATACTTCTGATGAAGTTCAATATGCTAGGTAAAACAAAAAAAAGATACCATCAAGTGATGTCTATGGCAAAGCACTTACATCTTTCCTGTAGATAGCTCCTTGAAAGTACAATAATGTAGGGCGTTCATCAAAGCCAGATGAGTCATTAACGAATGTCTTGATCAGATGCCTGTAGGGAGCAATTACATCTTTCTCCACATTAGCTACATGGGGGGCATACCGGCCAAAATCTGCAAGAACAAACATGCAAGGCCACAATTTTGACCGAGCATCTAACATGCTGTTTGGATGGTGTGCCATTATGAGATGGTCTCTCCCTGCTGATCTTTTCCATTCCTCTTGAGCTGTTAAAAACTGCACCAGCTTCTGCTGCAACAACTTGTTTATACTAACTGTTTGAGGTGGCTTGACCTTTGAATGCCGATTGTAGCTCAACGATGAAAAGAAAGGCACAAACACAACATCGGCTTCTCGGGAATCCTCAACCCTCGCCGCACTGCATGGGCCACTCCGGTTGGGAAATCTTGAAGACAAGAGATCCAAAGTCAGCCAGTACTCAAGACTATGTTGAAGATTCAACCCACCAGGATACTTTGGGATTTTGGTCTGTATATCAGGCCACACACTCTTGCCATCTCCATCCCAACCCAAAAGACCAAAGTGGAACTCAGGAGGCAAATCATACATGAAAACTTTCAAAAGCGCTTTGCTTGGATGACATCGCTCGGGCTCCCTGAGCGACGAAGGTTCAGCATCATGGTCTCTTGCAGGGAAACCTCGGTTCTCAATCACGGAAAAGATCTTTTCTTTTGGCAATACATGGTTGACTACTGGTTTTCCAGCATAATCCCAGAAGAAGAGGTAGGGCAGGACCAGGATTATTGCGAAGGAGAGACTAAAAAGGAAGGGTTTCCGGCACACATGCCCATATTGTTGTATGTTTCTGTTGGCCATTCAGCACAAACCTCCGAAAAAATGCCTAATTTATCAGCAAAGCATCCAGCTTTATCAACTCAGGAACAAAGAACAGCGGTCAAGACTAATAAAAATACAAAAATATACCGAATGGAATTCCTTCTTTATGGTAACAAACGCAATTCCTCGACGAACTCAAAGAACATGAAGCTAAGGATAAAGATCAGCCGGTCAAACAAAAAGGTTCCAGGATTTGATTCCCAAATGTAGACATTCCTCAACAAGGAAACAGGCCGACGACTAAATGTACCCGGACAACTATTCAAACAAAAAGAACAAGTATTGGGGGAGAAAAATCTAGAGAACATGAACAATTATCCAAATGCTCTCCGAGAACCTCGGTCCAAACTAAAAGGTCACCGTACGCGCCCGACCCAGAACCACTTCTCAATCATAGATGAGCACAAAGGCCACATTTTGATGATCGAACTCGAGCCAAAGAAACCTAAAAAGATCAAGCCCAGTCCAATAGTGGAAATTCGACGTCAAGAGAGTGGAAAAGAACCAAATCTTAGGCAAAGGGAGCTGAAATATTTATCTTAGATCCACTGAACGGAGTGAGGCAAGGGAGAAAGAACCATCGGGGTCGAGCACTGAAGCTTGTCTTCGCACCGCGGGATCTCCCTCTCTCTCTCTCTCTCTCTCTCTCTCTCTCTCTGGATCTTCGGTCAATGCCCGACGGCCATCAGAGACTGTAATAAACCGAGCAGACTATAAACGATATTATTTATATTGACCATTTCATAGTTTACATATTAATTTCAGACGAAGAGAAGGATTTTTATATGTGGATTAGTAGTTGCTAATATTATTACAACCACATTTTAGCTAATAATAATAAGTAGATTTTATAGTCTTTTGTTTGTTTAATCTCAAAGGGAAAAGGTTAACCTTTTTTATTGTTTTATTATTGATGAGCTTTCTAACCATCAAATTTCGTGTGGATCATGATTTTTACGAACGAGCACGCATCTTGAGGTGCAATCGAGTCCAAGAACATTGCTTACCACATGGGCAGTCCGTTAGGATCGGGTGCGCTGCAACCCTGTCATCAGACGCGGCTCCAATCGGACCCCACCCGGCTCATTAGGATCGCGTTCGAAACAAGCCGGTTTATCAAACCCGACCGCGATCTATCCCGACCCGGCCCACCGTCCTGGCCCTTCGATACGGCCTCGTCCGCCCCATCTCGATCCTTCGCTTGTTCTTCTTCCTCTTGGACGTGGCGAGGGGAAGAGAGGAGGAGGAGCATCATGTCGATGCTTCCGGACGAGATATGGACTCGAATCCTGGAGATGGGCACTGCCTTGGGCTGCCTCACCTACCGCGACCTCTGCGCCCTCGCCATCGCCTCCCGCCGCCTCAACCGCCTCTCCCGGGACCCCGCCCTCTGGGCCACCCTTCTCGCCCTCGACTTTCCCGCCGGCCGACATGAGCCCCACGACAAGGCCACTTCGGTCAAATCCCTCTACCGGATCAGGTGCGCCCCCCTTCCTCTTCTCGTGGACGAGCTACTTAGGTCTGGGCCTTGACGTGGGATTGCATCCGCGGTAGGTTCGAGAGGGACAAGGCGAGGCAGCTCGCCGCCGCGAGGCGCGCGGTGCTCTATGCGGAGAGTCGTGTGGCTGCTTCACGGAAGAGGCTGGGGGAGTTGGAATCTTCGTTGGCCCGCGAGGGCAAGAGGCTGAAGGCCGCTGTATCTGAGTTAGCTGATTTGGAGAGAGCAAGGTGCTCAGACTGGTTTCTCGGTCCACATGCTATTCTTTGAATTGCTAATTCTCGCTGGTTCAGTGATCACAATTTCTTTTTTTGGCTTTATTTTTCATGTTATTTCATGGTAATTAATTTGATTACTTCAACCACTGCTTCTAGCTAAAAATAGCAATTTTCTTGCGGTGGAGGGTAGCATGAGATCTTGTAAAAGTTTAGTGGCTGTACTGTATTTTAACATCTTTAGAACAATGAAGCCAGAAATTGCATGTGACCAGTGGTTACAGAATCTTGTCTTTTTATTTTCTTGTTCCCTTTTCCTTTCTTTGATTCTTAGCCTTTAAGGTGAATTAGGTCCTTGTGGTTCACAATAAGTTTAGTTCATAATCACCTGAAACATGGAATGTCATGGGCCATGGTTCAGACATGGGCATGTATATATTGCTTGGCTATGTTTGTGGTGCTTGGGAAATTTTCCTTAGTAAAGCATAGGTTATTTGCTACATTGGATAAGGTATTTTGGTCTTACAAGTCAATTATCTATGCATTAATTGACTGATAGTAGGGAATAGTTACTAGAACTTAAGTTGTGATGTGTATGTGGTATGTTAAAGGAATTGATGCTATGAAAAGATCTAATTAAAAGTTACTCTGAGAAAGAATATGGACATTGCTTTGGCATATGAATGCCCTTTTATGATTCTTCATGAATGATCGCTTAGGGTGCACCTAGAGCACGAAAATCAAATAGTATGTCTGAGTGGCCTGTTAATTCTCTTGTTTATATCCTTCATTGACCAAAAGAAGTGGCTTTTATTTGTGATATCTTTGATCTTGTGAGTGTCTCATAGGAGTAATTATGGTGAATGGGATGAAAAAAAGGATCGTATGTGCTTCACTCTTTGCTGCTTTTTATTTTTTTCCCTTCATCACATTTGTGTTATTGCTCCCTTCGGTGAGTCAAATTATTGTTTGGATTGTTAAAATGGCAGTGGATGTAGATGCATTTCATCTTTAAGTCTTTATCATCCTAGAAGTGTTCAAATTGCTTTGTGAGGATGTGCCCTTGCATTTTCTATAGGCTTCAGAAGACCTTGGTGATGTTTTTTGTCCCTTTGACAATCTTGTTTGCTGCTAATAGTGTAGTCCAAGAGCATAGAACAAAGTCATCTATTTGGATCATAGGATGACTTTTTCAAACGTTTCTTGTAATTCTGATTGTTAAGTTATTGTACTCTTATTTTCCCATCATTTTTGTGGTTCATATGAGGTTTCTGCTCAAAATCAGGATTGTTATAGATATTGCAAGTATTTTATTGTAAATTTGATTTTCTGGATCATCTTTTTTTCTTAAAATAAGACTTATATATGAAATTGAAAGTCATCCTAAAATCTCAAGGTACCTAAATGGCTGGAGATTAGGCATCACTAACTTTTGAAGATGAATTGTTATTTGGAAAGTTTATAACTTACAAATATTGCATATGTTTATGGAAACCTTTGATGAGTTGGTTTTTTCAGGACTGCATCTGTTGCTCTAAATGTATGGCAGCCACAAGTAGTTCGTGGGAGACAAAAGCAGATAGTTGAGCAGTGCACTGTACCAGTTGAATCTCGCCTTGGTGATTTAAAGATGGAAATTAAAGTTTGTAAGCAACAGATTGCTATTTTTAACAAGGCCTATGTATGACTCTAGTTTTCATGTTGCCATTTTCAGTTATAGCATTGTAACTCTTTAGCCTTATTATGTTTTTATTGATATATTTAACAGAATGAGGAGAAGAAAAAGCTGAGTGAGTACAACGAAGAACTGACTTCACTGAAGTATCACCCCCTAAGAAGTAATTTTGATTCGACCATCAGAGATTCTAACAAGCGAAAAAGGCTCAAGCAAAGTAGTGACTGTAAGACCATTCTTTCTTGAATGTGCTTATTTTTTTCGAAAGTAAAACTGCAGCACAGCAAGCCTATTTTATTGACACTGTGAAACAAGTACAGAGAAAAAAATAAGTTAAAAGAGAAAAGATTGCATCATGGAGGTGAGGCTTTCCCAAGAAAAGGTTTATCAGTGGGAGTAACATATTTCTGATAACCATAAACTGGGAACAACTTTTAGTAACATTAAGTGGTCTTGTTTTCTAGTAATATTAAGTATTTTTTTTAACTAGATGGATATGAATACATGACAATAATGTTCAGGGATCGAATCCGATGTATTTTCTAAGGTGCTGGCTAGGTTGGCTAGACAACTAAGACTAATATATTATCGTAAGATCCAGTGCTTGAATCTCGCATTCACCATTTATCCTTTGCCCATTAAAAAAAAAATGCAGCCTTCTCCATTTACTGCTTGCCAAAAATAAAAAGTCCAAGAATCTTTCAACGCAATCCTCTTATTCATATTAGATTCTTTTATGTTGTCAATTTGGCTTTTCTAGGATGGGGAGGTGAGATATTTTTAGTTTTGTGTCAATTGATCTTTATTGCTGATAGTGGAGGATTTCAAGTCTCCAATGGCAGAAATTTTTTTCTTTTTAAATTTTTACATTTTTAGAATATATGTGAATCTTATCATATACATGGAGTTGGATTCCCTGAATCAGTCACTAAGAACACAGAGGTAGCATTCCATTGTTAGACTAGTTTAACAAATTAAATTTTCAGATAGTTTTACTTATTTATAGATAATACATATCTAGGATTGATTCTTCGGTAGACAGTTCATGATTTTTTCTCAGAGGTTTTAGTCAGAATCCTGATTGAACGTGAAGGTAATATAAAATGTTCCTTGTGATTGTACTAGTCATTCTAAATGAATATTGTCTACTCCCATTTCTTTGTTGTTTTCACCTTTATCTTGAAGAAGCATGTGCATTATTGATTAGAAAAATGTATACTGCTGCAGTGAAATATGGTGATGGTCCAGTTGAGCAGGAAAGGGTAGAGAGCCTCCCTAACAAGAGCATTTAGCTTGGCTTGGACAACTATTGAACCGCACAGTTGGCCTCTTCAAGTTTGAGTTGTACTAACCTGCCCGCAAGATCTGCTACAGCTTGATTAATTAATTACTGTCCGCCTAGATTCTGGAAGCCTGCTACGAAGTTGCAGCTGGGTGCTGTAAAGCTATTATAGAGAAGTGGACCAACAGATTGCTAGAATCTGCAAAACCTAGTCCTCAATGTTGCTGTGAGGGTCTTGAACATTGATGGATAAATTTCAGGACACATTTGATAGATTAAAAAGCTTTGCCAATAAATGGTTAGCCTGTCTGATGGTAATTGATGAAGAGCAAAAGCTTTTGGTTGAGAACTACATCATTATACTGCAGTGTGCCATCTGAGTTCAATAGGAGCAATTCTAATCCCTTGTATAAAAAGATTACATCATTATTAACATTTGTGAAATCTGTGGCAGAATTCTATACAATTGTCCAGCATCTTTAACCTTACCCGTAAAATTGTTTGATGAGGACGAGTTATTCTCAATATATTTATTTGTGCATTTGGTGTAACGAATATGTGAAGCAATAAGAAGCAGGTGTTCCAATTCTCAACTAAATGCTTGTGACAAGCAGCTTTGCAATGCCTGCAATATTGTTGATCGCAAGTGAGGCATGCAGTTGCAGAGGATTCAGTACAAAACCCAGTAAAGCAGAGCAAAGTTGTGCTGTTAAGGGCATGAGGAACAGGTGATATAGTCGAACAGAGACAAAAGATCACACAGCAGAGCTATAATCCGATTGAACCACACAACTCAGTCTCAAATATGTTAGGTTTGGCTATGACTACATCATATTTACCAATAACAACCTGGAGATGCTATTAATATAATGCTCGAAACCATCGTATAATACAACTAGAAGTTGATAATTGATCACATGATCATATTATGCCAGGACCACTATCACGAGTCCGATAACCACAGCAAGAAGAGACACGACAACTAATGTCAAGATAATTGAGCAACTGGTTGCAGATCGGAGAAACAAAGCACCGTGCCAATAAGCTTAGTCCACCATGTCAAAAGTTTCAAGCCTCAGGATGGAAAAGTAAAATAGTGTTAGCTGATCCACAATCATAAATATGTAAAGCTTCCTGATGGCCACAAAATTGAAATTGCTATACAGAAGCACTTAATGCGGGTGCGTTTTACCCAGTGAAAGCCGTCCATTAGGCTGTAACTGCTGCTCAAGCAGCATTATCGCTTCCCATGGCATGAACCATCGTAAAACGAATGGTAACAGGTCCAAATTGACTTGCTACTCTCAAAAAAGAAAAAACAGAAAAATAAGTAAAGATTCATACCTTGCTGACAATATTGTTGGAGAGCCAATCCAGTCCCTCATACAAACCTTCACCAGATGTAGCACATGTGCTCTGTATGTACCTATAGACACATCACACATTTCTTGGTCAATGGGCTAAGCACAAAAGCCAAAATCTCTCTCTCCTATAAAAGAAGAGATGAAGTATAATTGTATAAACATGCATTGCTGTTGAATTAAAAACAGAACAAAAACAATAAGGAAGAATAAATAAAATAAAATTCATGTCGCAATTGCAGGGATGAGAAGACAGCAATGACAATTAAGTCAAATTTATGTAGGTTGGACAATTGGCGATAAAACAAGAGAAAATTTTTCTGGGTGCCCTGCTGTCCACCCATAATTTCAAAGAATCCGATAATTTTAAGAAGACAGTAAAAGAAGATGGAGCATTTGGTTATGGTTAGTTGTTCCCAAATAAAAGGCTAGATAATTGGTTACTATTGGCTATTAGCAGAGGAAGTAATAGGTCAGTTGGAGATAATAATAATGAGGTTTAAGGGATTTGAAAAATAAGATAATAGAGTAGAAAGATGACACGGCTGCACGAAATGTTTGGCCGTAAATGGTATGCAACACATTTTAAAAATTATTATAAGAAAAACATGGAATTTCTCAGTCTTGACTACAAATCTTTGCTTAGGGAGAAAGAGATGTACCAGTGTCGTTGACGCAGGGAATGGAGGCCAAGCTTATCCGTAATTTCAGCTGCATTCATTGCATTTGGAAGATCTTGTTTATTTGCAAACACAAGCAACACAGCATCACGTAACTCGTCCTGCATAAAAACCAAAGAAATTCAGTAAATAGATTCAACTTAAGCATAAAATTAACTTAGAAAAAACATTTTAAAAAGCAACCATCATCAATTTGATGTTTTAGTTTCCACTAAACAACTATTGATCCTAATCTTCAACGAAATTGATGAAAAGAAACCAAACCTCAAAGGAACGGCAAACATTGAGAAAGCAAGTTTCTCTCTTTTTTTTTTTCTTTTCTTGTAGCAAACATCACTTGGCAAAACAATCCTAAAAAGCCATTCAGTCGGAACTGGACACTTCAGCTGAAGGCCTGAACCCAACCGATTTGAACATCAAAATGGAAGAGGATCACTATTCTTCTCCAATCCTCACCTGCCACTATGTAATTATTATTGTTCTGGATCTTGATGCTTCAACAATTCCAACAAACATCTTTCCTTTGTACCCTTAATGTTACCCTGACAATCACCCTAAGTTGCTTCTGCCTTTTGGTCTTTTATTGACTAACTATCGTCATAATCAAATGGACAAAAACATAAAATAGAGGAGATTTGGTCAAAGTGTTGAACATACACTAGCATAAAAATGTGCATGAAAACACAATTATGTTCAATTATCAGACTGTACCTGATTGTCATTCAGCTCAGCTATGCCGAATTAGAGGAATCATAATGGTTATCAACAAACCAAATCAACTCACCTCATTTAGCATCCTATGCAGTTCATCCCTTGCCTCAATAATACGATCTCTGTCATTGCTGTCGACAACAAAAATAAGGCCCTGTGTATTCTGGAAGTAGTGCCTCCATAGAGGTCTGATCTGTTGCATAAAACATCAAATTGGTAAAATCAACAGTGGCAAGTGACAAACAACCTCCAACATCTTCACATGCCGTTCGCACAAATAAGATCTACCTACCTTATCTTGACCACCAACATCCCAAACGGTGAAACTAATGTTCTTGTACTCTACAGTCTCCACATTAAATCCTGAATTAAAGAAGTATATAACATAACAACACAAGGAAGACCATTTAAAATTAAGAAAAATTGTGTGATTTGGAAAAAAAAAAGCCCCAAAAAGTAAGAATCTGCCTGCATGACTGAATTGTTGTCTTGAAAACTTATGAAGATAAATAAGTCAAACCCACCAAATGATAGGTTCATGCAAACTATAAATAATAACCTAAACCATTTCTAACAGATATAGACTAATAGCTTCAACAATATGTAAAAATCCTTCTACTAAAAGAATGTCATCCATCCTAAAAATATTGGAGGGAACTTTTGAGTAATGTTAATTTGCATCCCCAGTTTTACGTGGAAGGGCCATATAAAGTTTGGAATACATAAGATGCCATTGTAGTGCAGATTGAGCCTTACTATTCAAAAAGAAAATAATAAGACACTTGGAAAATTTTAAGTTGTCTCAATAGATACCTCAAACTATATTTATTTTATGTTCACTGGATGTTTTTAATTTAGCAGCACGATTATTGCCTTTCATATAACAGATGAACTTGAACTAAAAGCAACAAAATTAAAAAGAAAAAAAGAAGACGGAGAAGATGATTTGTCCAGCCTGAAACTTCTTGAATAAAAAAAAAATCAGCTATCATTTTCTTCAACATGGACAAAATTCATTATTTAAAGCAAGGTCTGCCATACCGAATCGTAACGCCCGGTATGGGCGGTACATACCGGTCCGACAGGCTACCGGTACGCGGACCGCCCGCTACCATGCGGTATGTCCAAAAAAACCCCGTATCGGACGATATGGGATAATATCAGGCGGTAACGGTCAATTTGACCATTGAAGCCCTTTCTCCCCCTATTTAAACTATTCTTCTCCAATCCTCACCTGCCACTATGTAATTATTATTGTTCTGGATCTTGATGCTTCAACAATTCCAACAAACATCTTTCCTTTGTACCCTTAATGTTACCCTGACAATCACCCTAAGTTGCTTCTGCCTTTTGGTCTTTTATTGACTAACTATCGTCATAATCAATGGACAAAAACATAAAATAGAGGAGATTTGGTCAAAGTGTTGAACATACACTAGCATAAAATGTGCATGAAAACACAATTATGTTCAATTATCAGACTGTACCTGATTGTCATTCAGCTCAGCTATGCCGAATTAGAGGAATCATAATGGTTATCAACAAACCAAATCAACTCACCTCATTTAGCATCCTATGCAGTTCATCCCTTGCCTCAATAATACGATCTCTGTCATTGCTGTCGACAACAAAAATAAGGCCCTGTGTATTCTGGAAGTAGTGCCTCCATAGAGGTCTGATCTGTTGCATAAAACATCAAATTGGTAAAATCAACAGTGGCAAGTGACAAACAACCTCCAACATCTTCACATGCCGTTCGCACAAATAAGATCTACCTACCTTATCTTGACCACCAACATCCCAAACGGTGAAACTAATGTTCTTGTACTCTACAGTCTCCACATTAAATCCTGAATTAAAGAAGTATATAACATAACAACACAAGGAAGACCATTTAAAATTAAGAAAAATTGTGTGATTTGGAAAAAAAAAAGCCCCAAAAAGTAAGAATCTGCCTGCATGACTGAATTGTTGTCTTGAAAACTTATGAAGATAAATAAGTCAAACCCACCAAATGATAGGTTCATGCAAACTATAAATAATAACCTAAACCATTTCTAACAGATATAGACTAATAGCTTCAACAATATGTAAAAATCCTTCTACTAAAAGAATGTCATCCATCCTAAAAATATTGGAGGGAACTTTTGAGTAATGTTAATTTGCATCCCCAGTTTTACGTGGAAGGGCCATATAAAGTTTGGAATACATAAGATGCCATTGTAGTGCAGATTGAGCCTTACTATTCAAAAAGAAAATAATAAGACACTTGGAAAATTTTAAGTTGTCTCAATAGATACCTCAAACTATATTTATTTTATGTTCACTGGATGTTTTTAATTTAGCAGCACGATTATTGCCTTTCATATAACAGATGAACTTGAACTAAAAGCAACAAAATTAAAAAGAAAAAAAGAAGACGGAGAAGATGATTTGTCCAGCCTGAAACTTCTTGAATAAAAAAAAAATCAGCTATCATTTTCTTCAACATGGACAAAATTCATTATTTAAAGCAAGGTCTGCCATACCGAATCGTAACGCCCGGTATGGGCGGTACATACCGGTCCGACAGGCTACCGGTACGCGGACCGCCCGCTACCATGCGGTATGTCCAAAAAAACCCCGTATCGGACGATATGGGATAATATCAGGCGGTAACGGTCAATTTGACCATTGAAGCCCTTTCTCCCCCTATTTAAACTATTCTTCTCTTCCCTATTTCATTATACTCTCTTAAACTCTCCCTCAAACTTTTCTTTTCTCTCCTAAATTCTATAAAACAATGATTTATGAATTCAATCGAGGTTAATTTGGGAAGATTAAGAGGAAGAACTTTCTAATCAAGAGGTATGTATTCATTTTCTTTAATTAGAGAGTAATTAAGATATTTAAGATTATGATTAGTGTGTTTCATGCATAGTAAATATTGAATAATATTTATGATAGTAAAATAAGTTTAATTAAAGTTATTTAATGCTGCGATTAGTTATTTTAATGATGATTTAATCGAAATTTGTTCGATTTTATATCAATTCAATGTCTTTAATACCTATTAGGGTATTTATCATGTTTATAGTGGTGAAAGAGAAGTAATTAGTGAAAAATTAGCTATATTAATAGTATAATTAGTGTAGATAAATGATGATTTTATCATAATTTGAATCATATTGGATTTTGTTGAAGCAGTAGAGAACCAAGAGGATCCTCTACTTGATGAGGTGGGAGATCCGCAGCGTCCTTCACGTTTTATCACCGAGGCAATAGAAGAAGAAGAAGCACAACCCCAACAGGTGGAAAATCTGCCTCGATTACAACATGGTAGGAGTCAAACTGCTCGAGGAACTACCGACACCCAACGGTCACACTCGTCCGCCCAATGTGCAAAGGCAAAGGGGAAGGTAGTAACATCAGTTGCATCGTTAGAAAGAATCGAGTCGGGCGACGAGACACCTTCACAATCACATTCTCTTTCTCGCTCAATCTAGAGACATGACAGCAACACGGACAGTAGTGCCTCGACAGATGATGGCGGTGATGCCGGGCAGTCGTTGGTCTCGTCTACACAACTTGAGGGTAGTGAATGGACTGAGGAGCAATATTTTACACATGCCACTTAAGATTCAGATCATGGAACTTGACAAGGTACTGGTCAAGTTTATACGCGGAAGAGGAAGAGGAAAGGAAAGACAGTGGATGAATATGAAAAAATGCGACATAGCATACATGATATAGACACAGAAAGAGGCTCATTGTATTCACAGCCATCGTATTATGAAGAATCATACGGGCAACAACAGTATGGTGATAGTTGGTCATCCTTCTCTAAGCAATAGCATGATACAGAACAACACTAATATATGCCTCAAGAGCTGCCTCAGACAAATATGATTCATAACGATCAATCTACGATTAACACCACATTGATGCATCAATAGCATACGGTGTATCAATACACTATGTCATGGGATCAATTTCATGATTGGGTCCAACAAACGTATCATATTGATATGTATCGGATCGAAGACCCCGATCCACCACCCGTGGAGGCCCGTCGTTCGTTTTGGTGATAGAATCAACAATCAGGTATATCTAGATATGTGATTATTTAATTCATTTGAATTTTAGAGTTTATATTGTAACAAGATAGTCTAACAATTCAATTGATTTTTCTGTACATATTTCAATCTATAACGGGTTGAAATACGAACCTCGAACAAGACTACCTCAAAGCCCGAAAAAGATATATAATACTATTCTTACCAAATTTACATTGATTTTGCTAAACTTATACTATTACTATATTTATTTGTAACTTGAAAACCCTATCGTAACTTTTTTTTTAATTTTCAGATATTTTCAGAGGGTTAAATCGGTGAAATCAGGTGTACCGCTCGATACACCATACCGTACTATACCGAGCCCAAGTCGAAACGCTGGTACGGTATGGTATGACGAACCTTGATTTAAAGGATCATATAAGAAGTACAAACCAGTTTTAACAATTGATACCAATGTTTCTGTCAGAACATAGCAAGGCCAATATCAAATTGATCTGCAGCGTAATTCTGAAAAACATTTGTTTCACTTCAGCTTATCAGTAGCCAACAGAAAGCCTTAAGCTTGCTGTCACATAAAGGGACCAGCACGCAACCGGCATAATAATAACATTCCACAATTCGCAATATATGGATTTAAGAGAGGGAAGAAATGCATGTTTCATCGTAGAACGAGCGCGTTTTCCTTAAAAAGATTCCCCAAAAACAAGTGCTTTCAACTAATACAGAGAACACAAGATCGGATTTGGAAAGGAAGAAAATATGTGCTGACCTATAGTGGGGATGGTAGTGACTATTTCTCCAAGCTTGAGCTTGTACAAGATCGTCGTTTTACCAGCCGCATCAAGCCCGACCATCAAGATCCTCATCTCCTTCTTCGAGAAGAACCGGCTAAATAACCTCGTAAAGGTAAGCCCCATCTTGTTCACCGCTGATGAAGATACATGCCACACAGATCAAAAGTCACACAAACATATATATCTAAAGCAATCCGAAGGATCGACAATGAAACCCTAAATCGAAACAACCAATCCGCAAATGAAATCAAGCAACAAAAAGAGTGATCGTTGGGTTTAGCGACAAAACCACTCACAAAATTATCGATGAGAATACATATTGGAAACGATCAAATCCACGAGAAGGAAGAGGACCAGCCGAATTGGAAAGGAGACAAAGAACCACCGAACGATTTCTCAGGCGACGCTTCTCGCCTCTCGATGAGAAGGACGAGAGTGGAGGCCGCGATCTCCCTCAGCGGTCACCATTTTATAGTGGGAGGAAGGGGATGACAGCGGCCGCGTCTAACCCACGCACACGGACGACGCCACCGTGGCCTGTCGGCTCGATCGGTCCCACGTGGGACCCACTAAAAGTGGAAATTAGCGAGAGGGTCCGTCCCCACTCCGTGCAATTAATGTGGTCCGTCCGATATCGTTCTGATTAAACCGGGGACTGTCACATCCAGCCCAGTTCGGCCAAGTTCTGCCGATGAGATAAGCCACGAAATGTTTACCCGCCGACCATTGCTGCCATGCTAACGATGTGGGACCTCAGAAGACCGCCAATTACCAAGCAGGTAGGAATGTTGTCAGAAAACAGGTCGATAGAGTTTCAATTCCAGTCGGCGGTTCTCACGAACGGTTCAAACTCGAACCATTTTGCCCGTATTATCATTTGACAGGAAAAAGTTAATAGTTAAGAGTTTTATTTTAAATCCGTAAAAGATGGAATTAAAATCTTTTAGAAATATACGCACATAAATTTAGAAATAGAATTATTTGGACTGTGAGCTATTCTCTTCTCAATAAAGGGGGAATTAATGACCACTTAAAAAATAATATAAATGGATGAAGATGAAGATCAAGAAAGAAAAAAAAAGGACGCAAGAAGAAAACAATAGACACAAAAAAAAAAAGCAACACTTGATGATCTCGTTAAGAACATGTAGATAGATACTAAGAGCTGCATATTGCCAACGAGAAACGAGATAATAGGAAATCAAGATAACCTAATTTGAGCATTCTTAGAGTTAATTCTCAAACACTTCCCATGATCTCCCTTCCTTCCTAAGCACCGAGGAGTGACTTACTCGACCACTCTGCGCCGCCAACCTCTGCAACTGCTGCAACCCCGTTGTTCTCAATCGACCTCTTCTTCTCTTCTCCCTTCCGCTCGACCACCACCTTCTGCAACCTAGTCAGCCTCGAAGACCGACTCCATAAGGCCAGACGGTGGGGGTTTGTTGGCAATCTCAACCGCCGGATCGATGCACGCCCTCAAAGCGATCGAGCCTTCTGAGATCGCCGTCCTCCCAAGGATGGTCGCAGACTACGGCGGCAAAGGCGGCGCCTTTATAGACGAGTGCTTCGAGCCAGGGGAAGAGCGAGTGGGGGCGCAGCGTCCATGTCGCCGACGACGCAGGCGCTCAAACCGACGAGCTCCTCCGCTAGGAACTTGAAGGGAAGCTGATGGTGGGGTTGAAACCTTCCAAACCTCGACAAAGGGTAGTGCCAGACTCCCAGCGACGACCGCCGCCGGCTGGCGCGCGGAACAGGGGAGGGGATTTTGCCGCGTAAGATCGGCGCGTAAATGAAGAAACTCCCATCGAGCGTTGTTGTTGTTGTCGTTGTTGTAAATGGACGATATATTATGGACCGGCCGGTTCGGTACAACGAGTCACGTCAAACCTGAAAACGACCCATAATCAATACATGGCAAAAAAAAAAAAAAAACCACGTTTTTTTAATATTTGCTTTATATGTTTCATTCTTGGAATTTAAAGACAGTGCTGATGGAGATGCGGTAAGATAAAGACATCAATACCAAGGTTTCCTGTTTCGAATAGGATTACATATTTATAGGCTTCAGAGGAGTCTCAAGGCACACACACACACTCTCTCTCTCTATTCTCTCTTCCCGTTCGGAATGGCGAAAGCTCTGCCCTCCTCTCAGATGGAGATCCCGAAGTCAGCAGCGGAAGATTGGAGTTGGCTTGCTACGGAGAATGGGTTCGATCGTCAAGAAGAGCCGCCTGAATTTGTGAGTCTCCCACCTCCATCTTTTCCTTCGTTTCTTGATGCGAGGGTTTGATCTCCGAAAGGCGTCGGTCGGTCTTGATTGCATTTGAGATTTATGGGTCGGACGGAAACCAGGGCTGCTTTCTCCTATTCTCTTCTCATCCTCGTCCTGTTTGTGTTTCTTCTTCTTTGCAGCGAAAGAAGTTGGACACAATGGTGCTCTTCTTAAACAAAGCTTTCTGGCACGACGATGCTGGTGAGTCGAAACCATCGCTTTAAATTTAGATGTTGTTTCTCCTCAAACATGCGTGCTCGATTGTAGGAACCCTAATCAACGAACAATCTATCTGCTCGATTGAACCACGCGAAACTCGGAGTCGGGTCATCTTTATCGCCCGCGTTCTTGCGAATTGAGAACATTTACTTGCTTTGTTTCCTTGCTCGCCTCCTTCGCTTCGGCTTCATCTATTTCGCGAGAAAAAAGGTCTCTTTTTTGCTGCAAATAATATGGATTCCGAGAGCTCTTGGTACAGAACTTCATGTGTGTATATGAACATTAAGCTCCACGCAAGCCTTCTAGACTTGTTATCGGAGAACAAGGGTTCAAGAACTCCCGCAAAAAAAAAGCCAGAATTGACCTAAAACCTTCTTCTTGTCTTTAGTTTCATCCTTGAAAACTGATCTGTGTGTTGGATCTCTGTAATTTCAACCGCCCAATCATGCGAATACTTTCTCGTTGCTGTTCTGTCCGCATCCGATTCTTACGAACATGACTCATCAAACGAGTCAATGGGGTTTTACTCACAAGGTTGACTTTTTTTTTCTTTTTTTCTCCGATTGCATTATTGTATCTGAACATGATTGTTGGTTTCACATGCAGCGCCGTTGTTGGGCGAATACGGGTCCTTCTTGCCCGTGTACAGGATGCAACCTATCTCGGAGGTTCCCTCCGGTCGTGCAAAGAACCCAACTCCCTCGAGTTCTGAAGGAAATGCAATGCCTGCTCCCTCGATCCGTGCAAAGAACTCCATGCCAAAATCATTTCCTTCGACTACTCTCGAAAGAAATCCAATGCCTCCTCCCTCCTGTGGTGCAAACAACCACCCAGCGTCGGGATCATTCAAAGCTCCCCCGAGTATTCTCGAAAGGAAACCGATGGCTCCTGTGGTGCCAAGTTGTGCACGAGAAGCAACGCCAGAATCATTCAGGGATCCTTCGTGTTGTGCAAAATATCCAATGCCTGGATCACACAAAGTTCCCTCGACCTGTGCAAAAAATCCAACGTCAGGATCAATAAAAAAAGTGGCTGCAAACAATCCAACGCCAATATCAATCGAAAAAGTGGCGCATAATAAACCTTGTGGAAAAGCAGCAAAGCCTTTCAATGCACATATTTTTGTTGCTGAACGTTTTGCAAAAGAGTTTGAAAAGTACAACTCTTCATCAGACAGTAGCACTAAGGAGGCATGCAATCTACTGAAAGCAGCTGCCAGATTAAAGGTTTGAAGTTGAAACATTTACTTGGTGCTTATTATTGAGGATAGCTCTGATAATCGAATCAATGTTGCAGGATTGTGATCCGGCTGAGATCACTGAGATACACATGGAGGCAGCACTGAAATTGTTTAGTGCAGCATGCACACTGCAGAGCTGCAGCAGTCAAGCCTTAGAAATAAAGAACACCGTGGGAATGTTTGCTGATGCAGCAAGAATTTTTGCGTATGTTTTGTCCCACCCAAAACATTTGGCTTCACGTAGTAGTTCTCTAACTTTGCTATTGTTTACTGCATGAAATATGAATGCTATGCTATGCTATGCTTCCCATGCAGGCACTGTGCTGCGACGAGTGAGCGGTGTGCAAACATCAAAGTTGCTGCTCTTGCATACAAATGTGTGGAGGTGACCCACTTCAGAATCCTTATGCTTCTTCGGTCATCATCAAATCTTCCACCACCTGCAGCAGGTAATAATCACCATTTGTTTCTACTGTTAGGTTCTAAATGCTTCGTAATAAATCATTACAAAGTGAGTCAAACATTCAATCCGAAAAACAAGTTAATAAATCATGAGCTAACTCCTATATATATATATCATCCTAATCTCTTGAGATATATTAATGTGGGACTATTCTCTTAATCTTCTTTTTCGCACATGAATATCTTCTAACACTGTTAATTGGGTTGTGACTAACTTTGTCTTGTCAACTTAATTGTATTCCCCTCTTACTTACTCATAACGATAGACTTTGTCTACAACTATAGCTTCAACTTTTTTTTATCATTATTCAGATTTTTTTTCTCTCTTTCTTTCTCTTTTTAATCATCCTTTTGTTACTTTTTTACTCACTCTTCTTGGCTCTGATACTATCTTCAAAATATGAATGAGTCAGACTAATCAGGATTAACATATATCGAGTCAGATACTAATTTAATCCACAAGTTTAAGCTAATAAACTATGGGTTAGGCTTATATATATATATATATAATTTTGATATGTATTAATATGAGATTAATTTTTTTTAATCTCTCATCACACATGAATGAATATCTCTTAACAGCTTCGTTAATTAGCTCTTCCCATTAAATCAATTCCTCTGGCTTGGCTAGCAGTGTTATCTGCTTACAACTGCAGGTGATGGATGTGAACAACCTCAAAACAAGAAGAGGCGATTGGATGTCGTCGCAGAGAAGACTCTAAAGTCTGCATCTAAGCTGCGTAAGCTCGTGGATACTGTAAGTAAAACCACCATTCTGCAAAACATATAATCAGATATTTTTGATATGTATTAATATGAGATTAATTTTTTTTAATCTCTCATCACACATGAATGAATATCTCTTAACAGCTTCGTTAATTAGCTCTTCCCATTAAATCAATTCCTCTGGCTTGGCTAGCAGTGTTATCTGCTTACAACTGCAGGTGATGGATGTGAACAACCTCAAAACAAGAAGAGGCGATTGGATGTCGTCGCAGAGAAGACTCTAAAGTCTGCATCTAAGCTGCGTAATGCGTAAGCTCGTGGATACTGTAAGTAAAACCACCATTCTGCAAAGACTTTTATTCTCGTAGCTTTAATCCATGCAACATTTTGGATTCAATGTTTAATTTGCAGGCAGAGCATGCGGAAGCCGCGATGGATGCAACCTCCAAATGTCATCGTGCCTTGGAGTCGGCTGCCAAAGACAACTCATCGAGCGCCGAGGGGTTCCGTTCCATGACGGAAGCCATCGAGTTCAGTTACTACGATGTACAAGGCTTCATTCGCCTGCTCCGATTGGCTCTCAACAACTGTACCGCATGAGAAATCAAGATTGACTGACTAAAGAGAGCCCAGTCTTCCTGTATCGTTATGTACACATCCATCATCCTTGCGTTTGTCTGCAAATTAAGGTGCCGCTTTTCATGGAGTGTTTTGGCAGCTACACAAGCAGGTGGCTACAGAATATGGAAGCTGTCATATATGCATGTACGCATGGGCGTTGACAGAGCTGTTCATGCTCGGTCAATCAAAAGCTTAATGAATATTTTTTTAGTACAACGGAACACTAGTAATCTATCTCGTGTATTGCGGTGTGTGTGTGTGCGTGCGTGCGTGCGTCTTCTCTGTCTGAATGCTGTGTACAACTTAAGGCTAGCTGTGTGTCACCTCTCTGCTGACATCTCTCCACTGTCTTCCATGTTTAAGTGTGACCGAGTGTGGGAGTTGCTGTATGTTATTGTCCCAAACTCCATATATCATCATGTGAACTGAAGACTGTTATCATCATTATAATCTGTCTAATTCCATTATATAACAAGCAAGCTTAGGCTAAAAACCATGCATGCGTCAATCAAGGTGGGTGGAGCCTCCATTGTGGACGCCTCGACTTTCGATGCGTTGGAATCCATTTCCTTCCTCCTCCTCCCTTCACCCCATTCATAGTCAACCTAATCCGCTTCCTGTTTGGCATCCACTTTTCTGCTTCGTGTATGAATAATTATTTGATCTCAACACGAAACAACGTTGTGTTGACTCGTGCCAACTACCCACGACACTAACATTGACCCGTTGCGTCCCACCGTCATGGCCGACTCCGACGTTGGTACCACTTGAGGTCGTACGTCCTGCGGAGTTGCACGATATTAGAGGGGCACGTGTGCCATAATTCAAGTACATGGGTCCAACCAAACTCACGTGTGCCTTCAATGGCACGTGCGCATCATCGTCTCACCTCAATTCTACTCGTAATTTTGCCAAATGGAGGGGAGATCGGATCATATAATCACATGAAACAATATATATGTTCCATTAATGAAATTTATACATTCCAAGGAGTCCAACAAATCAAGAAACACTACAAATTCTCACCTTCTTCTTGCTTTGAGGATCGTGCCATCAAGCCAATCGTTCATGGAATATCCAACACATTTTTTTTTGATATATTTGAAGTTTTGGTCAAGGATGACACAATAAATCATCTTCATTGAAATACATCAATAATTCTCGAAAAAAAAAAGGAGAGAGAGAGAGAGATTTAGCATGCTTAACTTAATCATCGATTGAGTCAGCATATGTAGACCCAAATCCATCAATTTTATGTTAGGTTCAGGTCAAATCAGAGAATTGGATTAAGAATTACCTTAATATTAGTTGCGACTTAGTTTGCTATTTAGTGCTTGGCATTCACTAAAAAATCTCTTATGTATCCTAAAATAAAATATTATTCACATTAATTATGTTTGAAATGGATTCTCATACAAAAATAAAATACCCAAATTGGTTCCAAATAGATTTGAATTCATGAGGTAAAATTTATAGTGGCCTACTTGTTTCCAACTATTAGCAACCATTGTTACATTATAACATAGGCCAGAATAATTTGGGTGTCATAAAATTTGTGGATATCCTCCTATATGTTGTGATTCTTTTGTGGATAGAATGAATATATAAATGATAGATGAGTGTAGAATACAAACAAGTAAATGGTGGTCCTAAAAGAGGGAAGATAAAAGGTCAAATCAGCTTGTTACATTAAATAGAGATGGGAAAGAAACCAACAAAGGCTGGGATTAGTAGAAGTGATGGGACATGTGAAAAATATGTACTCACCAAACAAATGGCTTCATCTTCTTATTAATTCTTTTGATGTGGTTTGAAGTATGTTTAGAATTTTCCAAGAGATATATCTTTTAACCTCCTCTCATATATTATTAAATGTTTAGATGATTAACATATAATCAGTCTTATCATCACATTAGGTTATCGACGACTCAGAATATTAAGTGACTCATATACAGAACGATTATTTCACTCACGATTCTAATTGATTGTGCATGTCTAATCAAATTAGATACATTAGATGATGTAAGGTAATAATTATTCAATGAGAGGCATAAAATGTCTAATCAATTTGTTTTACTATTAAATTAATATGGGTTTAGTAAACATTTTATGAATAATCTAATCAATTTGTTTTCTTTTTTGATTATAACATAATAAAAATGGAAAAGCATTTGAAATCAACATCCTGTCATATGGTTGACATCACAATCAGTTCAATCATCATGAATGTGACATAACACGAAGGTGGCAAGTAGGCCTCCTAACACTTGACCTAAAAAACTGGTCCCTGCATGATTGACAGCCAAACTGCACTTGCAACAACTACCGGCAATTAGTCCCAATCTATATCTTTCCCACTTTGAATGTGATTTATTTTACATATAAATATTTTTATAATCTTTAAAATAAAATGTAAATTTTTAGAAATACTTCTAAACTTTAAAAAATTTTCTTACGGCATCCTCGTAAATTTCTATAGACCACACCTTTGATCTCATTCGCTCTATCCATCTCACCTCGATATGTGGGACACCATCTACGTTATCGCTGTCTTCATCCTCTTTGCCCTGCCCTCCTATTGTCTTCATCGCTTCATTATCAATCCGCACTATGAGATCATTATATTTTTTGATTCTCCTGGAAAGACTCTTCATCTCATCGTCACCGAGACCCTTGAATGCGTCTTGGCCCATGACAATGTCATCCTCCTTTACCACATCGCCTCAGGCCTTCTCAACCACACCATCTCATATAATGTCATTCTCGCCAATAACATTCGCATAAAGATAACGTTGTATAGAGTTTGTGGAGATAGTAGCAACCCTCACGCCACCTCTTTCCTTACGTAAGTATTGCGACTAAACACAATTAAACTAATAGGCGAAGCGAAAGCACGCAAGACAACCCTAAATCCTTTTCACATGAAAGTGATGATGGGTGCGATGATACTACCAGAGTGGAGATAGAGGTGGGTCCAACCATGGGACAGAGGTTGTTATACAAATTCAATACTACAATTTGTATTATAGTTATATAAACTACATCGTCTTAATATACATCCATTAAATTCACGTGGTATAATATAAAATTGAATTAATACTAGCTAACTCGATGGTGCTAAAAGTATCTAATCCCATTGTTCATCGATGGAGAACACATGTATATCTCGTTAGATGTTGATTTGCAACAAGCCTAGAAATAGTGACCGAGTACACATAATAGTAACCCTACAAACAGAACGCAAAAATATAAGTCCATCGTTAGAACTCAACTCATGTAGCCTTCAATCACGTCCAATTTGATCACTCAATCCAATTTAACAGTGTAACAATGTTATTTATTTACATTTTATCATGTTATTATTACATCCAAATTTTAATTATCTTCGATACGAAGCACCACTATGAACATTTACATATTATCACATCAATTGATCGCCTAATAATAATAATAATAATAATAGCAAGGATGGGCATTTTCGTAAATATGGAGAGCTGAGTGCGATCACTTTTTGGCGGCTGCACGCACGCGCTCCGTTACGAGTCTCCGCCGCCGTTAACTCGTCGCTCGACGGTATATTCGTCGTCGTCTTCGTCTTTTTCCTGCCCTTCGAAGCAGTCTTCCCTCTCTCGGTACTTATCCGCCTTAAAAAGCGGAGAAGAAGTTTCTTAATAGAATTCTCCTTTCGTGCAATTTGGTTTCTCTCTGCGGATTCAAGATACGGCCGAAGGAATCGGAGACCCTCCGCAACGGTAATTTGCCTGCTCTGCTCTATGAAAATCGATATGGTTCGATCAATTAATGATCGAAGAATTCGCTGTTCCCTTTTCAACTCCGCCGAGCGCCCAAACAGTTCGCTTTTTTATTTGAAATAGTTCGACTCTTCACTTCCTTTTGCTTTGTATTTTGACTGTCGGCAGAAAGTGAGCAGATGATGACAACCGCTGAGTACTACCATGAAAAAAAACTGCTTTTTTTTCGTTGGTCGTTGAGATTTTTTAGCGAAAAATGGTACTTCTCCAAATATTCATCCATTGTTTCTCGAAAAGTAGGGTCTTGATTCGAGTTTGTGGTTGGAGGTTTCTTGTGGAGACCGAGTTTTGGTTTTATGTCCTCTGTTTAATTGAATTCAAGTGAATTCTCGACTTATATTGATCAATAATTAAGTTGATCTTTGAATCTTTTTAAAGATTGTATTGATTGAATTGTTGGGGGGACTAGTCTGGCCAGGCTCTTTCCTCATCATATTCTGGTTTTCTCCGTCGTTTTCTTGCTCAACTATTTATGCTTGCGTGATGAAGAAGAACAGGCGACGTCATAAATTCTCCTTTCTTCTTTGCTCTATAACCATTAAACGTGCAGTGCCTGTTAGCAAAGTGGTCCGGATTCTGCTTGCATCCGTTGTTCTTCAATTTCTCCTAGTTTGGTGTTAGCTTTCTCACGAATTCTCTTTGTTTCAACTATTAAAGAGTTTCTGCTGCACAGATTAGTTTTTGGTGTCATTAGACATCTATCTTATCATCTTTATAGTTGATGCATATCTTCTTTTTTAAGTATTTGAGTTTACACTGTATTGACATTATCTTGTGAATTTGCTCATGTTTTTCTTTTCAGGATTTACAAGGTTTTCCTTATCTCGTAATAGGATAATTACTATTACTAAGGTAAAACCGTTGTCTCAAGATCAGTATTCTTGATCCCTAGTGTCCCTTATATTATTTTGTGTGTGTTGGAAATTCTTGCTTTTGCATTAGAATTATACGGTTATCTGAAGCCTTTTGAGTTAAATTAATTGTAAGAATACAAGTGTTGAACCAAAAATTTTTGCTTATAGAGGTGAATTTGTGCCTTGATTATGTGGAACCGCACAATTGTTCACGGATGAGGAAGTTCTTTTCATTCAGATCGGTGGAATCTAGCAGTCCAAATGGCAATTCTCTACATCCAGGTCACTCATCTTCTGATGACTTGGTCTGTTGTGAGAAATTAGGGGACAGTCATTCAAACTTTTCAGTGCGTGAGAAGGTCCATGATCATTCCCAGACAGTGAAAGACAGCACTCTTAGTCCTCAATATCCAGAAAATGAAGATTCATCTCATTTACTTCTTAGAAGAAGCTTTTCACTATCATCCTGTGCCATGAACGGCGGTGGCTTCAGAGATGGAAATCTTATTTCTTCGAGTGATTTAAGCAGACCAGCATCTAGTAGTGGTAATTCACCACATCGTGCATCTAGTTTCCGGATGCAGTAAGTCAACTATGTCTACCTAGTTTCATTGCATTTGATTCTTTGATCTTTTGTTCATGTGCAGTTTCTTCCTAGTTTCTGCTTGTCAAATTTCATGTTTTTAATGAAGATTCTTTTGGTTTGATGAATATAATATGCTACTTTTCTGGTGTATATTGTGATGAAAATTGTAATTCACTGAATGTGCAGCTCAGTACCTTAAAATTTGTTTTCTGAGAATGAACTATTATTTGCCAAAGAATTAAGATGCTATAAGTTTTTATACTGTTTTCTATGCTTGATTAACTGTGGTCGATGACAACTCCTGGATGAAAACTTCAAATACAAAAATTTATAAAATGAGGCCTAGGAATGTTTTTCTAAAATATTTTTTTGGCACTTATGTAGTAATTGGTTTATAGAAATGAGAAGTCATTTGTTATCAAACAAGTTAAGTTTGACATATTTTTGTGGAACTTTGTAGACAATACATCTTGCATCTATAGTACTATCATTTATAGAACTCTGTAGACAATACATGATTGTTAGATCCAGTTGAGGTGGGTGTGCAAATTATATGTCAAGCAGGTGTTTCTTTCTTATATTATAATTGTTCTTGTTTTATAATGTTCTCATTTTTACTATCAAACAATATATCCTTTTTATTTATGTTTCTACATCTGCTGAGAGTGTCATGTATATGTGGAGGCATTCTTTATTTTTGTACAACACATACTCCAACATTCATCATGTACATGAACAAACTGAAAGGTTCCAAATTTTATTTTTCTCTTATTGAAGATGTTAGGTACTGAGCTAAACTTGGATATTTCTGTGCCAAAGCATTCCCATATATGGACGTTTGTTTTCTCTTGTAATTTTTTTTATTCTTTCCAATTTAGCTGCCATCCACTGACACAAGAGAGATCTACAAGACCTAGAAGCAGTGAACAGCCTCCATCTCAGCATTTTCATGCTGTTCAGAAATATAGTTCTCTTAAATCATTAAGAGAATGTGAAATTCCATCAAATTCACCAAACAGTTCTCCAGTTCCTTCAAGATGCAATGTGGTTCACCTATCATGTTTTCCAAAAGGAAATGGACTTCTTGACCAGTACATTGATGCAGAGGATCAGGAAGTTAAACCTGAGACACATACTGAAAAATGTTTATCTGAATCTGGAATTAACTGTTCATTGGCAGAGAATCAAGCATATCCAAGTGCGGGAAGTCCACAACAATTTTGGTCTGTGGCACTGTCTTCACCAATGTGCAGGAAAGAGAATTCTAAAACTTCATCAGTTAGGGAGGAGATTGATTCGTCTCATCACCCATCTGCACAAAATTGGGCAAGAGATGGTTATGAGACAGTATCCTCATCAAGATACATACAAAAGAGTATTAATAAGTCATCACATCCATTCCATGGAAGATTATCAATGAATGCCCGAGATTATGACTCTGAAAGTACTACTACCTTTGAGGATATTTACATGGATTCATTTGAAATGCAGCCTACTTTGCATTCAGATGACACTCTGCAACATTTTTCAATCGATGACCATTCAAGTTACAAGAATTTAACTGGTCATTTCGCTCAGGATTTATTGGGGCTTGAGAAGTATGATTGTTTTCTTGAAAATGGAACAACAAGCACTAGAAATGGTAAAGCAATGAGTTCTGGGCTACAAGATACAGATGAAGTGTTGCATAAAAAGTTGAAAGAGGTAGATAGGATGATTGAGCTCCTACCTGGCGAGGACTTTGATCTTGAGGAACTTCAGAGTGGTGATTTGAACATGCCTTCATTGTTTCAAACAATTGAAAATATTAAAGAAGTCAGAAAATTCTTGGTGCTGGAGCTCTCAGCACAAATAAAATGCAGACTTGCAGAAAGGCATGCTGCAAAAGGGCATTTGAGACGAGCTAGGATAGATCTCAAGACTCAAACTAGAAGGCTGGAACAGGAGAAGAATGAACTTCAGTTTATTTTAGAGAAAGAACTAGATAGAAGGTCAAGCAGCTGGTCCATGAAGTTTGAAAAGATTCAGTTGGAAGAGCAGTGGCTTGGGGAACGGGTAAGGGAACTGGCAGAGCAAAATATGTCTTTTCAGAGAGAAATTTCTTCACTTAAAGGCATTAAAGGGGATAGTCAAACTAGGGTTGTGGATTCTGAAATAGAACTAACTAATCTAACAGCTACTTTGGAGCAACTAGGAATAGAGAATTACAATCTTCAGAAAGGCTTCTCAGAGCTGCAGGAGCACTTCAATGCAACTGAAAAGGATCGGGATTGTATCAGAAGATGCTTACGTGAGAAAGAAAGGGAGAACAAGGAGTTGCAAAAGTTAGTTGTACGTTTACAGCGAACGATCAATGAACAAGAAAAGACTATTAATGGATTGCGGAAAGGATTTAGTGATGAGACTGAAAATAAAGCAACAGATGGAAGTGACCAATTAAGGATGTTGCAGATGGAGCAGCTAAGGTTGACTGGACTTGAACAGAAACTGAGGAAGGAGTTAAAGACTTTCAAGCATGAAGTAGAGACACTCAGGCATGAGAACATTGGCCTATTGACTCGTTTACGAGCTGCTGGAGATGGCCGTCAGTTCTCATCGATTAAGCTAGACGAGGAGCTTCATGCTCGACTAGATTGCTTGCAGACCAAGGGCTTGTCCTTGATCACTGACATTAGTCACTTCAGTAGCAATTTGTTAGGATGCCTTAGGCACAAACAATATGAACATGGACAGGAGGATGAAAATAGCACTAATGGATATTCATTTATCGATTATATTATCAAAAGCCAGAGTTTTAGCAGACGATATGAAAATTTTAGAACGAGTTTACAAACTATAGCAACAATTTTGGATGAGAAGTCAGATTTACAAGCTACAGAACGCCAGTCACTATCAACAGAATTTGGCATGTCAAGGCAGTCAGAGGTAAGATCCACATGTTAGATTAATTGGTACATCTCTATCATAATTACTTGTTCTTTGCATGACTTTATTGGGTATATAACATGGGTTCTGTCATGATTACTGACCTGCTCCATTAAATTGTGCTTCCTTGCTGTTCTTCTGCTATCAAGGATGAATTAGAAGCTAAATTGAAGGCCGAGATTATCTTGACTAGATTACTACGAGAGAAACTGCATTCAAATGAACTGGAATTCGAGCAACTAGAGGCAGATTTGGCTTCCTCTGTTCGGGTTCATGATGTCATGCAAACTGAGATCCAGAGGATGCAAGATGAAGTCTCTTGTCTTACCCACAAGACAATGGACATGGAGCTTAAGGTTAGCTTCCATCTACAAGCTAGACCTCGAGTTGGTATTTCTTTGTAATATAAATCTTGTATATAACAGTCTAGAAGATCTGATGCTGGCCATTTTATGTGTTGCAAGAGCAATATAGTTTATGCATTTTTCTTTGAATATACAATCTCGATATGAATTATGCTCGCTCCCATACTTCCAATATATTATATTTTCTAAATATGTATATCATGTCATTGGCATTGATCGCCTATTAATTTCTTGGTTGAGATTATATCATCCATGGATGACAGGAAAATGAAATTGTATCTCTAGAAATATTTAAGCCACAGTTAATGATGCTGGATGGGATGAATGCACTGTACTAGAGAACATTTATTTAGCAGCTGGCAGCTTAATAGTAAGTAATATGGAGTTTTTCTGGTTAGACACAAACCGAATTTATTTGTTCCTTTTCAGATCTCTTTTGTTTTATGTTCTGTCTCCCATGTAACTTATTATTTATTTGGTCTTATGAAGGTTTTTGTTTTAAACAGTTGCGATTAGTTTTTCTATCTGATTAATTGTCTTAGCACATGAAGTCATCTATTGTTTTTGTGCCCTGCAGTATTGTACCGAGTCAGCAGACAGTTCCTGTTTAAATAAATATATATATATTTTCCAAATAGCAACCAAATCATGCATTTATCGTGTCATATTGTATGCCAAATTTCTTTATTATTGATGTTAAATTACTTGAACACAAGCAAACATTGGCTTCTGATGTTATATGTGTTAGCATGTTGAATTTGTGTAACCTGATCCTTAATTCTATTGCGGTTACAAAAGTCAATGCTATACTCTCATATTCATGATTGGCTATTGATTTATTTGAATATTTATATTGGTAAACAGATGCTGCAGAAAGATGAAAGCATTAAGCAGCTTGAGAATGACTATCAGGAGTGCACAAAGGAACTAACTGCGGCCCGAAATATATGTTTGAAGATAACTGAGGAGAGAAACCATCTGTGGGAAGAAGTGAAAAGTTCAAAAGAGAAGATCATGCTTCTTAATTATGAAGATCTTTCTCTTAAAAAGAAGATTGAAGAACTTGAAGAAGACATTCTTACCAAGGAGGGGCAGATTGCTATCTTGAGAGATAGCCTTGAGAAGCCATTTGACATCCTCTGTGCATAGTCCCGGATCAGTGAAAAGAATTTCACTGGGATGAGTTATGATGAAGTTCTCGGGCAGTGATATCTTCTCTGCCATCTAGTTTTAGTTATCTTGGTATTTACTATTTCTACACGTTTGTTGTATCATTTTCAGGTTAGATGGTAATTGTAGCTTCTATTAGATAATATTTGTTGTTCTAAATGTTCTTCTTTGCATTTGCAATGATATCAAATTTAGGATAAATATGAGGAATGGGAGAGAGACAAAAGATAAAAGAGATGGGGGAAAACATGACAGACGTGAGTCAATCAAACGCCCCAAACATAAAAGGAAAATGGGTAGAATATTTTATAAAATATTCTATGCGGAGACAATCCTCAGTCGCCTCTAACATTCTCTCCTTGATCTTTCGCTCCACATGAACGATAAGGGTGAGACAGCTTGCAAATGTTTGTCTTGGATCCTTATCCACATGGACAGCCTGATGAGAGATAGTTTTAGTCTTTTTCTTCACGACACATAAAAGACATGTGTCGGATGGTAAATAGTAGATGATATCCTCCCGAGAAAAAAATAATGTTATTCTTTTCTTCTCTCACCAACTTGTGTTGAAAATGTTCTTACATCATTTTACTTGCATTTAGGATTTGCTACAGAGCTATGTTTACAGAAGACTATACTGGTGATGCTGAATGATTGATGGAGGGGTCATACATGCTGGTTCTGATAAAAGTAGATCATACTGAAAAGCTTTCAGTTTCTGAATACCATATTTCATATTTTCTCCACTTGTGAAATCTTCATAAACCATTGAAGGTTTCATTGTAAAATGTTAAAACTGCAGGTATAAGCTCTGCCAATATTTCAAATGCAGTGATAGCTGATGCAGTCAAAGAAATGGTGATGCTTGTTATACTGTAATTAATGCCTTAAGAGTTACTTACTAGTTTGTTCTACAGGTTAATGATCTTTGGTCATGCTGATGTTAAGAATGATGAGAATTAGATGATCCTTCTTGGTTTCATGATTTGTTCTGTTGAATGAAAGTGCGAGTGATGGAGGTGTGAAGCTAATATGCTACACTGATGGATGCAAAGAAGTCCTTTTTCTTTTTGGTTTCCGCATTCAGTTTCCTTTAGACTTGCCTTTCTTTGTACGACTTGGTACTGTGGACACTGAATGAATACAATGTACATTAGATATAAGCAGTTTTGTATTTTCCTTCTTACCACAGAGAAGTTGTGCATGGAGCCAATTTGATTGGTTTTGTCAGTCACACCAGCGGATGAGCCAAGACAACCATATCACCTCTCTCTCTCTCTCTCTCTCTCTCCTCTCTCTCTCTCTCTCTCTCTCTCTCTCTCTCTCTCTGTGTGATTATGGCTCGATTTGAAGCCATTGAATCATTGATCCAATTCTGTAGCCACTATTACTGAAGGTTGCATCCTTGAGCACAAGCTTTGAGGCTCTATTAAAACTCTTGATTCTACCACAGTTGATATAACAAAATGTAATCTTATTTGAGTGCTTCTGTTTTTTCAAATGTTTTAGGACTTTGTGGTCTAAATACAAGTAACATTCTAAAGTTTTGTAGCATAGCATAGAGTTTTTGCTCATAAGTTGGATCACTTTTGGTATGCTTCACTCAGCTTCTCACTAAAAAAATACAATTGGTCTTCTTTCTTGTAAAGTCACTGCTCCAATCCCAATTCCACTTGTATCACATTTTAATTCAAAAGACTTTTCAAAGTTGTGTAATGCAAGCGCTGGTACAATAGTCAACTTATCTTAACAAAGCTTTTCTCAATAGTCTCAGTCCATATAAACTTTTCATTCTTCAAACAATCGCAATAATACTACTAATGTAGAAAATAGTAAGACCCTCACTTCTGTGATAGTCTTTGGGGTATGCTATTCTCAAATAGCACGAATCTTTTCTTCGTCTATATAAATCCTATCAGCACTCACAATGAATCCTAGGAAGATTAGTTAATTTGTCAGCAAGTCACACTTCTTCTTGGTAGTGACATATAACTTGTTCGTCTTATAAAATAGTTAGAACTTATCGTAAATGGTTCATATGTTCTTTCATATTAAGAATGCAGATTAGAATGTCACCAAACTATACTACTATAAATTTCATAATGAATAATTTAAATACCTGAACTCATGAAGAAAATCCAAATGATATAGCTAACTATTCATATAAGTCTTCTTTTATCTTGAATGTAGTCTTCCATTCATCTTCAGGTTTTATGCAATTTTGATGATATTCGCCATGAAGATTAATCTTTAAAAATATCTTGAGGCCTTGTAGTTAATCCAACATATCTTCTAGTTGACGTATGGGAAAGCGATGCATGATCGTGATTTTATTGTTGGCTCTGCTATCTACGCACATCCTCTAGTTTTCATCTTTTTTGGATATAATTGGAGCCGGGACAACACATGGGCTTATACTTGCTCGAATATGTCCCTTCCACATCAACTTTTCTACCTTGTCCCTTAGTATCTCATTCTATTTTGGGTTTATCTAGTAATGAGGTAAATTTGGTAAACTTGCTCCCGGAGTCAAATTAATTTGGTGCTGAATCTCTCATGGGTGAAAGTCCATTCGGTAACTTTTCAGGGGTGATCTCTTTGAATTCTTCTAATATCGATCTTAGTTTATTTGGAATCTTTACTTTATATAGCTCTTTTTCTTTCACAACAAGAGTATAGCATACTCTTGTTTCTTTAAAACTGACAGTGAATTCCTACACAAAGTTAGAAATGGATAATAAATACTTCTCCTCCACTCTAGCAGTGTTAGATTCATCTTTTTATTTGTTAGTCGATAGAATGATAATCTTCTTTCAATTTCATTAGAATATATAGACATTCTTTCTTTCATGATGAGTTGCATTCACATTAAATTGTCATGGTCTTTCAAGTAGAACATGGCACACTACCTGACATATAACTTTTTCCTTGTAGCTTTTACCCAAATGAGAGAGTAACTTTACATATCTCAATTATAGTGATAGTTGAGCCTTCTTTAATCCACCTTAGCTTATATGGTATTGGATGAGCTTCTGTTTATAATTTTAAGTGTCTTATTAGTGATTTGGATATAATGTTATCATAGCTTCCATTGTCTATGATCAATACACAAATTTTGTTATTAACACTACATCGAGAATGAAAGATTTTCTTATGTTGAGATAAATCTTCTTGCCTTGGGTGAGATATAATCTTTTTATAACATATACGACGTGTTCCCCTTCTCCCTATATTATTTCAATATTATTAATATCATCAATCACATCGTCTTGGGCATCTTCCTTTTTAAAGTTATCTTTGTAACATGCAAGGTTGATGGTCTTATGAGTATGACACTTATTAGAAGAATGATCAGGCTTCCCGCATTTGAAACATTTCTCAACCAAGGGTCAAGCATATGGCTTGTTTATGGTAGTTAAGATATGCTTAGCTTGTCTTATTGTTCGTTTGGTATTTATGCCTTGATTTATAGGTTGTATTGACTCAATCACAACTTGTTTCTCTTTGTTAAGAACAGGTCATATTGTCGGAGTAAAGAATCATCGGGTAGTAATTAGAAGTTAAGTCAATAATATTTCAGCTTTTATTATCATATTATGAGCTTCATCTATTGTTTATATCGGAGTTAAATATATTTTATGTTTAATTATAAATTTCAGTCTATTGATGTACCTTGTTGTCTATTGGTCTTCTGACTTTGATAAATTACATCTAGTTGAAAAGCAAGAATTCCCTAGTATACTTAGTTACAAATCGAGTGCCTTGGATGCAGTTATGGTATTGTTATTGTTGAAATAATAGTTATTCATAGTCTGGGCAAAGAAATATTCTTTGAGAAGTTATTACATCTTTAGTCATGTTTATACTACTTCTTTTATTATTCTATAATGTATCCCACCAAGCTATTTTATATCTATCTTTTCAACTTGTATGCAACAAGCTTGACTTGTTTATGATGAAGAACATCCATCACCTCGAATAAATCCTCTACTTCATAACTCCAATCAAAAAAAAATTTAATGCTGATGTGGTCATTAAAATTGAGAAGGTTTACTTGAGATGATAATCCTCAAGTAGACTATTTCGTTTGAGTGGTGCTTAATGTCTTTCATATATTTTATTGTCATCTTATGAGTCATCATCATATATTATTGGTTATTGTGGGTAAATAGTATTACGTCAATTGAAGTGTCGAGGTTAAACTACACTTGTACCTCTTCTTTGGTTGGTTATGTGAAAGTCCACAATTTCTTTTTCTTCATCTAACTCATCTTTATAGGTTGATTGACTACATTAGATTGTAAGTTTATGTTGATTATTAGGTTAGTCATTGGTATCAACTCTGGCACGATGGATCCTATCATTATCACAAACCCTATTAGTGCCTAAACCTAAGTTAGTGAACATGTCACAAATCTCTCTGAGTTCCCGGATCATTCTCGTTTTTTATGCTTCTAACGTCATCTTTAGGACTTGCACTCCTCAATTATTATTATTATGATTATTGCTATCTTTATCACGAAGGTTGTCATCATTGAAATCACCCCAGGAAGAAAACCTCGACCATTGGACGATGGACATCTAGAAGCACAAGTAAAAACATTCATTGTCCTCTTGAGTGAGCAAGTGCGTTAAGAGTTGAGTTGAGTTGAGCTGAGCAGCACCATTACACGATAGTGAGTTCTTCCTGAGGTTAAGGTAGTCGTCGTTGCTATCATTATTACCACTATACCTCATTTTACTAGGCTATAGGATTATACTTAACAAATTAAGTTTTTGATATATAAGATCCCAACTGATGTAAAATAAAAATAAAACGAAAAAAATATTACTGAGAAAGGATTCTAGCAAATTAATCTTATAAGAGTGGACGAAAAAAATCAACACATTATTGTGGAGAAGATCTTTATAATACTTAAATGATATTAACTTTCTGTAAATAGTTTTAGATCTTGAAAACTAGTTAACTAATAATAATGTGAGATAAATTTAGACCTTAAAAATTAGCTAGTAATATGGGATAAAAAATATATAATAATAATAATAATGAATAATAATTTTAAGATTTAAAAAAAATATTCTTCTACCCGTTCCCTATTACAGATAAGCTGAAAAAGAATTTTACAGATAAACAAAAAAATCATTCTTACTGTTATGTTATATATTAGACTAGACATGATCTAATTATGTTATATAATTGGGAATGGATCCGACTTCAAAGGGTTGGTGTATGTTATATAATTGGGAATGGATCCGACTTCAAAGGGTTGGTGCAGGAGAACTAAATAACACACCATCACTTGACAACCATCACGTTGTCGTTCTCCGTCGCCACCATCACTGTAATGACCCGAGCCTGACGGATTAATTGATCTATTAACATCGTTTGATCTAAACTATTGATCAAAATGCTTAAGTTGAAATTGATAGTAGTACATTAATCAGACCTTTATAAGTCAATCTTAATTTTACTCACTTTCGATGTTGGACTAATCGGAGATGTTTCAATCACCACCTTCAACGTGGCAGAAGGGTTGGGTCACTGACAAGGAGCACATGCTACTCCAAGGATTCTGTTTTCTACCATATCTGAAGAATCAAAAGAACTCTAACACAGAAACAAAAATACTGAAAAGTTGGAAATCCGATAATTTTTTTACATTTAGATGATCAAATATTGGAAATTAAAATTGTTCACTTAAGCAAGTGAATTTATTGACATTTTCATTAACAAATTCATTAACCAAGAATAAAAATGATACAAATTTACAATTGCCTTGAAATTTAACGAAATCAACAAGAAAATGACAGTTGAGTTTTTTATACCACATATGGTCGTTCTAATCTTCTATATTTGCATGCATGACATGAAGTTGAATAAGATGAATTTATTTGCGGATGCTCTCTTGTTGGTTTCAAGTTTTTAACTACCTTCATTTGATTGCATCTCCACGGCAGACAAGCTTGAGTGAAGCGTTCTCTTCCTGGCTGCTGGTGATGGCAAAATGCGCCAAAGTGGACGACCGGAGTCTTTCCGAACTCTGGCTTCATCTCCGATAACATCAAGCTCCTTGATTACTGATATCTCCCTTGATGCTGCTTCGTTCTCGTCTACCGATGCTAGACTCGGAGATGCAAACCAGATAAATCCATTGGCAGATGGTGCATCACTACTTGGTGGAACATTTCTTTCTGCTGCCAAAGATTTGCTGTTAAGTCAAACTTCTGTTTGCATAAGATTAGGCATAGCACAAGCAGGGAATGGCAAATGTGATTTTCGAACTACAAAAAGGCTTATATATGTCAGCATCTTGTTTACCTGCAATGTAGGGAGCCTCATCAAGTGCAGAATTTGAGTGTGACTTCTCCGTTTGTGTTGGACTAGAATCATAAACAGGTTCCACAACATGACCATCATGAACATGATCTGCTTTCACATTCACAGTGTCAGAATCTGTAGCAACTGATTTAGCTGAAACCATGGAGTCCTTGGAGGAACCACTAGTTATCTGTTCCTGGTTAGATATTTGTTCGTGAGTGCTTATTCTGGAGGTATTCTTTTCTGCTTCAGATGAAGAAGTGGAGCTCGACTCGCAATCCTCCTCGATCACTTCAGACCTCACAGCATATGAAATGGGTGACCTTGATTCTGACCCTTCCTTGGTGTTATATTCGACAGCTCCAATATTTTCAGTGGCTTGATGAGTTTGTTCCATCATTATGCTATGATTCAAATGATTTGTATGATCATCATTCATCTTCATCTGACTCTCTACTTGACTGTCATTTTCAGCAGATCCTGCACTATTCATAATGGGAGATCCAGTCAATCGATGCAAATCTTTTGGATGTTCCTGATCGGTAACCGAAGAAACTGTATCAGATTTTAAAGTAGATTTCACATTTGAATCACTAATTTCTCTTAATTTTCTCTGTGGATCAGCAAAATCCATCTCCTCTGCACCAAAATAAGGCATAAAACTTGAAGAACGTTTCTCTTGATTGAAGTCACTAAAGAATGAAGCACCAACGGTGAAGCTTTCATGCCTTCTCAACGGTATATCATGTTGTGGAACTGCAACGAATTCTTTATGGCTCGAATTCTCCTCATCATCCACCTGCTCATAAGGAAGATCAAATGGATTTCGTCTTGGTAGGAGTACAGAAGGAGCTGAACCTGGAACAGATTCATCTAAAACATCAGGGAGATCGAACGGGTTCCTTCTTGGTGCATTAACTGATGGAAGATGACCGTGAGATTGCAATATCTCATCCATATTATCATCCAAGTCTATTAGATTTTTTTCCATTGCCTTGCTAGCTTTTCGTTTGGCAATTAAAATCTCTAACCGAAGATTCCTTTCGAGTTCAGTGTTACCCAGCTCCATGAGAGTCCTCTGATCATCTGCAGTCCATGTTACGGCAGCTTTATTTCCATCATCTTTCTCCTCCTGTGCCTCTTCATCATCATCGTCATCCTGAGTTTCTGCTTCCTCCTCCCCGCTGCCATCTTCCGATACATGGTTCTGTGAGAATGATACAGAATCATCATCAGCGTTGTCCTTGGAAGCCAGGTCAGCTTGAGAAGTTTCAGAGTCTAAAAGTGGATCAAGTTCATCAAGAACAGAGACACCATTTGCCGCATGAGAGTCAGACATCTCTTTCCCATTAGATTTAGAATCTGAAGAATCATCCCGGTGGTCGTCATGCCATTGTGAATCCAAACATGGATCAGAAGGGTCCAATTTAGTTCTATTTGCTTTTGCACTGAGAACTGTGATACTCAAAGCAATTACACGACCAATATGTTCTTTCACAGTCTGCAAACCTTCAACTAGATTTCCTATGTGATATCCTTTTTCTTCAATGAAGTTATTCTTACTATGATCTTCCTCAACAAAAGAATTAGAATCAACAGAAGTCGCATCCATTTGATTGACCTCATCTTCCTTAACAGCTCTGCTAGCTGCACTAAGTCTTCTATCACCCGAAGCAATTGTTCTGATGGTTGTTCTCTTAGTTGCTTTTCCTCTTCTTCCTCCCAAATGAGCCTCCACTTTGAAGTTTTCCTCATTCTTGCACCCAAGATCATTTGCAACTGGCTCAATCTTCAGGGATGAACTCGTTTGAGTCATATTAATATGATCTTCTTTGTTCTCACGAACATTCGGTTCACCGTAACTCAGAAAAATTCCAAGAAGGAGAGTTGTGCAAGCAATGACAGGGGAAGAATTTAAAAGAAGAGAAAATAGAGAAGGAAAAAGCTTATACACTATAAACAGGAAGCATACTACACCAACAAAGAAAGGATGATAACAAGCAGATATCCAACTTGTTCTCCTGGAGCGCATTGGTGAGATATTTGCTTATTTAGCTACAAGGGCATGCTACCCTCAATCGTTAAATCTTGATTTCCTTCGAGATTCTGTTGGCCAGGAAGAAAAAATGTCATATCTGACACTAAACTCAAAACCATGAAAAGGAGATGAGATGCAGTAGTAAGGCAAACCCAATCATAAAAGTTATCAAGTAGTGAAAGGAATGCACTCAGAATGGATACAGAAACACACACTTAGGAACATCACTTCTTCAAAAGATCATTCAGGGGTATAACCCTACCGGAGAAGATAAATCTAATGTATGCACTTTCGCACACAAGACACGAATCTTTCTTTTCATCTAATCATCTTCATTTTACTGAGTCATGGTTCAGCTAAACTTATTTTACAATTTGAAATTACATGGGAAAGAAGCCAAAATCTTTTTACCTAATAAATGACAAAACTAAAAAATGCAAGATCTTTTTCTTTTCCTTCCTAGTTCTATAAACACGGTAAGAATTCAAAACCACCAATGTTGCATATAACCACATCAACCTCCACGCTTCTCATGAACACAACTGAGTATGCACACACTACAGAGAAAAAGACATGAAAACCAATACAATCATCAGATGTTGAGAAGGTGTTCGTCTTTCTAATTAAATTTCAAATAGTAACATGCAAACAATTGCATCAGGTTCATTATGTCAGTCATTACAACCTAGAATAATACTTGCTAGAAAAACTATAGGATGGCTCCAATCCATAAAGAGACCTAATGCTAGGTTTCTTAAGAAACAAAAAAATACGTCATGGCTATTGGTTATCAAGGGGTTTAACGCCGGGTCTTGCAGGAAAGCAGAGTCTCGACTAAGACACTAATTGGATGTCAAGAACAAGAGAAAGATAATTACCAAAGCAAAGGGACGGATAGCCACCTCGAAAACCTTTTACTTGGAAAGAGGGGAACAGAATGTAACAAGCTACAGATCGTTCCACAAATACTTGTATCCAAACAGAAATTGGAAGAAAAGAAATGAAAGGATCCCTCTTCAAATATTTACTCCAAATGCCCAAAGAATAATGAGAAAGCCTATGCTAAACATCAGATGTGTGCAATGTAACATTCTCGGAGGAATCATTCCGTTTCCTAAGCTGTCAACCAATCACGAAATACGAAAGAACAATCATTCCTCTTCCAAAAGAAATATCCGACAAAATCGAACTTGCATTACCTTTGGAATCCAACACCGCTTCCCCCCGCTATTATTTTCCCAATAATGATAAACAATTGGGAGAAGAAACGAGAGAGAGAGAGAGAGAGAGAGAGAGTCCGCAGCTGTATCCGAAACGAGCACGTCAAAGGTTGAGCTGTACGGGCCAATTTAAGTAGCGGTGAGGAGAACAGGAGAGTCTGTGGGACCATCCACCGACCATGTGTCGATGTTCGGTTGGTTCAAGACTGTGGTGGCTGGTTCGAAGATGGCACGGTATTACCTTTTCGTCTCCGTCCACACCGCATCGTGCGTCCGAGATCGTACGGGCCTTGGCCCATTCACGCACGCGCTAGGATTTCCTCTCTGAGGCCACACAAGATTCCAACGAGCTCAATTAAGGAGATTTTTGCTAGTTGGTCCCCGACATCTCTCTTTTTGCGTAGAAGTCCGTCATTCCGGGTTCGGATCTTAAGCCTCGTATATGCAAATTAAACCTGAATCAGGAAATTAATGGTTTCGGATCCACCAAAAATAAAGCAACTAGCAACAGCTTTGAATTAAATGTTGACTTCCAGTCATACACTGTTAGGGGGGAGCTACAAAGATTAATCCCATAATGGAGCTAAAGCATCAGAAATGCATTCAAGACCATGAAGGTAGAAGTGTATTCCCGAATAGATACATTCCATAAGACTTCCAATGGCTGATGAACCCTCCCTGGAAGCAGTCCCAGCTTCTTCATCAGTCAAACATAGACCTTGTTTCATCTAAAACTATGAACTGACCAAAACTGGCCAAATGGGCCGCACAGCCTTGTGCTTGAAGTTGCCGCATACCAGAAGACATCCGAGCGATGGCTGAATTTTGTGCAAGTAAATGTTGACTCACCTGTAGTACTGCAAAACCAAATAATACATGTTACAATTATGATCCGATTGCTCTCACAGGATATAATTTGATCTGTAATGTCAAATGATGACTTCAAAGCAGAGAAGACAAACAGCCTGTGCACGAGAAAAATAGTGACAAGTGATGTTCATTTACTATAAGACGACACTATCGGATTCTTATGACACTCCTCTGTGACGTATCAGTCATTATACAATTGCCATTATCATAACTACGTCTTGGTGAATGGATAATCTTTGATGAAGTATGGTCTTCACATTCCAATGGGTCCATGCAAAATCCATTTTTAGAGCAAAAAAGACCACAGAAGCACCTTAGCAAGTATTAGGAACAATTATGGACTTTACTGTCATCCATTTTTGATGAATCAGTAATAAAATCAGCAATATACAGGTATAATACAATCGTAAATTGGTAATACACAAGTTTGATTTCAGACTGATTTCAGGCAACAGGAAATACCTATTTCAGCACAATTTCTTTATGAGCTTTAAATGAGAGCATCACATTCCACACAAGCGCTGCAATGTCTGCAACTAGAACCTGGCAAGAAGCTAATTGAAAATAAACAAAGAAAGCAAAAGAAAATTACATATTCATGGGAATAAAAAAGTGTTATGTCACATTGGAACTTATCACAAGTGGATTTATGGAATTGTCAAGTTAATGGAAGATATTTATCTTAATATAGTGACAGGCGAAGTCAAAAGTGGATTTATTGGTTGCTTTAGACAAGTCACAAGTTCTTTCAGGTATTTAAGAATTACATAGCCGAGATAGGGATTTATCGCACCTGAAACTTTTGAGGAACAAACTGGAAGTTAACTGAAACGGTATCCACAATTGCCAGTTTGCTAGCACTACTGGAAACCACTCCTACAAACATCATACTCATAAAGGCACAGGAAAGTGTATGATTTGAAATTATACATTTTCTTCTAGCATATAGGAAAAATAAATCCTCACCTGTTGAAGCTTATGATTTATTTGATATGGCTTTCCCTCTAAGGCAACAGCTGAACTAAGGAAAACTCCTAAAAAGATGGGGGAGAAAATCAACCGTACTAGAGCGATGGTGCCACATTAAGAACAGATCATAAGTGAAGGTGTCAAAAAGCAAGACAAAAAGGATTATCATAAACTTGATAGAACTTATCAAGATGAAATATAAAATGCACATAACAAAAGGTGTAAGAAGGCACTAATATTGCAACAAGGTTTGATGCAAGTTTAACGGATCTCATATAAATATACAAAAAATATATATCTGGTCAAGCAGAAGCTGTAAAAGTGCACCCGATGCTCCAGGAAAAGTCAACAATTTACTCAGATACAAGTACCTGCATTCAATTAGTGAAATGAATGGCATAAATCAGATAATTAACTGCATAAAAGGGCATAACCATGTTAAAAAAATTGCAACAAGTTATAGCAACTTCATGCACACACTCCTTTGCTGACAGAAATAGAGGGCAGACTTATCCTGGGATTCACCCATACTAACCAAACATTTGGCGAAGCAACTCCCAAGGATTTAAACATAAAACCTCATCCAGAGGAAGAGCACAGATCATTAAGTAAACAATATGACAGAGAAATGCATAAATTTTATGTCATTACCAAAAATGCAATGTGGGACCCACTAATGAAAGTCCAAGGAAAGTGAACACAAATGTCCGCCTCAAATCCAACTTTGACACTTGATCAATCAAAAGCTGGCAAAATACAACAATTGATATTAAGTATAGAAGCAAGAGAAATGCAGTAATATTCAGTCAGAATTCATTAGAGCTCTCATAAACAAACCTAAAAGAAAAAATAAAAAAAGATTGAAGCATCGG
Source organism: Musa balbisiana (assembly GCA_004837865.1). Lineage (NCBI taxonomy): Eukaryota > Viridiplantae > Streptophyta > Magnoliopsida > Zingiberales > Musaceae > Musa > Musa balbisiana. The sequence continues at coordinate 7,779,856 of CM017191.1, read as the reverse complement.
TAAGCATTTTCATGTCTCTTTGGACACTATCACTATGCGTCTGATTTTATATGATCCTTTGCCTGACTTGTCTGGTTATTAACTTAATCAGTAGTTTTCTTCTTCTTTTTCTTCAATTCCTTCTTCCTTTTATTCCTCTTCCTCTTTCTCTTCTTCTTTCTCTTAGTCTTTGCCTTCCTCTTTTTCATCCAGTTACTATTTTCAAAAATGAAAAACAGAGAGCTCCTTTAGATGTTTCCTTGTTCTCTAAATCTGTCTTAACTGAATTACAGATCAACCAATCTATCGAGTACTACATTCTGCTGCCAGTCTACCCTACCAGGACTCAGAGAGAGAGAGAGAGAGAGAGAGAGAGAGAGAGGAGGGTGTTGTGTTGGAGCAGAGGTGGATGATAAGTTCCACCTTAAGTTTGCACTAGGAGGCACTGATGCAGGCATATAGACCTTAAGCACAGTTACTCCTCAAGTTCTTTGCCTCCTCCTGGCCCCTATCTCCTCTGCCTTCTCCAAGTTCAAAGTAATGCATCGTGCTTGAGAGTGTGTCTCAGTCACATTTTTCATCAAGATCTATAAGTCTAGCACATCTGAACCAGAAAAACATAGTTGAAAGTCGAAGCTACCAGAGTGACCAACAGATGAGAAAAGGAACCTGGCATATCAAATCTCCAATAAGAGTTAGACGTGCAGATGTTAAAGCTTTAGTAATCACTGGGTGCTTATCATGTGCCATCAAGTACCTGAACGAAGTAATAGAAATTTGTTAATATTTTCTCCATCTAGTGAAAGAAGGTTCAGGAAGCTAACACTACAACTCATATAGCTTCAAATTAAATCTTCTAACAAAGAACAGACTCGATCATGAACTCATCAGAGAACTATCAGGACTTACATGCCAACTCACTGACCAAAATATAGTTAGAGCATTTCTCCTTGGCAGACTTTGATTGGGTTTTAGCCATGAGCCAACAAGGATAAACTTCCAATATCTTGACTGATAGTATCACCATGTTCACAGTGGTTGTTATCAGAAGGACAATCTCAAGAACAGTTCTTTAGGATTGGTTCCTGAAGACAAATCCAAACAAGCCTTAACCTTCATTTTTGGACTTAGTTGATTTGCTTGAAAAATATTTGTTTATAAAAAACATTGCTCTGGATCAAGATTTCTCAATATGAGTCTGAATAAAGTAATATTATTCTGAAACAATGTCAAAAGTATTTTGCTGCAATGTCTGTCATTATGTCTTTGTCTAAGAACATGTTCAATATTTTTAAAATTCATGAAGTTTCAAGTTATGGTTGATGACCTACCTCTCAAGTTCTCTATGTAAGTATTATAAGAAACATCACTAATTCTGCTGAAAAGTCAGCCAAACAAAGACAAAATAAAGTAATGCATCGTGCTTGAGAGTGTGTCTCAGTCACATTTTTCATCAAGATCTATAAGTCTAGCACATCTGAACCAGAAAAACATAGTTGAAAGTCGAAGCTACCAGAGTGACCAACAGATGAGAAAAGGAACCTGGCATATCAAATCTCCAATAAGAGTTAGACGTGCAGATGTTAAAGCTTTAGTAATCACTGGGTGCTTATCATGTGCCATCAAGTACCTGAACGAAGTAATAGAAATTTGTTAATATTTTCTCCATCTAGTGAAAGAAGGTTCAGGAAGCTAACACTACAACTCATATAGCTTCAAATTAAATCTTCTAACAAAGAACAGACTCGATCATGAACTCATCAGAGAACTATCAGGACTTACATGCCAACTCACTGACCAAAATATAGTTAGAGCATTTCTCCTTGGCAGACTTTGATTGGGTTTTAGCCATGAGCCAACAAGGATAAACTTCCAATATCTTGACTGATAGTATCACCATGTTCACAGTGGTGAATACTGCATTATCAATGGTGTGGTTAAGACATCTCAGATGCATCCAAAGGTCGGGTTTCGAGTCCCCATTTGTGCAGTGGCACACAGTTGGCTACGGTGAAACAGCTGGAAGCCTAGTGATTTGGAAACATCTAAAAGAACACGGGGAAGGTAAATTGAAGAGAAAAGGCCAGCTAAAAGAAATTCACATATGAGCTTCTCCATTCAAAGGTGAGAATTTGATACTGGAAAAGCATCACTAAATATCCTCCACTCTACAATGATCCGCAATCTGCATAGGTGAGTGGAAATTGTTGAATCCTCACCACAGTCTCCTTCCTATCCCTTCAACAAGAATTTGGCTTCCTCCCGAGTCTGCCACTAAAAGGCGTCCTGCTTAATGTAATACATTAATAATTCATCAAAATTACTGGATATTCCCAAAAAAAATTACTCATTTTTGTTTTCTTCTTCATGGGCATTATTTCGAAACCGAAGGCTGAATAAAATACATAAACACGTGATGAGACTAAACAATGTTGCAACAATCTAAACAAGATCAAAGTGCTCCAAAACAAGATTTTTAAAGACCATAAAGAACCCTAACTTCCTTACCATGACAAGAAGAACCTATCATTCCCATCATCGTTCTCATGCCCACCTCCATCGTAGGAGCCCCCATCGCTCCGCCCACCGTACCCACCATCACCGCCAACGGAGCCATCAGAACCACCGTCTGAAGCGGCTTGATACCGCACGGAATCGAGACCCTTCGGCCCAAATCCGGACGAAAACCAACCCGTACCACCGAACCCAACAGGAGAGAAGGGAACGAGGGAGCGGGCAGAAGAATCGGGCGCCGGGAAGACTCTTCCGACCCAGATGACAAAAGAGCCGATCCAAGCTGTGGAATTGGGCAACGGGCTTGGGAGGAGGAGGGAGAGATCGTACAACAAGGGGAGATCGAGGGAGAATTGCCGCCATTTCGCGCCGCGATGGAGCATAATCCCACGCTAGAGTTTACTATCACACTTAACCATTTAAGTGCCTACATCACGTGAAACTGACGTGGAACGGTAGCTTGTGTTGATGAGGCTCCACGTCCGTTGGGACAATTGGAATAGCAATGATCAAATTAGCAATTTAAACCCTAAAAAGAAAGTGTTTTTCCAGCAACTTAGATTATTATTATTATTATTATTCCAGGCAAAAGGCCATGCAGAAGTTGGTGTTACGATGCAAGGAGACAGAAGAAATTATAAGAAAATATTTACGAAAAGCAATAAAAAAGATTTGAATGCTCCTACTTTGTCTAATAATATTATTATAATTAAAACTCAAGAAATATTAATACAGCTGACCCCAAATAGTTGCAACAATGGTTTGTTATATTTATTATTTTGATATGTATCATGCAGATATGTTTGATAATTTGCTGATTGACAATTATGCAATCAGCAAATTATCACACTTCCAACTTCAAGATAGTTCTCTTAAAGCCACTTTTCTTTCTCTCTGTCTCTCTCTCTCTCTCTCTCTCTCTCTCTCTCCCCCCATCATCTATCACTTTTAGGCCATTTTGAGTTCAATAGTATTAGACAGTAAGTTGTTCCACAAATCGAAGTGATTGTTGTTGGATCACAATGCATCCTCACTTGATCTTGGTTGCCAAATGGATTTCAACAATACAATAACTTCTAAAAGCTTTTCTGCAAGCACTTTCAGCTTCTCAGTCAGCAAACTGACGGCTACAAAGAAAAATGCTGGTCTTGGGAATGATTTGTAGACAGTGTTTCATATTTAGCAGATCCTTTGTGCATGGAAGTGTTTTCCCTAAAACATTTCAGAGGATCAAGAAATAATCAACCAAAGGGCTTTTGTGTCCGAACTTCTACATTTGTGGAGGCAAGGATGAACTACGTAGAAAATGACCAACTACAGTAGATATTAAGCATGACAAATATCCAGATTTTGAAGAAGGGAATTGAGATTTTTTTTGTCACCAATTCCTGATCAACCCTAATGTCTGACAAATATGATGAGGCAGATCATCCGAGTGCAAACTGTAGATATTAAGCATGTTCTTAGTGTCCCTAATCTGCATCCATCTCCTCCAGTGCAGCTTTTGCAGCTGCCTTGGCTTCCTCCAAGAGATCATCTGGAACCTGTGATAGGAAAAATAATTTGTACAACTTGTTAAATGATAAACATACACCAATGTCTAATATCTTTTGTGTCAATTAAAGAAGGGAAGATAACAGTAATCTCTTAAAATTTGTAATCGATTCTGCTGCATGTGGCACTTCTCATGTAATAAAAGTATCATGGGAAAAAATATAATAACGAGGGGAAGAAAAAGAAACTGCAAGGATATGACAGCTTAAAAGTTGTCTAGTAGTAAAAAAGAACCGGAAACTGCAAATAAGGACTTTTTTTTTAGAACTGCAATCAGGGATTTTATCAGGCTATTTGGTGTCCATACCATTGGATTGTTCAAAGAACACCACAAGTTGTATTTTCAATTTTTTTCCAAATAAATGCAAACAAGGATTTTCACAAAGTAGGAAATCCACAATAAGATCAAGTACAAAGAAGGAACCCCGAATTATATTAGTTTAAGATAACATGAAAAGAAGATGGTTCAGTACACAGGATTCTCATTTATACAAGTCTTAGCTAGGTTTAACACTTTTAACTTATGTCTTCTGGTTTCTAAATGCAGAGCAGCTATGTTCATAACCCGAACACCAGTTCCTAGGACCTCAAGACACCCTCTTGATGTAACATGACTAAGGCCTGATCGGGAATTTTACGGAATATAAATGATAGCGACTGACCAATAAACCCAACCTGGAGTCAGGAAAGAAATTTGGATAAGCTAGAAATGAAAATGCAATCTACAATAGGGAACTATTGTTACTGAAGAAATTATTATAATGATATTACTTGGATCAACTTTGCTGGTAGTACCATAATTCATGTTTTTTTGACAACACAAATAAATGCAAACAAGGATTTTCACAAAGTAGGAAATCCACAATAAGATCAAGTACAAAGAAGGAACCCCGAATTATATTAGTTTAAGATAACATGAAAAGAAGATGGTTCAGTACACAGGATTCTCATTTATACAAGTCTTAGCTAGGTTTAACACTTTTAACTTATGTCTTCTGGTTTCTAAATGCAGAGCAGCTATGTTCATAACCCGAACACCAGTTCCTAGGACCTCAAGACACCCTCTTGATGTAACATGACTAAGGCCTGATCGGGAATTTTACGGAATATAAATGATAGCGACTGACCAATAAACCCAACCTGGAGTCAGGAAAGAAATTTGGATAAGCTAGAAATGAAAATGCAATCTACAATAGGGAACTATTGTTACTGAAGAAATTATTATAATGATATTACTTGGATCAACTTTGCTGGTAGTACCATAATTCATGTTTTTTTGACAACACAAATAAATGACAGTGAAAGATCCATGTAACATATTTCTTACCATAAACATGGCCCCCTTATATAACAAACACCTGATAACCTAATCCCAGGAATCCACGTAGTCAAAAAAGAAGAAATAGGGAGTTGTGCTAGATTCGATTATTAAGCCAATAATGAAATAAAAGAGTATTTACCTTCAAATTTAAGAAACTTTGTGAAAAATTAATGATACCAAAAAGCATAAATTGAATGATAAATATTTCCTGTTTATCTACTGTACTGAGCAGTCCAAGTAACAAGAATAACCTTCTGATGTTGGCGGTTTGATTCATCACAGACCCAGCTCATTTCTAACTCGAATGCTTTGTCCTTTGCCTCATCATGCACTCCATAAATTCTGCATGCCACAAGAAGGAAAAAAAATTTCAAATGCCAAGTTGTAAAAGTCCGAAACATGAACTTTTATGAACAAACCAAATAGACAAAAAAAAGACTTTGAAACCCTCGTCTTTTAAAACATGAAGCTGCAAAATTCTGAATATGCAGGACTAGCCTCCTTGGAAACTGATAAACTGTGTGAAATGTATCTGGGATCTGAGGAAGCTCTTTAATGCCTGTAAATTTTGTCGTGTTCAGTGAGGAGAACCAAAGTGCCAATCGGTTGGCGCGTTTTGCTTGGATACCTAAATCCTCCCATGGGTGGAGGAACGATTGGTCTGAGGAATTAGGCAAATTTTTGTGCTCTGAGAAGCATGGTGTATATTGTTTTAGAGTTTTAAAGTAATAGATTATTTTTTTCTGGGAAAAAAAAAAGATCCAGTGATCATAGAACTTTTCTTTCTCCTGACAGTCTGAAGCATCAGAGATGGCTAAGGTGTTTAAAGAACCAAAAGCATTATATGTACCAGCTGAATTACCAAAAGAGTATTCAAATCTTCCACAATATTTAGCAAGATCTCTTTTGAATTAGAAACAAAGCATATGAAAAACAAAATGATTAATGGGAAGGACTCAAAAGTTTCCCATCTTTCCTTAGAAGTACTACATACTCATAGAGACTGAAAAACAGTACTAATGATCTCAAATATTCTATATGTCTAACAAAAGTTTCATTCCCATATGTAACCTTTAAAATAAGATCCTAAGAAATGCAAGCAAATTAACAGAACAAAATCCTATGAAGTACAACCAATAATCAGAGTGCAACTTATAATCAGGATAGTGCAGCGAATAATAATGCTCAAACATGTACTTTTTTCCACAGTCCAAACATGTACTTCAATTGTGAAACCCTAGTTTAATTCCACACTGGATTTGAGAGTGCAGCGAGTTGGTTATAGGGCTAGACAAGACTACCACTATCATTAACTTGTGTTTAAGCTTATTGGGGCAATGGTTTCGACCTATCAAAAGTCAATTATCTCATCAAACTGGATTATAACAAATGTTATTAGAGCAGTCTTAGCATTGGCAATGGTGAGCTAGAGGCACATTTTACCATGGACACATCATCAAGCAAAGCCTTACATGCACCATACTATCATTTTGTTCGGTCTTGTCGAGAACTTCAACCCTTAAATGGAGAAGACTATAGCACCCTAATTAAATCCCACATTGGATGTGAGAGAATAATTGAGTTGTCTTTTGGAGGCTGATAAATTTACCACTACGAACTTGGACTTAAACATTTTGACATAGTAGCTCAAGCCTATTTAGGTTAATGGGATAGTTATCCAACAATATCAAGTACGAATCAAGATGGACTATTAATAATTAAATGAGTGAATGATGACCTAGTGAGCAAGCAAACTTGTAAAGGATGAATACACACCATAGACATTCATGGACAAATATAATTTGCCAATACAATGCAACATATACTATAAACTTAAACCCCATGAAATGAGATGTTTTATTATGCTCAATTAGTTGGATATGCCCCCAGGTAGGCCCAATTTTAACTACCAATATAAGCATTACCACAACTAAATCTCTACTACCAAAGGAGAACATAAATAAATAGGATAATTTATATAATAATAAAATAGAAAAAATGGAGAACTTACATCTTGGCAACTTCAATAATTCCTTCTCTGCAGGTCATTTCAGACAGCTTCAGCTTCTCAATCTCCCTGTGTAACAACTAAAAATGTCAAGTGAAAAATATAGAAATGCAGAACAGTTAATGAAAGCTGAGTGACCACAGTAATCATGAGAAAGTTTTTGCAGTTTCAGTTGATGAAGATCCTATCTTCATCAAATGAGTTGCAAGTCAGAAAACCAATGAAACATATACATGCATTTGTCTTACTTACGTCTTGGCAGCCTGTCTTCCCTTTCCAATTGCAGCACCAAAGTACCTCTAAATGGTCAACATTCAACAAGTATAAATTTTCGATACTCGAGAAAACTTGAAAATGGCAGCAACAATAACATGCCACTCAACCTTTTAAACAGTACTGCTAAAAATCAGGGAACACATACATGCACATTCTCAAAAGTAGACAACCACGATTACATCTCATAGAAACTTCACCGAAGCATCCATTATTCTACTTGTAATAGGAAACAATAGGATTCACATGAGGCTGCTAAAAAAGAACTTTGTAACTTATTCTAATAAATTTGCTTGTACAACTTTGAGAACTCACATATGATATACCAGAGGGTTCAATCACGTATAGCTGAGGTCCATCTCTGTCATAACCACCAAGAATAATCCCACAGCCAAAAGGCCTGCAACAATAAATAATTCTTTTTGTTTCAGTTGAAACAAGAAAAGGGACAAAGCATTTCCGACTTAAACATCTACCCCCCTAAATAAGTAGCACCAATGCAGACACTGCAATAATACCTGAGCCACCAGTAGAGCGTACAAAGATGAACATAACTGGCAACACGATCTGCAAGTTCCTTGACAGGTATGGGATCACCATATACTCTACACATGATATAATCACATATTAGCAAGTCACAGATGGTAATTCAGGAAAGGAATGGAGGGCAAGAAACAGAGCTGGCAGCTTCAACCACATTTAAGAGAATCCGAAACATTATTGCTTGCAGAAGCTTATAATTACACATATCTTCAAGGTTAGATATTACTGACCTCTCGTAACTGATTGCTTCAGACTTGGCTCGTGCAACAATTTGTCTGCCATCAGCTGCTAATCCAGCTACAGCCTATATTTCATAAGACTTTGAATTAAGAAACGAAATTTCACGATGAATATCACTGTATACAAAGACAGAAATTTCATAAGTTATATTTGTTAGCAAATGGTGTAGATTAAATAAACATAATAATTAGAAAAAATTATACAGATAACCCTATAAAGAACTTACTTTCAAATTTACACATTGGAAACCGAAAATAGAAATTATATTCCCTATGAAGCATGGATACTGAAGGGGATACCAATATGATAGAATACCAATACAATATATGTATATGACCAGTAAATATTTTATATATGTTTACTGTATATGAAAAATATGACAATTATTGATAGTGTTAAAATAGGTAATTACATTCGATGATACATGATAAATAATAACTAACATGCAATCAATACCTATTAATCATGAATAATATTATTTTTCAGTAACATAGAAAACCAAAAATGTGGAGAAAAATAACAATAACTTATGACACATAATGTAAGTTCATATTATTAGTTTAATTAATAATTGGCCCTTCATACAAAAATACATAAACAACCTATCTAATCATTCATCCATATCTAAAATTAAGAAAACAATATTCAAGTAAAACAAAGTTCTCCTAAGAAATATCCATGAAGTATCCCTAAGTATCCAATTCTTTTAGTATATAGAATCGGATGCTTCTCTCTAACAAGTACCATACTGGAGGCATACTTGATCTGGATACAACATGCAATTTGTTTAAAATATCTATTGCCCATAGCATTTCACTCTAAAAAGACACAACTATTAAATTCGTTTACAGCATAATAAGAATGTATTTTGAGGGATATCATATATATTTAACTTTTTCAATATGTAAGGATAATATGAAATTTCCATCATTACTGGGAATAAGTTGGCCATATTTATGATGAGTTTCTTTAAAACTCAATAAATAGACAAGTTACTTCATTTAATTTTATAATGTTCACTTCTATGTCATCTACGGAAATGACCTTTATATTTAGAATATTTAGAAATAAGACTACATACATAAACACTCACCGCATTGGTGAGAGCCTCGGACATCGGGCATGCCTTTTTTTTTGTTTGCTTTTGTTTCATCAGTACTTTGTAGAAACATCAATATATAGGCACATACTCTCACATATTTGGAAACCAAGAGCAAATAGAGAAACTTTGACCCAATATTCAGTACTATATTAGAATCTATACACAAAAATGTGTCTCCTACTATGAGAAATTTCTTGCAACCAGTAGAAAATGTGATACAAACTTTGCGTTGCTTTTATTTTTCAGATCAAAGGGCTTCCCCACAAGATACAATATTTGAAGATCAATAAAAAAAGGTTTATTTAAAAACAGTGCAATAAAAATTTAAAATCATGTTGCCTGATAAGGCGTTCTGATGGCAATATGAATATGGTGTTTTACACATCAAATTATTTATAAACAAAGCTGCACATATCAGGGCTCATATTACAAATAGAGGGGTGGTCATGGACGTAAATTGGTGACATTAGACATCAGTAAAACTGTACAAGTATCCTTGTTTCCCTGACTAATGTGTGCAAGTACTTCGCAAGGGCCACCAAGAATGTGCCTCCAACATGTCATGTGTTATAACAGTTTCTCCTCATTTGACCTATAGGAGGTTTAGTTTCACAAATTTGCAAGAAATAGTATCTTTCTCGCGCAAAATGATGCTTAATTTAATTCGGAAAATTGCGGTCCAATCTTACACAACAAAGAAAACTATTCCCTTCATTTACCCATGGAGTTACATGACCCACACAGTTCAACTACAATATTCCCATCTAAATTCCATGGCTTATAAACAATCCAACTGTTCAAGCCATACCAATCGAATGTAACTACTGTGATGCTAGAAAAACACATTAGCCGTACTAGTAAAATTATAGCTACCTAAAGACATAGCAAAAACAAAGAACAAATTTGAACCCAAAAAAGGAAAAATAGACTGAGATATCCACTATAATAACCATAATTTATCAATGAATGTATGCTTACCATGCCAGAATGACGGTGAACAGCATGGATCCTCCGGTTAGATCCTGCTAACATCATCTTCGACGAGATCAACTTCTCCACTCCCTAATTGCCACCCAACAGGAACCCTCAACAACCAACAAAGAAACAAGAAAAAGAAGGACGCGAAACCCAGTTCTCAAAGCTCATACCATCACGATCCCATCTTTGCATTTGATCCCGATAACAGTTCTGCAATGCCCAAAGAAAAGCAGGGCCCGAAACAGAACCCAGGCTTTAGTTCAAGCAGGTACCGAAAACGATCCAAGAAATAGAGGTCATCGCTCTCAAATAAAGGTACCCGCTGTTGTCGACGGCTTTGGCGGCGTACTCGATCTGGAAGACTCTCCCGTCAGGTGAGAAGGTGGTGACGGAGAGATCGTAGCCCGTGCCGATGCTGCTCATCGTGCTTCGCTTCTTCCTTCAGTAGTTAGGTCTTCGGCCCGAATCGGATCGAATCGCGTCGGCAGAGAGAGCGAGAGAGAAACGGCGAAGGGTCTTGGTTCTATAATAAAGCGGCGTTGGGAACGATAGGTTGCTTACGCCTCAAGGGAGGGTGTTAATGGGTCTAACCCGAAACCCGATCCGTAATATCCCATATCGGTCAGATCCGTTAACATTATCGGATCGAGTATGGATCATGGATCTACACAACAAAATCCTCATAGATCTGGATATCGACCTTCACGAATTCGGATTAGAGTCGTAGGTATATCCAACCCGAATGATTGAGCATAGCTAATTTCTGCTTCGTTTTTTTTTTTGCGGTGGACGAACAAATGAAGTTTTAAATGATTTAAGTATGTCACATGAAAATGAAGATTTGTGGTAATAGATCTAATTTTCTCTGTTTAGTGACATGCATTGCGATTTAAATGCATATAAACATAGTTTCATAAAATCATAATCTAAATTCTAAATAATTGTATCGACAATCAGCGTCATCAGAATGAATCTGTTCAAGTATTTAGAGAAATGAAAAATAGAATTGAAAAGGGAAAATGAACGAAACTGATGGCAAAACAAGACTGGCAATAATAACAAGTGTAAATGGAATATTTGATCACCATAATCCAAGTAAATACTCTAACTATTGGTTAAAATTAAGCACGATGGACATTTACAATTCTTTGTGATGTCCTTCGGATGGAGGAATGAGCATAATTTCTCAAGCACAATGATTTAGTGAAAACAAAATAAATAAGAGGAAAATAGCACACTGGAGAGGTAAAGAAGAAAAAGAACAAACCAGGAGTTGGTTGAGAACCACCATAGATCACATAGGCCAGCCATTGCAGAATGATGTATTGGTGGCTTGGGTTTAAGTTGGGTATCATTGGAATCATACAGAAGAATTCAAGTGTTATGATCTGGTCCTTTTATCGAAGAGGATGAATCATCTGAATTAAGAGAAAGACAGCACAAACCAGCCTTCTTTAATCAGAAGAACCTTATCGTACAAATCTCTCCATAAGCTTCAGTGAGAAACATGTGATGAGCGACACAGAAGAAGATTTGGAAAATGGCAGAAACCAGGTGACGGTCCTTCAGAAAAATCTAGAACCCTGGTTTCTAAATCAAACAGTCGGTTTCAACTGGAGGTGAAAACTCAAACATCTGATTGCCGAAATCAGTAAGTGATGAGATATCCTAATCTGTATCTACTAGTTGTCTTTCAGTTCCTCCGATTCTCAAGACCAGAACTATGTCCTGCAGACAAATCCTGAAGTAGAAATTTTGGCATTCCACGTAACTAAACCATGCAAATGGAAGGTTGCGAGAAGAACATGTAGAGTTCCAATATCACCCCAGTTGGCATTCCCAAGCTTGTTCCAGATCCGATCAATAGTAGGACTTTGGCATGTTTTTTTCCCCATTTGGCTGCATATTCATGGATATTGGCATGGATATTGTGCAACTAACTTATTAATATCACCTTCAATGTTTACTACTGCACCATATTGTGAATCAACAAGAAGCACAAATACACAGTTGGAATTACAGAGAGCAGTTGCTGATTTGCCGAGGCTTCTGGCTAACAAAATGGCAGACTGGTGGTCATTCTGCACTGAAATTCCAACATCGGACCTCAGCAAAGCTAATTCAATAATCTGGTCCCATTTCCCATGGAAGTGCCTTACTATTTCTCAGCAAAATGGCAGTTGCACAAATGCCTTCAAGTTTGCCTCTTGAAATAGCCTTTTCAGCAGGATAAAATTTTGAACTTGCGCTATGTGTAGAGGCTGCCGAAAAAGGCACAGGTTCATCATGACCCCAAAAGGTCTCCTATAATCCCTTCACACTAGTGTGTAGTAAATCTTCAATAGCGAGATGAACAGTTGCTTCAAAAGAAACACGTGTTGATGCATAAATAGCATTAGGAATCCATATCAACTGCTGAAAAGGAACACCTTCCATTGCATAATCAAAATATTCTGAAGTTCTGTAAGTTCAAAAGAAACATCAAGGTTTGGCTTTCTAAATTCTATATCATCTGATATTCCTGAAAACCAATTTTCAAGGTCTGCTGTCAAGATCTCACTATCCACTAACACCAGAAGAAAATTCTTACAACTGGAATATGATGAACCTCGTGATTGATCTTGTGATGACCAACTAGACCATTTTGGACCACAGAACCAACTGAATTATGGTATGGCGACCAACCTAGCAATTACGAGTTGTTAAAAAATGCAGAACCTTAAAAGTGTAAAAGCAAAAATAGTGTTCCAGCAATTAAGGAAAAATGGCTCGTGGTACAACGGCAATAAGTCATACTTAATGTAGCAGATAAAAGAATATCCAAATCTATCTCAAGCACAGCAGTAAAGATTGGTCCTACACTAGGAACTTTAAGGAGTTTGAACAAGTGTCAAGGACATCAAAGGCCTACTAGAATAAGAATAGATGTTTTAACTTTGCTGTCCATATTTAATAGAATGGTGTATAAATAAAACATTAACCATTTTTTTCATCTGAAATTGAGACGAAGAGATATCTCTATATGAAGAGCCAAGTAAAAGACCATTAGAGACCAGGTATTTGGCATCCATCTTAATTAGGATGGTATACAATGTAAACATAGGTTGTACATAATAATTTTGGAACTCTTTAAAGATATCCTACTTTATATTTTTTAATACAACAACAACAGTCCCAACTAGTTGGGATTGGCTATGTATATTTTGTCACAATATCCATATTTATGAGATCTGATATAGTTTTATGTTATCACAAAAACTTAAACTAATCCTTCATGCTTTTCATCCCCGCTTAGGAACAGCATCATGGTGTTATTTTATATCTTTTAATATAAAGAAAAATATTTGGACGAGTTATCCAACTGTATGGTACTATAAACTCACAAGGGCAAGAGTGGGTGAGATAATTGAGACCATATGTGATGGAAATCAATAAGAAAGACAAATCTAGGGCCACATGAATCCATCAGGAACGCAGAAAGAAAGATGAACATGTGATGTACAACCAAGAAAGTGGCGACCATTTAATTCCAAGCTTGCAAGGGATCAAACCAAAGGCACCTTTAATATTAAAAGGACTTCTATCTGATGATGGCCACTATAACAAAAATATTTATAGAGCAGAGAAGACAAAAAATAGCATAAACAAAATAATTGTAAGCACAAATGAAAAGGTTCCATGATCCCTCCACATAGAGGTATCATGAGTTTTTCATACATTTGATTTTAAATATAATAAGAGAAATGGATTTACAGATATAAATGTCATATTGATTTGCTTTAGTAATTTCATCCATCATTTATAGAATAGATGATGTTACTAACCAGAAACAACTTCTTTTGCCCACTCTCTCTTTCACACCAAAAATTTGCCAAGTACAACCATGGATTACAGGTTCATGGTGGATGTTATGTTCTCTTTTCTATGAAATAAAGTTATTTTAGTAAGTAATTTATTAGAGTTGATAGTTTAGAATGTATTTTCTCCTCAATTTGAAGAAACACTTGCTAGAGGTAACACTTCCAGTAATTTGTATCAGAGCAAGATGATTTGCCACAACCTAACGCTTTTATCAACCAATTTAGAATTCTGCTAGGCACCATCACTTAGCCATGGTTCTTATGACTTGGATGATGACAATCACTACACAATTTTTTGTGCATCAACCATAACGTCAGCAAGCAGCACTATATTGCTACCTCTGCACCAATACCAACCATCACACCATATTCTTCTAAACCAGATACACCTATGGTCAAGTGATGTACTACAATGGATTTTCCAACATGCTTGAACCTCAAACCTCTTCTCCATGCTTTAGTAGTAAAATTCACTAAAACCTTATTCCAACCAGTTACACCTTATAAACAGTTTCCTCAAATCTTTAGTTCTACTGGATATAAAACAACACTTAATAAGGTTGAGTGCCTTCGCAAAGTACAACTTCTACCAAAAGCAACATATGTAGTAAATGAGGTTTCTTAGAGTTGTTGATATACCGAATATCACAACCTGAGCCTGATAAACTAGTTAACCCATGAGGGTCGTTTGACCTAAATCACTAGTCAAAATGCTTAAACTGAAGTTAATATTAGTACATTCATCAGACCCTTATAAGTCAAATCTTAATCTTGTCAACTTCCGATGTGGGACTAATCAGGGTGTTATAATGAGAGTTCGACCCAAAAGATATCTGCGAGGAACCTTGAAAAAGCTTCATGCCTAATACTCTGGTCCTTACAAAATCATATGAAAAATCATCTCTAGTGCCTATGAACTTGATGTTCCACCATATCTTGGAATTACACGAGTTATCAATATTGAAGATATGACACCCTACAAGGAACCACAAGATAATACTCCACCTCACTTCCCAAGTACCCAACCTTCTACCTTATCACATCCACAATCTATAATGCCTTCCCCACCTATACCCACTTATAAGAGGAGAAAAGAGGAAATAAAGGATATTCTAGATGAATAACAAGTCTCCACTTGTAACGAGGGATATCAAATAATCAAAGATTCCATGTCAAATAGAAAGGATGATCAGATTCAAATTGCACATGAATCACGAAAGTACTCCAACAACTCAACCCTGAACTCTACAATCAGTATTGCCTCATCACTTTATTGGAGATGAATGCTTTCAAGCTGGGGAGAGTTGACGGAAATCAAACTACATTTCGAAGTAGTGGAAAAAAAATAGGGTCGAACCAAATCACATTGGATTGATAGTGAACTCAGGTTCGGGTTCAATTGACATTTTAGAGTTGCCACGTGGCAACATCTTGCACAATTAGCATCTTATTTTCTAGATTAACAATAAAGTAGAAGGAGAAAATAAATAAGAGAGAGCATTGCAAGAATTATCATCTTGCAAAAAAGAAAGATCATCATGCACAAAGAAGGAAGATAATTCTATAGAATCATCATCTTGCAAAAAAAAGAAAGAACATCATGCACAAAGAAGGAAGATTATTTTACGAGAATATTTCAAAATCCTATCTTCGCAAAAGATGACCCAATACAATGTACTGAATCATCTTGATAAGATTTTTATTTTTTTCTTTATTTGTAACTTTATTTTCTTCCTGTATTTGTGGCCTATATAAAGAGGCCAAAGGATTGTAATGGGATCACTAGTACTGGAATGAATATTAGTTTTGTTTTTTCACAAATTGTATAAGTGGTGCGAGGCCACAACTTCCCCCCAATCAAGTCGGAGGACTTAGGCAAGTCCAAGATTAACCCCTACATTCCTCTCCTGTCACATCCTCAACCATCTTGCATCGAAGACCCACAAACCAATCTCTCATCATTCGAAGTCAACCAGAAGGGTGTCAAAGCACTCTTCCTTGATGATCTTGGTACATGATTGAAATTCTGCCTTGTTCTTTATTACTTAAATTAAGTATTCTGCAAATCAGGTTTCTCTCGCCTTCTCTCCCTGTTTTAGCACTTTTTTTTTATTACCCACCTAACCATTTTTCCCTTCATATTAAGCATCCCTTTATGGTTGTCCTACATCATTGATGGTCTTTCATCCCCTTGGTTTCCCCAGAACCTTAGCATTACAAGAGTGCCTTCTTATAGCTAATGGAATCAAATGCAGCAGTAATTATTTGAAGAAAAATCCTTATTTGCTACTGATTTAGTTAACTAGGAAAAAAGCATAGTGTCTTAACAGCATATCAGGAAAATCAGGGTACAACACCACCTCAGGATAGACAGAGGTGAAAAAGAGGATATTGTTTCACTAATGTTAGCAGATAGGTGCTCATAAATTCATAATCCACTTATGACTATCATTATATGGGGAAAAAATAAGATAACTTTCTTGCTAACATCACATGCTAGATCTTCTATTATGAACGTCCATTAAGAAGAACACGTTTGAATACCCATAAAAATTTCAAAACCGAATTGGCTGATAAGTTCCTTAAACCTCAGGTTGTGGAAGCAGCAGCACCTACACATACCGGCATATCATATTAACGGCCGGATCATGTTTGTGCTACCCATTAATTAAGGTGATCCCACAAAGACAAAGGTCTCAACGATGCAGTAAGACAAAAAGAGTGAAGTTATCAAAAACCCAAACCCTGCCTTCCCGATCGCGTCGCGATCACCAGCAATTAGAACCATCAAAATCCATCCGAACCCCGATTCCCCATCTACAAACCGAAATTCCGACCCCGATCTCAAATAGACCACCGAGCAATAAAAGAAAACGGCGACATCACAAATTCCATCGTAGAGACGAATCGAGCGCTAACCTTCCGTTTGAGGGGAGGAGTTGGGCATAGGGCTTGCGTCACGGCAAAGAGGAGAAGAAGAAGAAGGGCATCGGTCGTCCTAGTAGTCGTGACCAAAGCGGCAGCAGTAGCTGTTGTAGTGCTTGGAGTTCCACTTCGCTACTTCTATTCTTCTCAGAAAACCACTTTCTTCTTTCCCTCCTTTTCTCTGTCGACCAGTCACTTATTCCTCCGCCGTCGTTCGTCTTCCGCCGTTTGATCGTACTTTTCAAGGTTTTATTAATTAATTATTATTGTTATTTGATCTCTGTTGTTCTTATGGGTGTATGTATACCAAACAAGTAACCTACTCGTCTCGGATGCCGGACTTGGAAATGCAACTAATCATGGGTCCCAGCGGTCTCGTCGGCTAGCGCCTACCGCGGGCGGGTCGCGTTATTTTGACTTCCGGACGCAATCTTGAATGGCCGCCAGAATTTGAGCAGGGGGAAACGCAGACGGGAACACAGAGGAAACGGGAATCCGGGATAATTCTTTTAATGGGCGCGCCCCACTACGTAAAGCTACGCAGGCGTGCTTCTGACACCACAGGCGCCTATGGGCAAGCGCTCCTCTGGGGTCCACCTCGGAGAAAACACGGCCCAGTTCATCTCAACTTGGTGCCGGAAACGTGTGCGTGCGACAGCGTCCACGATGGGACCGCCATTGACCTACAACGCGGTGTCAAACCGCAGGAGTGAGTCACCCTCGGAAAACAAAAGGGGTGATGTCAGCTCTCTTAAGGAGTGGATGCACAAAAAGCTTATATCATAAATTTATCATTAATATATAACTATATTTGAGATACCAAATAGCAAATTTCACATATATGTATATATAATTTTTCTTAACTTATATTGCCCGCTTATATTTTTATTTATATATATAATATTTATTTTAAGTGTGTCCTTATTTACTTGCAGTGGCTTATCGACCACACTACATGCAAGCACGTAGTTGCTGGTGGTGCGGCGGCGGCCACAAGAATGGAGCGTCGGCATTCTCGTCGCTGCAGTAAAGGCAAGGGTGTTGCGACAAGCCTTGCTCACGGAGAACCTTCCGCACACCCATCACCAACTCCTTGTTTCTCACCGCCCCTTCCTTCTCGAACAGCACCACCTGCACGGCGTTGGTGAACGCCCCGTACGCCTTCCCTCCCGCCTCGAACGGGCTCATGTCCGCCGACGTCTCGTTCGCCTGGCACCCGCTGAGGAGGATCCCGTTGTCGTGGCCTAGCGGATCCGGCATCGGGTGCTTGCCGCCGTTAGAGAACCTCGCGCTCGCCTCTGCCCCAAACAGCTCCACCAGGTGGTCGCCGACGTGTAGGGAGTCGATGCCCGAGAGGGAGGCCAGGTGGCTCAGAACTGACTCGAACGGCATGGTTCTCGCCTTACGTACTGCTGCGATGCTGCCGGCGGCGACGGTGGATGGGCCTATCTGCTCCTTCTCCTTGTCAATGAGGCCGCCGCTGTGGCACGAGTCGGAGACCATGGTGAAGCTCGCCCCCCGCGGCACGCGGTCGACCAGTTGCCGGAAGTCCACGTCTACATACGTGCAGCTCCAAATCATGCAATGCGGCGGCCACGTTGCAGAGATCAAAACAGAGCTTACCGGTGATGAGATTGAAGTCACAGGGGACGATGGCCTCATCGGGCTTGTGCCAGCCATGGTGCGGCCTGACAGGCGGGATCAGTGTGCCGTGGCCGCTGTAATGGAAGAAGAGGACGTCGCCGGACTCGGCCCGGCCGATCATGGCGGCGAGTGCCCCTCGGATGTTGGCGCCGGTGGGGAGGACGGCGGAGCCAGGGGCGTCGGTGAGGAGAACGACGTCGTCCGGGGCGAAGCCGAAGCGGGAGACGAGGACGTGGCGCATGGCGTGGACGTCGTTGATGCAGCCGCTGAGCTCATGGCGGGTGTGGGCGTAGTTGCACCCGACCAAGGTGGCCAACCGCTTCTTGCCCGCTTCCATTTCGCTTCCTCGATGTGCTCACAGGAAGAAGATGATGATGCTACGCACATTAGCGTGCTCAAGCCATAGTGTGCAGGGCTTTATATAGAGGACAAAGGATCTGAGTACCAATTTGCACCGAGTTAATTACATCCAATTGTTCATCAATCAATATGAGCATGGAAAGCATTCCACTAATCGATCAAGGAATCCATGGGAGAGAACAACTGTTGTTGTATTTGGATGGAAGACTTGCGTATAAGCCTGAATAGGTTTTGCTTTAAAGGTTTTGTTGCCCTCATCTTTGCTTTCACGCATGGGGAGCTGCAGGTGGCCATAAGAGTTGAGTACTCAACCCCAGTGGTTTTGGAAGAAGATTAAGTTGGCAAGGAAGCAACAAAGAAGTAAGAGGAAATGGGGGGGAAAAGATGTGGCTGATGATGGTACCATTTATGCATAGTTAAACATCCAAATATAATTAATGCATAGTTAAACATCTTCCATATCAACATTGAAAAGCACAGTGAGTTATGAAGTACTTGATATACTATATAAAATGATCATAGCAAACCAAAAAGTTCTAATGATTGAAGAGTGTACAACTAAGGTTTATTAGCTCAAATGGTACATAGCATTATGTTGATTGCACATTTGAGGTTTCAGTCTTTGCATGAACCAACAAAAAAAAAAAAAATGTTATTAAATTGACAAATATTACACATCATATAAGACAACTCTTATAAAATGACTTTAACATCCCAATTCCAAAATCAAGACATCTCAAATTCTATTTTAATTTTATGCAAAGCAGGATTCCAAAATGATAAGAGAAAGAACATATGAGGACTTACAACACTGCCATTATATGTTCTCATCAGCAAACATATCATCACCTGTTTATGTTTAAGATTGATCTTCTAGTATTGGTTCTAACTTGCTGAACAAGCACCAGCTCTAGCTTTGGCAGCAGCCTTCATGATGGATCATGAAAATTAGGATCATCTGCACCAGCTCACCATCATCTTCACCCTGTAAGCCATTCATTGGTTTCATCAAATTCCTTGAAGAAAAATAAAGCCAATGGACTAGAATAAAACTATTGGTTTTACTTTTTCCAAATTGCACACATAGATCCCTTGAGAATTCTGACAGGGGCTCTGTTGTATCATGAAGAAATTTCTCATTGATTTTGCTCTCCACAGTGTGGAAGCAATATATTGTTAAATGGAGTGCTTCTACTCTCTAAGAATTTAATTCTGCAGTTCTCACAATGGTAATCTGTACATATTTCTAAATCCAATGTATTTTGCATGTACAAGACTGTGTGTCTGTGATTTTGAGCATCTTTATGTGTTGGTGTGCTTTGTCAGAAATAGAGAGGGAGAGAGAGAGAGAGAGACAGTGTGTGTGTGTGTGTGTGTGTGTGTGTGTGTGTGTGGGGTAGCAGAAGGGGATGGGTAATTCCTCTTTACATCACCTTTATGTGCACACACTTTAATCAGATGCCACTTAATGCTCTGGCCTACTGATTCCACTCACTGGTTAGTTCTGTGACCAAAGAATGAAATGCTGTCTGCAAAGCTTCCTTTGTCTACCAACATCCCATCTTTCCATGGTCTTTCCTCCTTTTTGCAGTATCAAAAATGCTCCTGTAAGGTAAAAGAAACGAGCTTTCTGCTTTAGCTGAGCATAGCCTTCCTTCATACCGCTACTCTTGCATCAAATGAGCTTCCTTCCCTCCCTCGCACTTGTCTGTGCACTTCCTTCATGGTCAAGCTCATCAGCAGGCACACCATGAACTGCTGCCCGGATCAGCTACTTTTTGTTGGTGCACTGCAAACGAATAAGAAAACAGAACAAGCAGCAATCAACATCTCTTTTATGTCGAAAAGTGTACTAAAATCTGGGATTAATCCTTCACAACCATCACACACACACACAAGCTTAAAGGTGATTCAGGTGGCTAAGATCCTTTATGATCTGACAAATTGGTCTAATGGCCTCCTCCTTCCTTCCATGGCTTGATCTCTTTTGGAGCTATCTCGACTGTTCTCCACAAAATCCAACTTGTTCGTCACATGAAAATTTGAGCGTGATCTTTGTCTTATCCTCGGTCACATGAATGCATTTAGATTTGTGCAGGGTGCAGAGAGGCTGTGGGCCTAAATGAGACAAGGCATTGAGCTCTGCAATCTCTGTCAAACACTATGTAGTTCTTTGGGATGGTCAAACGCAGTCTCTGGCTCCCAAGCAGCGGGTCACATGTGGATGGAGAAAGATCATGTGAGGGGCTGCAGTTGCCATATGCCGAATAGAATCTTCCATTATTTTCAAGTTCTAAGAACAGTTCTCAGTATGCAACAGTTCTCAGTTCGCACATCCTTGTCTTTCTGCCTTTTATACCTTGCTCTCCATCTACCATCATCACCTACGCATCTTTCGCCACATAAAAAGCTCGGCATGGTGGAGTGATGATGCATGCACCGGAGAGATGTATGTGTTGTCTACAGTGATGGCCTCCCAGATCCCAAGCTTCATCAACAATGAAAAGGGTTAGGAATGTCTGCTTTTGATTTCTGAAGCTTATAATATGTTTGGGAGGAGCTGCATCGAGTCCCACGTTCATGTAAATGACAGAAAAAGGCAAGTAGAAAAAGATGCTGCACCAAATGAGCAATGTTGCAGAGGATATATAGTTACATTATTATTCCATCCGCTTGCCACCTTTACATGTGCTATCTGAACTCACGGGCCTGCTTTGATACTGCAGAAGATTAGAGAGTAGAGAGAGTGAGAGAGTACAACGGAATGAAGAACAACATATACTGCGTTGCAAAGCCTAGAAGCAGTTTGGTCTATTGGTGTCATCAGATCAATCAAACTTCAGCAGAGGAAGTAGTAGGGTAGCAAATAGGGTCAGAGTAAGGGCAGGAATGTCACAAACTGGTATGCATTGCAGAGCTAGAGAGAGAGAGAGAGAGAGAGAATAGAAAAATGTCTTTAGCTGGTTATGCTACATGGGAAGAAACCTTTTAAAAGAGGCCACAATTTCCCATGGAACAGTGCCATGTTAATTATTGATTGTACAATGTAATACCCAGTGATAGGAGGAAAAAGAGTAATAATACCAGAGAAGTTCCAGCTGATGCTCATAAAAGAAGATGAACTGAATACTTGTGTATCACCAGATTTGAATGAAGAATACACATTCCTGTGGACACAAAAACACAGAAACCTTATGCATATTTAATCATGAGAGAGAGAGAGAGATAAAGGTTGGTGTTGTTTGTCTTTGAGGCTTTCTTAATGGAGAGCAGCGGAGACATGGTGGTCTCAATGGATTCAGCAAAGCCAGTGCCGGCGCCTTTCCTGACCAAGACTTACCAGCTGGTTGATGATCCCTGCACCGATCACATCGTCTCCTGGGGTGGAGACGAAGCCACCTTCGTGGTATGGAGGCCACCGGAGTTCGCTAGGGATCTGCTGCCAAACTACTTCAAGCACAGCAACTTCTCCAGCTTCGTGAGACAGCTCAACACTTACGTATGGTTCCAATGCATAGCTCTGCATGCTCCTCTTCTTCGTCCTCGATGCTTCCTTTCCCTCTTCTCTGTGCTGGGTTGCGGTACTTGGTGATCTCTAGATCCCTTTCTTCTTATACGCATGTTTGGTCTTCTAATTTGCTGCAGGGTTTCAGAAAGATTGCGGCGGATAGGTGGGAGTTCGCCAATGAGTACTTCAGGAGAGGAGAGAAGCATTTGTTGTCTGAGATACACAGAAGGAAGACCTCTCAAGTCCCTCAGTTCTTCCACTGCCACCCCCAGCACGCCTGGGTTGAGCCACCTTCGGCAATGCTGGGTGGCGACGTCGACTTCCTCTCGGCTCTTTCGGAGGACAACCAGAGGCTGAGGAAGAAGAACTCTCTGCTCTTATCAGAACTCACCCGCATGAAGAAGCTCTACAACGACATCATCTACTTCATCCAACACCATGTCGCCCCCCCAGTCGCGCCTGAACCAAGGCATGCCAGGTTGGTGGAGCTGCCGCCCTGCGATCAGAACCAGCCTCTTCCGGCGACCGCCGAGCCAGACAGCGGTGTCAAGCTCTTCGGCTTTCCGATCCATGGCAAGAAGCGGCTGCACCGCGAGACGATCTGCCTTGCAGAATCCAATCCTGAGGCGCAGAAACCATCGGAGAAATCCCCTGCGAGACAAGGTTCAGTACAAGATGTTAGAGAGTCGTAATGCCGTCTCCCAAGCATTCAACTTTTGTTACATTTTGTAAGGTTTTCAGCTGGGAAAGCTGAATCTGCCGTTCCTATGAGTAATTTAGCAGCATTTCTTCTGTATTCCCAGTCTTTGAAGTAGATTTCACCTTTAGATTTCACAGTTGTGGGAGAGAGCTGGCTATTGTGGCAATCAAACATGGAAGAAAGATACTGATGCTGAACCCTGAGAGTAAGCTAGGATGACAACAGTCCTTGGTAAGTCCAACAAATTGGGATCGAGTTTAGATCCTCTGTTGTATTGCACATTGTTTAGAGAAAAATACTACCAACACCAAAAGAACAAATGTATACAAATCTTAATTTGTATAGACTCCAATATACAGTGAGAAACAAAGGCACAATCTTGAACTCAGGCATAGGTTCTGGACTCTATGAACATATCAACAAAAACCAACTCTCATGAACGCAAACTGCAAGCCACAAAACGATTGTGCGGTTCAGTCACTGCAGGAACAAACAGGGGAATTGCTGCTTAAACCAAATCGAGCAAAACAGCCACCTAACACAGT
Source organism: Musa balbisiana (assembly GCA_004837865.1). Taxonomy (NCBI): domain Eukaryota; kingdom Viridiplantae; phylum Streptophyta; class Magnoliopsida; order Zingiberales; family Musaceae; genus Musa; species Musa balbisiana. The sequence continues at coordinate 7,755,802 of CM017191.1, read as the reverse complement.
TAATCGAGGACCAGTGACTGTAAAATACTCCAAACATGATGAGTATGCCTCGTTCGGCTTTTAGATAGGAAGACTCTTCCCGTATATGCATAGGTACACCTAGGAGAATGGCTTAAATTTGCTTGGATACTCCCGGTATGTGCTACACCATGCTAATATCAACTTTGCTCTTCTGAATCTGAAAGGCAGGAGTGATCCAGCTGCCGCAGCTGCATTGAATGCCTGACCAGTTGAAGTATCCAAGGCGTGCATCACATTTGATGCATGAGAGTTTTCCTTCCAGCGCACCATCTTCAACTGCAACATGATAAGATCCATGGAGAAGTTTAATTTGCCAGTATATTGGAGGTTTAAGGGGAAAGAAAAAAAAAATAGAGACTTGGGTAAACGCAAAATAGCAGTCATTCCAACAAGATCCAAGTGCAAGCAACTATACAGCACTCAACCTTTCTGTAGTTTGTCTGTTGACAAATATCAATGTGATATAGCCGATTAAGATCTTGAATACTCTCAAGTGCAAAACTCTGAACAATGCAATTCCAAAGAAGCAAATGAATTACCTGAAGTCATCCACTTCAAGGGTTCAACAAACAAGGAAGAACATTCTTGCTCCTGAAACCTATTAGACCAATTACCACTTTTTCGCTTTTGCCAATCAAAGAACGTCTCATTCTCACCGGGCACGTGGCTAACGACATTCTCTTGCGTTACAACAATTCTCCTGCATTTCTTGCAGCGGTAAGCTGTAGTATGTTGATTTCCCTTGCGGACTTCCTCAGAAGAGTTGGACTCTAGTGGCAAACCAGGATCAGCACCAAATATGGAACTGTCTATTTTCTCCCCCTGTTTATATGAATGACCTGAAAACAAACACTTGCAATAAGTGAAGTGTTGGAACTCTTTGTGTGATGTGAAACAAAGCAAGGTTGATACGTAGGTGAAAGAGGAACTGGTACGGGAGACAGAATTAGAGAGAAAGAAATATCAGGCCAACCAGCCTGAGAAGAGATTCATAACTTCAGCAGTAGATTCATATCTTCTCAAACATAGTCAACTCAAGACATAAGCACTATTAATAGTTGAAGACCGTTAGTCCTTTCACTTAAAAGAACAGTAAACAAGGAATCTAATAAGAAAAGAAATACATTCCCTCAGCTGTGTGCATGCTTATTCCAAGAGCCCAATTAACTGGTCAAATCTAAACTGTTAGGATAATCTTTAGCTGTACCATAGCAACTAGTCACTGTTTTGTTTTAAAGGACTCCCCAGAAAGGTAATAACATCTTTTCATCTTCCTGTATATCCAACCGAATGATTATGTCTCCTTTCAGCCAAAAGCCAAAATGGTGTCCAAAAATGACTAAATCAAGAATCTTAGAGCCTTCCCTTATCTAGTAACCTTCTCTATTGGATCAAGTAACCAGGAGGGCCTCCTGATCGATCTGGACTTCATCATCCATATGGCTGATGCTTGCAAATCCAGCAAACAGACAGTTGTAGAAGAATAATTGATCATTGATTTTGTCCCAACTGGGAGCCTTAGACAAAGTCATGATAAAAAGTCCTGCCCACACATCAGCTTTCAAAATGAAAGAATTAACTGCTAATCTTTTCCTTAACAAGACTCCTAAGACCAACCATAGAAGGACCTGATGTCTAGCCCGAACTTGACCCAGCACAAAAGAGAATAGAATCATAATGCAATTCATGATAAAAAAAAATTACATCCTTGGTTACAGATAGGTCTTCTGGAATATAAAGAATGCACATTAATCCACAGTTAAGAACCCACCTAATACTTTTAAGCGGAAGCGCTTGTAGATGGGGTTTTCAGTATCTACTTTGAAACCCATTTCTTCAAATAAACTTAACTGCAAGAATTAGACATTAATTTAGTCAAGGGTTGGTTTTTTTATAACAATATTTTTCACATGAGCACACCAGCACCCAAAATTAACCTACCTGATCCAGGAAACCATCATTTGGGCTGACAGACTCACAGATTTCACGCAAAGACTCAAGTGCATCTGTAAACATAAACACCACGTACACCAATTAGTAAAGAGAAACTAGCATAACAGCTCTAAGATTTCACCGTTGTTAACAAGTATGACTGTGTGAGTATAGTCGCTGCAGTCTGTCCACATAGATTCGACAATAGTCTACATTTGACAACAAATATAAGAACAGAAAATAGTCTCCAAACCTTCCATAGATTTATGTTCTGTTCTCATTAGGTACGCAATTATTACGGCAGCACTGCAACAAAACCCACAAAAAACACATAAGGAAGATAAGCTAGAGAAGCAAAAATGTACAGAAAAGAACATCAGCTGATTCAGTAAATAGTTAATATTGCCCCATCTTGAGAATGTCACTTGCAAAAAGAGTCAGATTCCTGATCCTGATCAACATGTAATTATCAGCCAAAGGCTTAATAAACAAATCAATCAATATGGTTTTTTCATGTGACTCATTCCAAAAGATAGGTTACATTAAGAGGTAGGAAAAAGGCACACACTTTATATAGGGATGCATCAAAAGCCAAAAAATAAAAAAAAAGGGACAAAATACCTCAATTCAATACAGCAGAGTAGTAATCTATAACCTGGTCTTGAATCCTGAAGTTATAACCCTATATGGTATAAAATTTCCTACCCAGCAACTTAGCTTGTCATTATATAAGTCATAGCAATTGGCAGATAACAACATGCATTTAGGTACTGCTTTTTTTTTTTTTTTTTTTTTGCAAAGGATAAGTAGTGAAGATGGGTTTTGATCCTAAGACCCTATGATGATCCGTCAAAGTCTCTACCAGTCAAGCTACCAAACACCTTAGAAAAAAAAAACATTATGTTAGATGTGTTCCAAACCTTCAACCTTTGACAAATGTAAATTGTATGATAATTGATCTAAGGACCTAGTGATAAATTGTAACACAATTAAATCCTTGATTAAAAGTGTATGATAAAATTAATTAACAAACTTTAACTACCAAAGACCAGCCAGGGTCATAAGGGTGAAGCAACAATGACAAGCTCTGGCATTCTTGGATTTTGCCTCAGTTTCAGTGTTTCAGGATGCCGGGAGAAATATATATCTCGTCTTACTAATACAGCCTTATGTATCGTTTATTTCATCAACAGGTACATAAATCTCAACCAATAAATTATACAGAGATCACACATCCCAGAATCTCAATTAACCAAACTCCCAAATATATATCTTGCAAGTAAGAGGCAAACCATTTATATTATATCAAAGATTCCATTTTTTATGACAGAGAAAGCATGACGAATGAACAACGAGAACAGAGAATCAAAGCTTTTAGAGAGAGATGCAAACCCAGAGTAAACCTAAATACCTTCGCGACACTCCTGCGAAGCAATGCACCAACACGCCCCCCTCTTTCCTGCCCTGATCAATGAAGTCCAAGCACACATCCAGATGATCCAACAGGTTCTCGTCTTCTGTATCCCTCAACGGCACCGCCATCCTCACCAGCTTCAACTCCGGCCCGGCACGCTCGAGAGCGTACACCAGCTTCCCCGGCGCCAGCGACTTCCTCGGGGAGCCATCGGCGCCGGCGAACACCTTCCTGATCTCCTCCGTGGGTATGGAGATCTCCGACCGCCAGTCGGAGAAGAAGGAGATAGAGGCGGAGCTGAGGAGGGACAGGACGTGGGTGATCTCGGGGCTTCCGTTCTTGAGCACCTCGGCGGCGGCGGTGATGTCGCCGAAGAAGAGGCGGTCCCGAACCAGGTAAGGCATCGCCGGCGATCTACCAACCCTAGCTCTCTCTCTCTCTCTCTCTCTGGAAAAGGAGAGATGCTGCCTTGCTTGGTTTCTCTTGCTCGCTCAAAACCCTCCTCTCCCGATCGAGGGAGACGCTTTCATTCGGCAGGGAATTGATTTGAGGGGTTTCTTGTTTTTCTTTTTGCATTAAATAATATATATATATATAGAAAAAAAATGGGAACTTATTTATCGCTTTTATATTACACAATCCAAATGCTTTTATATATTCTCCTACTAAAATATTAATTTAAAGAATACATACTCAACTTAATTTTTTCTATTAATAATTTAATTTTAAATTAAAATAATATATATATATTATATTGAGACATGCAAACTATTTATTTATAGGTTTGAGGCTTTTTTAGAAAATTAGCTCAAAATAAATTAATAAATTAATAATTAATAATTAGTATAGCTTGATCTTAAATTGTTCCCATGAGGTGGATCCAAAATTAGTCTTGAAAGGAGCAGCAAGGGGGAATCCTCCAAATATATTTTCTTTTGTGCTTTTAAAGGCTTTTTTATTATTTTTATTTATTTCATAGTAGAAAAATGCGAAAAGAAAAAGAAAAAAAATTAACTAACTAACTTTATCTATTATCCTCAAATATCTGAAGAGTTAAGTATGGATAATCCAAAGTAATTGGGTGGATATTCCTAATGTGCCCTTAGCAATTTGTACTTGGGATCATACTGTTTGTTTCATGCCGAAACAAAGTTTGTCGCTGTCATGAGAGCGACTGACGTGCATATTATATTCATCGTCGATTTTTATTACCATACATTTTTATGAAAATGTTTCTTTATGTCTCCATCGCTTTTTCTTTTCAGTTTTTTTTATTATTTTTACTAAGTTAATTGTCGGTGATTTTTTTGTCATCAAATGTATTTACCATCTAAGTTATGTGGATTCTCACACCAACATAAACTAATTGGGTTCACCTCGGCATAAATAGTGTAATTATATTAAAAGATTAAATTTTCAGCAAATACAACTTCATAAATCAAGCTCCGAAGGAAGATAATGTATTTTATAAGACACCAATCATGCCATAATGATGTATTAACAACTTAGATTAATGATTAACCATATAAAGTAATAAACAATTTACATGACTGATAAACAATATTTATATATATATGGATCAATAATATTATTATATTTTCAAATATAGTAAAATACACATAAACTCTTTTGAATTTCTTTACATGAGAATATGTTGTTGACGTCCTAATTAGCTTGACGTAATTCATACCTATGCTCATAAAATTATTCGGGTGCTTTGGAAATATTGAGCTTTCGATACGTTACTTGTACAAAGTTAGTGATTCAATCGCTCCGATACCTAAATTAATAACCCAATATATAAAAATATATATGTATGTAATGTGAGAGAGAATCCATTTTCTTTATCACGTTGAGGATGTATTTTAATACTTAATCACAAGGAGGGATAATCTATAATAGTCTCAACGGTCTTTCTTAACCTCTTGTTCATGTGGATAATAAGGGAGGGATAACACACAAATAATGTGCTCCTTATTAATGTTTATAGGTTGATTTTCATATCGATTATCATGACTCGATTTGATAGAATAAATTATTTATTACTTTATTATAATAAATATTATTATTATATTATCAAATATAGTATGTTGCACATAATCTTTTTCATACTGGAATTATATAAGTCAATTTTCATATCTAACTCAATTTGATGAGATAAATTATTTATTAATTTATTATGTATAAATAAATATTATTATATTATCGGATGCATATGATCTTTTTCGTACTCAAATCTCTCTACACGTCTTATAAGTTAATTTTTATATTAATTATCATGACTCAATTTGATAGGATAATTTTTTAATTAATTTATTATGCATAAATAATATTATTATATTATCAAATATAGTATGGTGCACATAATCTCTTTCATACTTAATCCCTCTATCACATCTATTAGCCGGTTTTATATGAATTATCATGATTCAATTTGATGAGATAAATTATAGTTTATTATGCATAAATCATATATATATATATATATTGTTGTTGGAGCGATAAAAAACAAAAATAATAAATAAAGTTACCATCAATTACTAGCCAATGTAATTTTTAAATTTTTATTCAAAATAAGAAGAAATGTCTAATGCTAATTTTTAAAATATATAAGGGTGATAACATTTTATAACTATGATTAAATATATTGTCGAAACAAAAATACCTAAAGACAAATCAATATTATCCTCTTTTATAATGTGAAATCTTGGACAACATCAGTGCTGATATACTGACAATTTGTAGATAAAAATAATCAATGATTTAATTAATATTGAAATATCAATTTCAATACATTCACCTTTTTGAAGCACCAATCTAAATGACCACATCCAATGCAAGGATTCTATTCCAACATATATTGGTGCCTCATATTGGAAACAAAAATGAATATAAAATATAATTACATAAAACGAAATTAGAAAACTACTTAAAATAATTGATAATTGGAAATAGCACAAATAAAAATAATTCAGATAAGTATTGCTCATGAAATAATGAACACAATAAGCCTGTCATATACAAATCATTTCTTTTCTAAAAGAAATGGTGATAATTTATACAAGGTGATACTTATACTAATTCTTTCAAACAATGTGATTATCTTATTTCTGTAAATAGCTAATTTGCAAACAAATTATATTTGTATAGAATCAGAAAATTATAACTATATTCACTCATAAATTCTTCTTCCTATAATTCAAATATAGATATAGATATATATAACTATATTCATTCCTAAATTCTTTTTCCTATAATTCAGATATAAATACATCGACGTCATAAAATCTATTGACACCTCAATTTTATGTAATCGACATCTCATCCCTCTTATGACATGATTAATATCTCATCATCATATGACTAACAATATATTAGTTTTCAAATATTATCATTCATCAATAATTATATCATATTTTTAAATTTTAATGTTACATGATTATACTGACATTAAACCATAATATCGAGAATAATGATCTTAAACTTTACTATAAAAAAGTCTCTAGAGTACATTCTCTAAATCGTACTCTTTTGATGCATTTGGTCCCAAATATAGTTAAAATTATTAACTCAAAAAATGATATAAACTTTGAAGGGATTTTATTAGGCATATGCACCCTATTTAATTTTATAGGATTTAGTATAACTTCAAATATAATAGTTTCAAAACTTCAAACCCCACACCCTCCCTTTAGAGGGATGCAAAGACTTCCATTAACTCTCAATTAACATCATAGTTAGATAATCAAATTATACTTTAACACATTCTATTTTTTCTAAGTCCATTCAAGTATAAACACATATAGGGATTTTTAAAATTTTAATTTTTTTTTCTAAAAAATCATCTTATCTTTTTTTAAAATAGAAATTTCGCGTATTATTTAACATGGATAGAAACTACTCCATGTTAAATAGGTAATTATTTAACATGGATAGAAATTTCAGGTATTATTTAACAAGAAAATAGGTAAATAATTTCTATTTTTTGGTCATCATAGATGGAAACTACATCCCATAATAAACTAGGGGTACTTTAGTCTTTTCAAATGACCAAACCATTGTGCCTCCCGCAATTTAGGCCACGTCACCCAACGGCTAATTCTGGGACGACGACGCGCGTTCTCAGCCGTAGGATCTCAGAGATCAGACCGTTGCGTGTTAGAGAGAAGAAAAAAATTCGACCGTTGGGAACAATGCGTCCTCTCCTTTTAACCTCGCCGCCCCTTTTCCGACCCGCACCGAAATCTAGGGAAGGAGGGGGGAGTCGGAGGCGTAGCAGGGGAGCAGGGGAAGAAGAAGACATGGCTTCGAGACCTCAGGCTGTGGTTTCTCAGCAGCAGAGAGGTAAAGATGACCACTTCGGAACCCTGTTCTTGATTCTTTTCTTCCCCTTCCTTGTTTTGGTCTGCTGTTCCTTCTTGTTTCGTCGATGTTCTTTCTCCACTCTCGGGATCATACGTGGGTGTCTCGTAAAGATTCCAACTTTCGTTGTTTCGGTTCTTGGTCTTGTCTCGCCTCTGCTTTGGTTTTTGTTCCTGTCGATGCTTTCAGGTCTGCAGATGATTTCCCTGTGCCTCATGCTGCAGTAGTCTTTTGCTGATTTCTGGTCGTTAACATGCGAGAAAGATTTACCCTTTTTCTTCCGAATGACTTGCAGTTACTTGTGTTGGTAGCTTCTTCTTTCTTGGTCTCAATGAGTACCGTCCTGTTTCTTTCGGTGTTCATCTTCTTGACCACATGCGTATGTGCACTAAACATTTCTTCTGTTTATGGTGCAATTGTTTAGGTGGGATGGCGCCGGCGGGAAAGCAGAAGAACGTCGCTGTGGCAGATGGGAAGAATCGCCGAGCGCTCGGAGACATTGGTAATCTGGTTACCGTCCGAGCTGTCGAGGGGTGAGAGCAGCAAAGCATTGCCTTCATAGTATAATCATGCGCTTCATCGATTCTTTTGATGACACCTTACCATGTTTTCATTGAATCAGGAAGCCGGAACCCCATATAAATCGCCCCATCACTAGGTAGCTTCAATCGACATGACCCATTCCTTTGTGAATCCATCGCTCATCTTCCTTCCCCATATGTTGTAAGAATTATCTTATATCTATGATTTATCTTCTTAGAAGTTTCGGTGCTCAACTTCTGGCCAAAGCACAAGCTGCAGCTGCTGTTAACAAGGTAGAAATGCTTGCTGTTCCCTACTCTCTTAAATCTTCTCTTTGGTCCCAAATTGTACGTGCAAACGAGCAATCTGCTGATGATAATATGCCATTGCAATTGCAGATACCAGTAGCTATCCCACCCGATGCAGCGGTCGGTAGAGCTGGTAGAAAACCAGCTAAGAAAGTCGCAATCAAAAACAAGGAGGAGAAGATCGTCGCGTTGATTCCTGCAAAGAATGAGGAACCAAAGCAAACACTCAGCAAATCTTCCAGAAAGAAGGTTCCCACACTGACATCCGTGCTCACGGCTCGAAGCAAAGTATATGACCAACTCAAGCATCTCTACTGCATACATGCACTTGCTGCAATTCACCTGTGCACTATAACTCTGATTGTATCATCTAAGGTTGCCTGTGGACTCGTTGATAAGCCCAAGGAGTTGGTAGACGACATCGATGCTGCAGATGCCGAGGATCAGTTGGCCGTCGTGGATTACATAGAGGACATCTACAAGTTCTATAGATCTGCTGAGGTATGTGTCTCTCTGCGTTCCTCAAGCCACGTAGGAGTCTCTCAGTATCGGTGCTAAAGTTGCTCCTTTCGACTGCTGATGCAGCACAACAGCAGGCCACGCGGCTACATGGATTCCCAGGTGGAGATCAACGCGAAGATGAGAGCAATTCTAGCGGACTGGCTGATAGAAGTGCACCACAAATTCGAGCTGATGCCCGAGACGCTGTACCTTACGTTATACATCATCGATCGGTACCTCTCCATGGACGTGGTCTTGAGGAGAGAATTCCAGCTTGTTGGGGTGTCTGCCATGCTCATCGCCAGCAAGTACGAGGAGATTTGGGCGCCGCAGGTGTGTAAAGCTTAAGCAACTGTAAGTTACGGTGAGGTCTTCTCCGCTGAACCGGGCAGCATCATCTGGTTGCAGGTCGATGATTTCATCTGCATATCGAACATGGCTTACACCAGAGAGCAGATCCTTGGAATGGAGAAGGGGATCCTGAACAAGCTCGAGTGGAACTTGACGGTCCCGACGTCCTATGTGTTCCTCGTGAGGTTTCTGAAGGCTGCATCATGCGATCCCGAGGTAAGACTTCGAGGCGGTGGCGACGACGGACATCATACCCATAGAGACAACAGTTCATGACGCAGTTTGATGTGATCAAAATGCAGATGGAACACATGGTCTTCTTCTTCTCCGAGTTGGCTATGATGCAGTACTCGTTGGTGACGCACCGGCCGTCCATGGTCGCTGCTTCCGCAGTCTATGCAGCCCGGTGCACCCTAAGGAAGAGCCCTCTCTGGACCGACACACTTGAGCGCCACACAGGGTTCTCGGAGCAGCAACTGCTGTATGTGACTTGTTAAGATTGTGATTATTGATGATAGCTTGCAGAAAAAGATAACTGGGCATGAACTGATGATGATGATGCAGGGAATGCACGGAGATTCTGGTGAACTGTCATGCGGCGGCGCCGGAGAGCAAGCTGACGGCCGTGTACAAAAAATACTCCGGTGAAAAATTTGGGGGTGTGGCAATTTTGCATCCGCCGGCGACCAAATTGCTACAGGAGTTAAAGACTGCAAGGAAGTGATCGGAAAGTTACTGATCAGCGTAATTATGTCGTGTTATGTTTGTTTCATGTTCTTCATGAAAGGAAGAGTGTGGGGGTTGAAGCTGAAAGCAGCAGCATGAGGATGGTAGCACAGGCTTTCTTGCTCCTCGTGCTCTTTTAACCAGAGCAATTTGGGGCACATTAAAGCTGCTATGTTATGATTCTACATGTCAAATTATTTGTTTGTCGAGAAAACCCATTGCAGCATCATATTGTGGGGGAAAAAAAAGGAATTTACATTATTCTTTTTTTTATTTGCAAAGGAAAAAAGAAGAACTGCATCTTTTTATTATATGAAAATATAAAAAAATAGTTTTCTCTTGAATTCCTATACCCACTAAGTGTGTTCACCCTTTAATGTGTGAACCTAAGACATTCGATCTTCCTTTCTTATAAGAGATTTTTTTAAATTTTTTTAATATATTTAACTGTAGCATATATATATATATATATATATATATATATATATATATATATATATATATATATATATATATATATATATATATATATATATATATATATATATATATATATATATATATATATATATATATATGATTTTTCGATCTTTCACACTCAGTCACTTTCGTCTTCCACTTTACTCACGAATAATCTTTCTTTGTCGCTCATTGTTTCATTTCTCGTCTTTCTTTTTCTTCTTGATTTCTCATGTTTTTTTTCCTTCTCGTGAGAAGGATGATGATAGGAAATATGGAAGGATGTGAAAGAATAAATGATGAATAGGAAAGAGAAGAAAAGAATTTATATAGAATTATATTATTGGATAAAATGAAAATAAGAGACCTTTTTGGGAAAAAATAGAATTTTTTTTAAAATTTATTTACATATTTATCAATATGATTAATTATCATTAAAATTTTTAGTTATTTAAATATATATAATTCTAAATTCAAATTAGTTAATATCAATTATACACAATTAAACAAGTTTTTTTAGATATATGTAAATGAAAGAATCTTAATATTGAAGATATATATTTATATGCACCATATCAGAATTTATAATGTATATGCTATTTCCTAACTTCGAAATGTACATGTAAGATTAATTTTTTAGTAAGATAAACGTGGAGGTTTCCACCAACCAAGTAGATGAAGATAAGAACCTATCAATTGCATAACAATATACTAATTAACGAGATATCTCAACTGGGATAAATCTTAATATAATTCATATATAAAAATTAAATAAAATTGAATATAAAATAAAAAAATATATATATACAAGAAAATATCGTTCCCACGTAGAAAGTCTCAACGATCGCGTCTACGATTGTAGAGACGTGTTCCACAACCGATCCCATAAAATAAGGACAAGATCACACGGTCCATCGCCTCCCTATGTCCGACGTGGCGTTAGCCAACGGTTTGTGATGCGATATCCTTCCGACCGACCACTTCATCCGAGCCCGCCCTCCCGACTCTGGACCGCCGAATCGTCGAATCCATCGCCAAGCGCGGAGGAGCGAACGAAGAACCTCCCAGATCAAAGGCTCCGATTAAAGGAACCTCGAGCGGTCTCGGAAGCAGGCCCGATTCGTCGTCCCGTAGTCGCCAGGGGGGTTCCGTTCGTGTATGTACGGTCGCGGCCTTGTCTGAAGGGGGCGAGCGAAGCGAAAGCGCTGCTCCGCTGAGTCGATCGTGCAATCCTCCCTTTCTACAAAGCGACCCCTATTTATCTCCCCATCAGTCCCAGTCGATCGCTTCGTTTCAGATCGAAGAATCAGACTTGTTCCTCTTTTATTGATTCGACATGATTCAAGTTTGAACTTGAAGTCTGCGCATTCAATTAGGGTTTGTCTTCACGCGCTGCTCGCTGCCGTCGCCGCCTATCCATCGGCTGTCCGTCGATCGCCGCCGACTTCTTTGCGGGTACACTTCCTTCTCTCCTCCTCCTGATCCTATTCTTCCTCCACCACCTCCTATGCTTCCTTCCTCGTCCAGCATGGCAGTTTCATGTTAGAGAAGCTGCAAAAAAATATCAAACGAAAAAAAAAATGGTGTGACAACTAGTTGATTATGCATTTGCCATTTAGCTGTACTAAGATTGGTATCTGCAAATTCTAAGTTTGTCATAACTTTTCTCACTTTGTTCGCACAAATAGTTCTGCGGTCTCCCTCTTCTTGTCTTAACAATTAGAATTTAAATTAACTAATCTGTCGTTTAATTGAACTTAATGGTCCACTTTGGACATGATTCTAAGTTTGTCATAACTTTCTTACTGTCTTCAGACAAATTCTAAGTTTCTCTTCGTCTCTTAACAATTGGAATTTGAACTGACTAATCTGTCCTTTGAAGGAACTTAATGGTCCTCTTTGGACATGTCCAAGTATCCTTAAATGATCTTTTTGGTCATACTCCCAACTGGTGCTATCTTCAGCTAACATTGAAGGTGGTCATACAGGAAGAAACGCATTGACTTTTATGAAAAGAAAAAAAGATCATTACATGCTGTGAAATGTACAAGTGGAAGCATTTTCTTCTTCTTTTTCTTCATTTGATGACATGAAACATATTGTCTGTTTCTGACAGATTCTTACGATTATATCAATGCAGTGTCGCTTGAATGATCATTGTAGACTATAACTAAGAATTTGCTACTTATAATTTGGCCTGTTTGATTTTCAGGTAGCTCACAATTCTGCTTTTATTCTGAAGTGCATCAAGCTGTCATTCACTGCTCATGATATAATGCTGACTCAGAACATTTTCTCTAAGTGTGTGCGGTGGACTAGTTGCTTCTCCTTGGCATTTGCCCCGTTTTCCACTTTGACATCCAGTTCAAAAGTGTCAAGTGTAGAGGAGCCTTTGGGTTTTGACACCATGCCAAGATTAAGTGTTGTAGGCAGACTTCAACATTGCACTTCCAGTTCTTCCAGGTCCAGAATTGATGAAGCGACAATGGGCAAGTGCCTAAGTGAAGGAAGAGAGCGCAGCTTATCCGAACATTGCAAGTAAGCCAAAGTTTATAATTGACAATGAAGCAGATTGAATGTTTTTTCATCCTGCTGCTGTTTACTAAATATTTTTGTTTTGATTTTGCATGTTGTGAAGGTTGTATTTTCTTTTTCCTTTATTATTTTCTTTTTTTTTCTTTGTAGTTTGTTTTACCAACTTTTATTTTTATCTCTCTTCACTTCTTTTCCCTTCAACCCACTACAATGATTTCTGAATTTGGTGCGTGCTTCAAAATTTAACTTTGGGTATAGCATAGCATTCATTCAGTATGCACTTAACAGTGATATGCGCCTGTGTTACTTGACCATACTGTGTATTGTTAGGTCTAGGTCGACCACGATGTACTACCTAGTATCTACTACTTAGCTTGTGTTGTGTGATATGATATTATATCTAAATCAGTTAAGTATAGTTTGCTAGTCACAATGTACTGCTCTTAGCTTTATTTGTGTATTTATGTAATATAGGTGCCCCAAGAAAGAGTTGTATTTAAAAAAGCTATGATGTTGAATTTGTGTATATGGTTTAGTTGAATTTAAAAAAGCTATGATGTAGTTTCTGCAACTTTATTATTGTAGGTTTTAGAAAATAATTGTGTATTTTAGAAAAGCGCATATGTAGTGGTTATATTGATGCGATAACACACACACATATCACTACTCTGAGGACTAAAGGAGTATTTGTCAAGTTTTTTATGACCATAGGTGTATATCAGGGATCTACTTTGTGTCTTTCTTTTTACTTAGTTATGAATGAACTTTGGTGTGTGTTATTGCTGTGTTAGAATCTCATGGTCATGATAGAATCTCATGATGTGTTATTGCTGGAGATAACATTTTGGTTGGTGAAAATTTTGTTGAGATTAATTGTAAAATAAAAAATGAAGGAGAACACTGAAAAGTGAAGTATTTAGATCAAACAAAGGACTAAAACCGAATTTACTTAGTGTAATTTTTGTGATAACAAGATAATAATTGAGGATATAGTTGTGATGGATATATAAGACTAGTAGTAACTATCTTGGATCTGTTATTCAGCAGAAAAGGGAGATTAATGAAGACATTATTGATTAAAGAAAGGTGTTCCAATTATCTTGTCACTGGTCAAGACTATTCTGTCAGAAAATTATTGTAAATGGCTCACATATCCCTAGAGTGGACCACCATGAAGAAAGTTTTTTTGACCCCACTAACTGCTAAAGTTTGGTATGATTTTTGTATCAAATCCTTTGTTAAGGACCTAAGGTGTTAAAGGACTATCTTCTATTAGACATTGTCCAGTATTTTTGTGTAGCTAATCCATATAATTAACCAGTAAAACTTCATAAATATCATGTAGACTGACGAATCAAGACAGTCAAGTACTTTGCATATTTTTCATATAAAGCACAATTGGAAATGGCCATTTGACTAAACTAGTATGAAAAGAAAGTTTTGATTGATTGAACTCCAAATCTATAATGATCATTGTATTTTAAGATACATTCAGATATGTCCATTTTCTTTCCTTCTTTTAATGGGTCAATATGATCAGACTTTTGTTCTTCATGATCTCAGAGTATTTTATTGACCATTAAATGAATAAAATGTAATGTCATAGTATTCACCTTGAGCTGCTCATTTGCATCACTTTTGTCAATGTATTCTGCAATTGCTCTCTGCTGATATATTTTAAAATGTTTTTCTTGTCTGATTTCTTCACTTCATTATTATTCTCCATGACGGTTACTACTGAAATCAGTCTTTTGTTTTTCATTTCAGTGAAGAACATGGTTCAAGAAGACAACCAAGGGATATGTTTTCTAGAGACCCATTAATCTGGAAAAGTATTGGTAGGAACCGGATGATATGTAGTGTCTCTGATCCATGGCATCTACAAAATCATCGATATAAGTCATCTTGCAATGACATGGAAATAGGTGGTCTAGCAGGCAAGGTGCTAAAAGTGATAGGTTTTGCTTTTTTCTAAGATTAGAAAGCTTGATGTCTTTTGCTTCTTGTTTGATGCTTTGCTTGGTTGCACAATATTGACAAAAATTGTAAATTATGTCCGTATGAACTGTGCTATGCATTATACTTTTTAAGCTTTTGAAACTACTTATATTGCACCTAAATTCATATTTTGCTGTTAAAGTGAAAAATTTTGTCCTTTTTGAATTATTAAAGGTTGGTATTGTTTTATTGTGGAATGAATCTGTGATGTTAACAGTGGTGCCAGTTGTAAAAACTGTTGTTCCTTACATGTTTGTTACATAGTAAATGAAACCTTCAGTTTAAGGTTCTTTAAATTTATGCAGTTTGAACTATTTGCAAACTTAAAGAACTACCATTGTAATGTAAGATTGTATGGTATTTCTGTAATTTTGCTGAAAGTGTTGTTCATCTAGGTAGAGCTGCTTTTCTTCAGGCTTCTTGATGTACATGTTATTTAGAAATTATGCCCTAAAATTTGTTTGTGCCCTAAATAGAACACTGTCCTGCATGGTAAAGTGCGATGGAACTTTTTTTTTAAAGAAGTTAGAAGTTTCTCAAAGATGTATATTGTACAGTTTCATAAGTTTATCTACATCTTCTCAAGTCTTGGTTAATGATGAAATTGAAGATTTTTTTTAAGGTACCGTTGCATGATTAGTAGTAACATGCTGAAATGTACACAGGTCTTCTCCTAGGCTAGCATCATATGAGCTTGCCTTTGACATGACATGAGCTACACACATGTCCCAAGTTGCATTGACAAGTACCATATGCAAAAGCTGGATTTCTTGGCATGTGCATAACATATATGACATAAAGAATTATTTCTAAAAGTTATTGTAATAAGCAACTCAATTAGATTAAAAAAATAAAAAGTTGCATTAACTTGTCCTGGTAAGTTGCAATCTCTGCTAGCTATTTTTGCATTAACTACTGGATGAGCATCTCTGGATGCATATCCATCTGTTTATGTCCTCTCCAGAACTGTCATTTATGCTAGTGGAGGATCGAAAGCTTCTGTTCATTTAACCATCCTCAAAATCAATGGAACTACACAATCAACTAATTGTTTGGAGCTAAATGATGTCTTAGGTCACCTTTGCCATTTATGTTCAATGATAGTTTCATGCTGATGATCATTCATTATCCTTTTCCATTAGGTGAAACTAACAATTAACATGTTTGCAGTTCTTCAGAAGTATGCCAAGATTTGTGAAGATTGTAGAAGTTGGGCCAAGAGATGGTCTACAAAATGAGAAGCTTACTATACCTACAACTGTAAAGGTTGAATTGATACACAAGTTGGTTTCCTCTGGATTATCTGTTATTGAAGTGACAAGTTTTGTCTCTCCAAAATGGGTACCTCAGGTACTTTTTGAGTTATCATCCCATCATCAAAGGGTCCACCTTTCCATAGGTTAAAATTTTAGTTTAATTTCTCCCAATATTTAAGAGCTTAAGAACATGAATGAAGATTTCATACTGGAATCCATAGTCTTCTGTGCTTGGTGGTACAGTTCACTCATATCACATGAAAGTACCAACTCTTCCACAACTAGAAGAAAAAAGAGCACTTATGTTATGAGTGATTCTGGTCCCCTTCACTCAGGGTTAATGGAAAAGGTAGTTCATCACACTTAATACTTTTCAAGTCAAATGTCTCAAATCTGAAGAACTTGAGTGATTATTCCTTGAGCAGGAATCTTGATCATATTGTAGCATGGGAGTCATCTTGGAAGAAAAGCAAAATGATAAGATTAGTTGATGGTAACTGGAAAATGTTCTTTCAGTATCTTGACTGCTTGGTATCTTATATAGATAAATTTGTATGTATTGATTCACATTATTAATACTGAGGGTTGCAAGTCTATTTCTTGTTTGGTAGATACTATAAACACTCCTGAAATCATTTATAAAATTACCTCTAAACATCACTTGTGGTTAGGTTATGGTGAAGTTTACTTCGCTTATTCAAGGAATTGGTTACCAAAATTATGTAGTAGAACATATTCTATAATCCGTAAAATTACTAATAACGCTGCAATGTTAATACTTCGAGCTCACACAAGACCAGTAAAGAATGAATTCTTAATTAGCACGTGATCATTTATTGAATTGTTTAATATTGTAAAGCTCAAAGTGTATGTATCACTTGAAAACCAGTTTATAAATGTAATTCTTGTATAGTTGTTAATTGAGGTATTTATCTACAGCTAGCAGATGCAAAGGATGTCATGCAAGCAATTCCTCTATTAGATGGTGTCAAATTTCCTGTGTTAACTCCCAATCTCAAAGTAAGTTTCAAATTTCATGTCTGAACCTACCATATGGTGTAGCATCGTGTTTATCAGAGGAAGAACTGTATAGTTACAATCAAAATGTTCAGGGTTTTGAAGCAGCTATTGCAGCCGGTGCAAAGGAAGTTGCTGTATTTGCATCAGCTTCTGAGTCCTTTTCTAAGTCCAACATCAATTGCAGCATTGAAGAGAGTCTCAATCGTTATCGTGAAGTTGTTTCTGCTGCAAAAGAACTTGCAATTCCTGTTCGTGGGTAAGATCTTCCTACTAATTTTCGATAGCATTTAGTGATGTGCCTAAAAGGAACATAAAACAAGATGGGGAGAGAGCAGGTGAGAGGTTAACTTTTGAAAAGAGTGATGATTTGACAATAAGGAGGGCTTCTGTAGTAACATAAAAAAGGATGGGAAGATGCATGAGGCTCCCACGTATGTGGGGTTTGAAAGAGTTGATGTATACATCATTGCCCCTGTACAAGGAAAAAGATTGTTTCTGTGATTTGAATGTTGGTTACTTAGATTGCTGAAGAGGAACATCACGTGACCTGGGCCCATCCTCTGGTTTCCTTTGTAACAATGCCAAAAATATTGATTTAGGAGAAATAAATGAGAGATGACAAAGTTAGGTACCACGCCAATAGGGGTGTTGGAATGATAATCCTTGAACTTCTCCTAGAGAGCCTGGCACACGTATCTCACAGGAGCTAAGAACTCCAGAATAATCCTGGAGTTTGATAATAATGGTATTTTTTACACTATACCATGAGCTGCCATCCACCATATTTGTTGTTACATAAGTTAGATATATGTTGATATTTAACCATCATAGGATAGGAAAGCAATCACTTATTTCCCTGACTTGCAATTTGTTGGGATTAGTTTTACCCTAGTCCCTAGTTCGTGAATGGCCATTAGCTTGGGCACTTTTAGACGATGATATCTTTCATTTTAATCTATGTATGTATAGTCAGTGCCTTTGCTTCAATGAACCTGCTTCTTATAACAGGTTTTAGTTAGTCGAAACTTTAAATGTTACACTTTTCTTATTGGATAGTGGCTGTACTTGAGTCATTGTCACTGATTCCTTTTTAGGTGAGAGTAGCCTCCCATGGAGCAAAATGGCAGGAAGTGATCCATGTAGCTAATTGGGCAGGGGTAGTTGCTTTGCAATTATATTAAAGTCAAGGCTCACCCTTAATATCTCTATTCCTGAATGCTAACTTCAAACTGGGATTCTCAGATTCTTGTACGATTGTGATACATGTCATCTCATTCATTAGTGTTCCTATTAGCAACTTTATACAACTTAAATTTAGATGATTTGGTGGCATGTCCAGCATTGTTATTTGGTATGATACATCTGATCTGACACTAGCAATTGTAATTGATAGGTATGTGTCCTGTGTTGTGGGTTGTCCTGTAGAAGGAGCAGTGCCTCCAGAACAGGTGGCATACGTGGCTAAAGAACTCTATGACATGGGCTGTTATGAGATTTCACTTGGTGATACCATTGGAGTTGGTACTCCAGGTAAAGCTTTGCTCACTTTATCACATATGAAGTCAGTAAAATGTAATAAATGCATAAGAATCTATAAACCTAAGAAGCAATTTGTACTTCATTCCATTGTTTACAATACCGACCTGTACCACTTGGTACGGGCAGTACGTACCGGTCCGATAGAGGATTGGTACGCGGACCGCCCTCTATTGGGCGGTACCAATAACATGACCCCATATCAGACGATATGGGGTTTGTACCGGGCGGTAACGGTCAAAATTCGACCATTACCGATTAAGGGCTGAGATCGCCTTATTTCAAATGGTCAAATTGATCGTTTGAATCGTAGAAAAGGGTTTTTAAATCCTTTCCTCTTGCCTCTTTCAACTCATATTACTCGCTCAATCTCTTCTAAAAACCCTTTCCTCTTACTTATTTCAACTCATATTACTCACTCAATCTCTTCAGTTCTTTCAAACTCATTTTCACTCACATCTAACAATTCAAATCATTCTTTGTAGATAATTCAATATTAACGGAAGGACAGTTTAGAACGTATCACAAAGCTACTCAAAGTAAAAAAAAAGATGTGTCACCATTCTTTCTTAATTTAGATTATTTTTGCTAAAATTATGCTAAAATTATATTTATTTCCAACTTAAAAATCCTAATCTATTTTTTTTATTTTTCAGGTATTTTTGGAGTTAGTATGTATTGTACCGACCATTGGTTGGTACACCGGTACGGATCGAAATTGTAAACCTTGCGTTCATTCCTTTTTGGCTTTCTTAGAACCATATTAACAACTTTTCATCAAAACAATTAGTTAAACTATTAAGTTCATGCCCTCAGATCCATGTGATTTTGTTGAGCTTACATGGTCTAAGTGTAGTTGGCACTTTGTTGTAACAACAAAATCTAAGAGAGACTTGCACGGCAAGCTAATACATGTTAAATAATTACTAAATCTCAACTAGTTTGGTCGGCTAAGTTAAATTTACTCGTAGGATACTGTCAACAGAAGAGTATGTTAACCAAGATCACTCTCTGGCAAGAGGACCTTAAGCCACTCCATAGTTAGAGCCATGTTTGTGGCTTCAGCCATCAGCTTTTAGGCCCTTGTAAAATCATCATAATCTATATTTGGCAGTCTCAAGTATTGCTTGGGTTTTTCTTTTTTTCTTTTTTTGTAAGACAGAAGTGTCAAACTCTTTATAAATCCTATTGACATGGTTTCTAGTGTCAAACTCTTTATCAATCCTATTGAGACATGGTTTATTCTATTACAAAAACTGTTATAGTAAAATGCTAATCCGACATAATTTCTTTTTCACTGTAGGCACTGTGATTCCAATGCTTGAAGCCGCAATGTCTCTTATTCCAATAGACAAGCTTGCCGTCCATTTTCATGATACCTATGGCCAGTCAATCTCAAATATTTTGGTTGCCCTCCAAGTAAACAAATTTCTTCAATCTGTGTCAAACACAAGTCGATACTTTTAGTTCAATTTTCATCCAACTTCATTGCTATGACTTCCAGATGGGAATCAGTGTCATCGACTCATCTGTGGCTGGCCTGGGTGGATGCCCCTACGCAAAGGGAGCTTCTGGGAATGTTGCTACCGAAGATGTAGTGTACATGCTTAATGGCCTACGCATAAAAACCAATGTGGATTTGGGTAGGCTCATGGCTGCTGGGGACTACATTTGCAAGCACTTGGGGCGTCGGTCCGGATCAAAAACTGCCATTGCATTGAGCCGAGTTACTGCAGATGCCTCTAAGATGTAGCTATGTTATGTTATCCACCGTCGGTTGTCCCTCGTAAGTGGTTTTAGTTGAGATAATTGATCTGTGTTCCTAAGAGAATGAAATAAAAGGTTGTGAACACGTATGAAATAAATGTAAAGTTCACATTGCCATAATGGACTTATATGCCAGATCAAAATGTAATAAAAATGTGCGATACCGATATGGCTGCTTGGTCTTTTCTTCTTTGGTTTTTACACCACAAGGGTATGCTCAACTGCAAGAACAGCATTATGTGTGGAAATTGATGATTTACTGCGAAGTGTGCAGTGCTGCTCAATACCGGTTTAGCACGGATGGAATTCATCGATTGATACATGGATCAAGGTTAATCTTACAGTATAACCGATCATAACTGTTGCAGGGTTTGTATGGTTAAGTATGGGACTTATGTCGCCTGGCATGCTTAGTACACCTACTTGGTATTGGTACTGATATTGTACTGCTAGTGCACAAAATTATGGATCTTTATTTATTTGCATGACCTAATTTTTCTTGTTGATCCAACTACAGACAAGATAATACCATCATTGACTTCATCTATTTTCCCTCCATCCCCCTCCATTGACTTCCCAATCCAAAATGATCCTGCAAACACAACTTAAACGACCCATTACCCATCCCTCCCTCCCTCCCTCTCTCTCTCTCTCCGCTATCTGTATATATACATACCCATGAACTGATGAAGGATTCTTGTTCCGCTTCTGCTTTCTCCATGGCCTGTTGTCGGCAACCTGTACGACATCAAGCCGGTGCGCGTCCGGTGCTTCGCGGAGTGGGCGGAGGCGTACGGATCCATCATGTTGGTGTGGTTCGGCACCACCACCCTCAACGTGGTGGTGTCCAGCTCCGAGCTGGCGCGGGAGGTGCCCAAGGAGAAGGACGTGCCCCGGTACGCATATGGGCTTTCACTTGGCAACCTCCATGCTGGGGCACCTCCTGCGTCACTTCAGGTGGTCGCTGCCGGACGGCGAGGAGCCGGCCGAAGTTGACATGTCGGAAATCCCCGGGCTGGTCACCTTCATGCGTACGCCACTGTGTGCGGTGGCCGCGACGAGGCTGCCACTGCATTTGTATCGGCGTGTTCCTGCAGAGATGTAAACCATTGTGCCGTTGCAGCACTTTGTTCCTTTGGGATGTCCGTAAGCTTCCGTTCAATCCATCCGATCACCAAAATAATTTCTATAAATATCATAAAAATATATTTATATGAATAAATATGCATTTAAATGCATATATATTTGATAGAACATTATTTCCACACATATATATATATATATATGTATATGTATATATATTGGAAACTGCTAAGAAAAATAATAACCTCCACTATTTCGTGTCAGTTAATACCCCATTTCTGTTACTTCTTCCGCTCCCTCCAACTTTGGATCTCTCCATCGTTAGCGGCAGATTTGTTGATCGAGTCATCGAAGCAGGAGGAGGAGGAGAAGGAAGAAGGGACTATCTTTTCATCATCGGCGGCGGCGGAGTAAGTGGGAGGGGAAGCGATGGCGGATGGGGTGATGAAGAAGGCGCTGCTGTCGTACGCCTACGTCGCGCTGTGGATCTTCCTCAGCTTCACGGTGATCGTGTACAACAAGTACGTGCTCGACCCCAAGATGTACGCCTGGCCCTTCCCCATCAGCCTCACCATCATCCACATGTCCTTCTGCTCCGCCCTAGCCATCCTCCTCGTCCGCATCCTCCGCCTGGTGGCGCCTCCCTCGTCCCCGCCCATGACCCGCCGCCTCTACCTCTCCTCCGTCCTCCCCATCGGCGCCCTCTACTCCCTCTCCCTCTGGTTCTCCAACTCCGCCTACATCTACCTCTCCGTCTCCTTCATCCAGATGCTCAAGGCCCTCATGCCCGTCGCTGTCTACTCCATCGGCGTACTCTTCAACAAGGAGACCTTCAGGACCTCCTCCATGCTCAACATGCTCTCCATCTCCTTCGGCGTCGCCATCGCCGCCTACGGCGAGGCCCGCTTCGTTTCGGCCGGCGTCACCCTCCAGCTCGCAGCCGTCGCCTTCGAGGCCACCCGCCTCGTCTTCATCCAGATCCTCCTCACTTCCAAGGGCATCTCCCTCAACCCCATCACCTCCCTTTACTACGTCGCCCCCTGCTGCCTCGCCTTCCTCCTCGTCCCCTGGTCCCTCATCGAGCTCCCCATTCTCCGCGACCGCTTGGCCGCCTCCGCATTCCGCCCCGATCTCCTCATCTTCGGCACCAACTGCCTCTGCGCCTTCGCCCTCAACCTCGCCGTCTTCCTCCTCGTCGGCAAGACCTCCGCCCTCACCATGAACGTCGCAGGCGTTGTTAAGGACTGGCTCCTCATCGCCTTCTCCTGGTCCGTTATCCGCGACACCGTCACCAGCATGAATCTCTTCGGCTATGCCATCGCCTTCCTTGGTGTTGGCTACTACAACCACGCCAAGCTGCAGGCGCTTAAGGCCAAGGAGGCGCAGAAGAAGGCCGCCCAGGCTGATGAGGAGTCTGGGAAGCTCCTCGAGCGAGCGGCGAGCGGCAACCGGAAGAATGACTCCCAGGCTTGACCTGCCCGTGCTCTGTTCTGCTGATGGATCTCTTCATTCATTAGCTTATTCATCGCTAGTGGTAGATTTCGGAAACATAGATAAGTAAAAAATCGTTCTTTTTAATGCTCTTCTTCAGTTATTCTGAGATATTGATTCAATTTTGTCACACGGGCCACACCTGGGATATAGGAAAGGATGCTAGATTCATATTAATTGCAATTCTTGATGCTGTTGGACAATCTGTGAATTGGATCCATCTATTTTTCTTGTGATAGAGAGATTGTCCACTGATCATGTTGGAGCCTTCTTTTGTTCTTTTACCAAATGACACTGAAAATTTTATTTAATTTGCTATCTTCTGCTATTGGCTAATCAGATGCATGCTGAACCTATTATAGATACTGCAACTTTCCCTCTGTGGTAGTAACCTATTGAAGACCAGCGGTCATATATGTCATTGTTATGCTGACATTGTTGTTCTTAAAATGTCAAAGTCTCGATAAAGACACCAACAATTTTCGCTGGACTTGTTTTATGTGTCCTTGCCATAAAATGTCTGTGTTTTTGTTATTGTTGAATATTGTTATGAAACATGAATTTACACATCCCTTTGGTTTCATGGACTTGTTTCTTGCTTATTGCTTTTAGGTTGTTTTGGATTATATATCAATACTTTCAAGGCTCGAATTATGATATTTATGTAGATGCAGTGTTTCTTCCACTAGGCAAGGATTGTTGAAACTAGACAAACAAGGATCAGAAGTGAACCATATTAGAACAATACTGGTCAATATTTATTTTCATGATATATACCAGATCAGTTGGATTAGTTGTCGAATTGGGTACGAAGCTTCTATTAAAATCCTTGGCTTAAAAACTAAAATATCTAGTTAAATTATGCTAAGCCAAGAAAACTTAACCTGTCTTTCTCTATCAGTTCCTAACCTATCTATTCAGGTTCTTTGGGGTAGGTAACTACCTAGCTAATCCATACCCTTGTGCAGAGTATTTTATTTGGGTTATCTTTGTTGTACACTTTTTGACCAGGTTGATTTAACTATTCTTAGTACTAGAACATTCGGCGGGTTAAACCCACAATCATTAATTAAATCCTCCTCAACCCTGATTCAGTAGCAACCTTAGTAAAGATAGAAAGTGCAAGGGTATTGTAGATGCAAAAGGATGAATTAAAACAACCTTAGTCAGCTGAATGTGTAGTAAAGTTTCATGATTGTGTAATTGTGGAAGGATGTACTAGAGTTGAAGAAGAATAGCCGTCACAACTATTTCTTTATTATGATTTGATTTAGAGATTTGGAGCATTAAATACTTAACTAAGGTAGGAAGAGAGAAAAGAGCAATGCTATACCTATGGTGTACATTCATTTAGTAAAAAAGATTGTTTCCCTGGAAGGATTTAGCCTGAAAGATTGTTTTGACGTCAGAAGGGAATAAATTCTGCTCATTTGCCTGTTATTGATAGGGTAGCAAGATGTTGGCTAATTTTTTATGAATAACAAAGAGGTTTATCAATTGTTGTTTGTGAGCAACATGCATGAGGATATTAAATGTGGATTAACTGAAGAATTCCTAGTTGTTCTGAATAATATTCAGTCAAATGTGTTTTTGAATTTGTTATGTGCTGATTACTCAACTATGGAAGTTGTGGTGCATGTTTGTTCTGGATGACTGAGTGCCGTCAGAAGTGGCTTAATTTGAAGTTTTTTAAGTTGGAATGTGAATCTAATGATTTCTTCTGATCATTCACTAGGAAGTCTGAGTCCTACATGAATGCTCTCCATGATTTGATGGAAGCACTTTGAACAGGAAGTTAGAAAGCTAAACTGCCTATGCTGTTCTATCAGTCTTTTCTCTTCTGCTCTACTGGACCTGTTTGTAGATGACTGCCTGAATTAAATTTTGGATAGTGGCTTAGAAATCTTAAAAGCTTACACTGATCTCACTTTATGAGAGCTGTGACACATGCCAGCACAGGCAGGAGTCCATGATCTTGTCACATGAGTGGGGGGGTCAGCATGGTGATGAGACTCCATACTTCCCTTTGGGGAGCAGTGATCACCTTTCCTAGTGATGCATCCTGCATGTAGCATGGAGTGAAATGGTTGGTAGCAGGATTTCACATCGATAAAAGTTTTATTCTATAAGCAGATGGTAGGAAATTGGGTGTCCTGCAATATAGATGCATGACTACTGTGTTGGTCCATATTGTGTCTTGGCCACTATGAGATCTGTGATGTTGCTTGAGAATGTTGGACATGTTGTACTGTCTGAAGATATTATTTTAGGTTGGTAGCAGTTGACTTTTTTTGGATAGATAAAACAGCTTCCAAGTACACATTCATACACTTGACATGCTTCACATTAAGATCATATAACTTATGCTTCTATGTAATATTTATATATTACATGCATCAAAGTCTTGTGCTCGCTTCAATTTTAAAGCCATGAAACCCTTTCATGACATCTTATCTGCAATAGATTAGGTGAAATGACTGTTCAATTGCATCTATTACTGTGCAATAGACAACTTGATATGCATTTATGTTTGGATTGATATAATGTTTATATTTCTACAGGAACTTGTATAATGAATTGGAAGTCTTGATGTGAATTGACTTGGCTCAATTTTATTGTTTAAGGGTAAGAAAACCAACCTCAATTATAGAATGAAGTAAATAAACAACAATGCAAGCATGGTGAGTGGAATTATATTATCTTAGTCAGCTCTTTGGATATAAATGGTCAATTCAATTGATTACATTTATAAGAAAACCTAACCATGCAAGTAGAAACTTGATGAAATATTTTAGTATAGTTCATAGCTGAGATTAGGAAAATTATATTGTAGCTCAGTATAAATCATCACTTATATTATTTTATTTTTAATAAAGATATAGGTTGAATGAGCACAGTAGAGTCAATTTAGCAATTCAACTATTTCACTTCACTGATTGAGAGGTGCAAATGGATATGAAGAAGATGACAATACCAAGGTATGGCATATTCTACTTCCTTGGGAGTTAAAAGCACAGAGATGGGATTCAAGCCCAAAAAATATGTATTGTCTCTAAATGTCAGGCATAAGAGAAACAGAGTGAACTAACATAATCTCCAGTGCATCAGAGTGGCAACAACTAGTCATAATCTAAGCCACAGTTAGCACAAATCTATAAAAATACAAGAAATATAAGATCATTCTGGCCATGTTATGTAGAAATCTGCTATCACATGAAATCATTCACCTGTATGTTTCTTGTGTTCCCTTGCAACAAATAATCAGAAGAGTCTGTTGCATGGGCATGAAATTATACAGTTCTCTGCATGCATGCATGCAAAGTTCATAGTAAAAATACCCACAAATCTATCATCATAAACTAGATGACATCTTGTAAATGCCAAAAACCAACATCCACAATTTTGGTCTTGGTAACTCTGACAATTCCGCTGCAAAGCATTGCGTTAATTGAGTACTTACTGGTTTCAAACAGCTCATTTTCTGTGGTAATCGATCCTGGATATGGTTCTCATGAAATATATACATGCAAAAATTCTGATAAACTTACAACCCATACAGATCCAGAGTACCGGCACGATATGCATTTCACTGTATATGATCGATAAAACGAATACATCAATCTCCTATAAATGCTTATAGAAAACATCAAAATCAAGCCTTTATTGATGTTCATTCCGACACAGGAGACTTGGCAGATGAAACAGCATAAAAAACCATTTATCATTCAGCAAGCCAAATAAAATGGAGTTCTACAAGTATTCAACATTAGGAAGAAATCAGCTCAAGGGATTTTACCATTTTTGGATATTCCATAATGATTTATTACAATCCATCTCTGCGTTTCAAAAGATTAAAGGTCAATACACATGAAGCAAAAAATCGAACTCTTTGGCAACATTTAGTACACGACACGACTCATCAAAAGCAGCAAAAAAAAAAAAAAAAGAGGTGTATTTATGTACATCCTCCAGAAGACAAGATTTCTTTTTATTGCTCTTAAGCTGTGTTGCTTTGCCATCCGCTAAAGGGAAGAAACAAAAAACAAAATTGCATAAAAGGAGCCACCGCAGGTCTTCAATGAAGAATCATCTTAAGGGCTCCTACCAATTTGGATACTCGGCAACAGATTATTATAAAACCATCTCCACAGTTCAAAAGAGTAAAAATACTTGCAAAATACATATGAAGCAAAGATCATTTCTACCTCTGTATTATTAAGCACCCGACACAAAACTACTAAAAGCAGCAAAAACATCTCTTTGGATATGATTATTATGTGCATATTCAACATTTCTTATTATGTACATACTGGATTTCCACCCATGCCGAATTTGTTCTAAGCTTTTTTGTCATCCATAAAACATTATTCTTACAAAACGTATGCTGTTTCTGCCTGCATGTAAGTATCATAAATTGCTGAGCTGGCCTGTTGCCTGCAACATAGCAAGTTTTAAGCACACTCAGAAACATATAAGAGAACCGTTGATCAAACCTTTCACTCTGTTTGGGAAGCAGATGAGATCAAACTTCGTACAACATTCATTGAGTTCACAGCTTCAGCGATCTCCAGCTTCTGCCTCATTATAATATCCACACTCGGATTGATCTGACAATTTGTAATTGCAGGCACATGACTCCCTTCCCAATCGATCGCTGCAAGGTTTTGGCTGATGCATTGACCATCAGCATCACACTGTAAGCAACCAGGTCTGCACTGATTCTGCAACGGGAAGCCACCCAATTCAGCATCAATCTTCCCTCTGAAGTCCACCAGCAGGTTTCTTAGTCTGATCACCTCTGCTTCGAGCGCTGCTTGACCCTGCAATCTTCTCAGAAGCTGCTGATTCACAATACGCAGTTTCTTGACTTCCTCTTCCAGGAAGGCTGCATGGGCCTTCTTCTTTTCTCGATACTTCCTCACAGCCTCTTTGTTCCCGAGTGGTTTCCGAGACCTTTTTGGCTCCTCTTCTCCGACGCTCTCCCCTTCGCCTGCCGCAAACACTTGAGTATGGGTGTGGTAGCATGTGTGGGTGTGGGTGGCAGCGGCCGGCCCTGGAAGGTTACATGTATGGGTGTGGGTGCATGTGCTGGTGCTTCTCAAGAACTCATCGAAGCTCTGGTTTATCTCAGGATCCGAAACAAGCAGGTGGCTCGACAGGTCTACTTCTCCATCATCCATGCTTCTTGCAATCAAACAATGAACCACAGCACAGCACCCAGTATCAATCTCAACAACTTCTCAGTTCTATCTATGG
Source organism: Musa balbisiana (assembly GCA_004837865.1). NCBI lineage: Eukaryota > Viridiplantae > Streptophyta > Magnoliopsida > Zingiberales > Musaceae > Musa > Musa balbisiana. The sequence continues at coordinate 7,727,264 of CM017191.1, read as the reverse complement.
ATCAATTAAGCATTCTTTGTGCAGTAGAACGTCAGACAGAGACAGAGCTTAAAAGAGGACCAACCGAGAGAACCGAACTCCTCCTCCTAGAACAGAGACAATGAGCTCGAAACGGAAGCCAAGAATAACTCAAGAAGAACAAAGACGGCGTTCTTATTCCTACTGCGAAATCATCAGGTTTGGAAGTTGAAGCAGAGCTTGATCAGCACACACACCGTATATTTCAGAATCCGAACAAGAAAGACATGCAAAAGAAATAAACAGCAGAATTTGCGTGCGGGGATCGTAAGAGCATACGTTCTCAACGATAGAACCCTAAGTCCAGCACACTATTCCCGTACCAGCAATATGAAACCAAAGATTGGATCTTTTATGCAAGATTGGAGTAATACCGATCCAAGGAGTGGAAATAAAGCATCAAAACGAGACCTTGACGCTGGTAACCCAAAGGCCGCCTCAGAGTCGGAGGGGGGCATCAGAGCTTGAAAAAGCGCGACGGCAGATCAGCGGTCAAGTCTAGCAAAAAGGAAGGGCTTCTCGCCCTATCTTCTCAGCTCTTTCTGGGGAGCAGAATCTGCCAAAGGAAGGGCGAGAGACAGTTGATTTGATGGGAGCAGAACACCAAAAAGCGATTTAGGAGAAGCCGCTCTTTCCCACCCCCCCCCCCCCACAAATTGCTTCAATAAGCTTATCTTTCGTGCAGCAAAGATCTTTGTTTTCCGATACTTCTCGATCCAAAATGCATCCACGAACTCGAGTCTTTGACTTCTTCTCTTCAGATTGGGTTCCCCGTGTAGAAATTTTCGCTTGGACGGAGCAAAAAATGTCAACCCTCCTGCAGTTGCTCTGCGGAGAACATCATCCGACACCTGTAAAGAAGAGGATTAAAGGACGACTCCGGATGCCAAATGGTGAATACGATGTTGCGTTGAGATCCCCATCACTCAGAGAGCTACGAAATCCAAGGATGACATTAAAAATGGCTTGATCGGTAGATCATGCAGCTCTGCGTAATGCTCGTCTCAGCAGGTACGCAAGGCGGGGTCCGGTTCAATTTTGACGATTGGACCGGACTCCTAATCGGACTGGGCCAAGACAAATCGACTGCGGCCCATTTTTGGTCGACTTTTGGATCTCTTTTCGTACAGATTTAGATTTTTTTGGATCTCTTTTTAGATAGATTGATCCACTTGGCAGTTGGGGCAAAATCCTATCTTTAAATGTCTCGGTGATGCAGTTTAGATTCGGAAAATCTATTGTGCTCATCTTTAAGATGGATTGGAATCTTGATCGGATTAGGAAGTCAATTAGATGAGGAAATGATACATCACAGCCAACCAAGATGGGAATGTAAGTTTGCGAGGATGATGGATTGGTCAAAATTGAAGCGGTGACCGTATTCTTGTAACGACCCGAATCAGGGCTGACTCACCCACGCGCGATCCTCGTCACCGCTCTTGTATTTATTGCTTGCGACGGTGAGGCGGAGCCGTTGCTTTCCAGCTGTCCAAACTCGGATCTTTGCCCTCTGTTCATGCTCACCTACGCCTTCCTTCTGTGAGCAACAAGCCGAGGCGGCGCCATCCATGCGATGGGAGGGTTTCGTGCGTAAACGACGGCGAAAGAGCACGAGGATGGACGGGTCTGGATTTCGCTGCACGGCACGCGGCTTCTTCCGTCATTGCGTCTCTATTGGTTTCTTGGAAGCTTCGTCCTCCGCTTCGGCGGAGATCTGAAGCCTTGTGCGACCGCTTCATGCCTGGTTCGCTCATAAAAATCCATTTTTTTCTTGGGAACTCCCGGAGAAGTGAGGAAATTGGGGAAAAGAAAGATCCTTTTTAACCCCCTCGGGAAGAGGTGTGATCGGAGATAAACAAGAAATCCCTTTTTGGGTGCTAGGAAGCAGAATTGCCGTTGTTTGTGATGTTTTGTTGCTGTTGTTCTTGTAGCCCTAGCATCAGGTAATTGCTGATTCCAGATACCGCGACTCTTGAGGTGGCTTGTGCATTGAAGAGAGATGGTGGGCAGCGTCGACGGAACCCGCGGTTCTTCCCATTCTAACGGACCTGTTGGCTGCTCCAATGGCGCGGAAGAGAGGTTGGATGAGTTCCGTCGGCTCCTGGGCAAATCAGAGGGTGACCTGCTCAAGATCGTCGGCGTCGGCGCTGGGGCGTGGGGCAGCGTCTTTGCTGCCCTCCTGCAGGATGCCTACGGCCAGTTCCGCGAGAAGGTACAGATCAGAATATGGAGGCGTGCTGGGCGGCCCGTCGACCGATCCACCGCGGAGCATCTCTTCGAGGTGATCAACTCGAGGGAGGATGTCTTGAGGCGGCTGATCAGGCGGTGCGCGTATCTGAAGTACGTCGAGGCTCGGCTCGGCGACCGCACGTTATACGCAGACGAGATCTTGAGGGATGGATTCTGCTTGAACATGATTGACACGCCGATTTGCCCGCTGAAGGTCGTGACCAATCTGCAGGAGGCAGTGTGGGACGCTGATATCGTGGTGAACGGCTTGCCCTCAACGGAGACGAGGGAGGTGTTCGGGGAGATTAGCCGGTATTGGAAGGAGAGGATCAGTGCACCAATCATCATATCTCTGGCCAAGGGCATAGAGGCAGCTTTGGATCCGGTTCCACGGATCATAACACCTACACAGATGATTAACCATGCAAGTAATGGTTCTAACTTATCTATATGAGAGTCTCAAATCATTACAGCTCATAATTATAACCCATATACACATGCTTGCTAGTTCATTGAATGTTCTCATGTTGTTGGTTGATCAGAAATCAAATTGTATAGCTGGACCAGCATGTAGTGTGTAGTTTATCTTTCTACGGGAAATTTGTATTTACAATAGATAAAAGATCAAATATGTTTTTTCTCTCATTTATCAAATAAAAGCATATGAACATCTTGCATCTTTAATTTAAAAAGTCTTCTTAATACATCAGTTTTACATTCCTTTTTTGGGTTTTTGTAAGTCTGATGTCTGTCTCGCAGCTGGAGTTCCTATTGAGAACATTCTCTATGTTGGTGGGCCAAACATTGCTTCAGAGATTTACAACAAGGAATATGCTAACGCTCGGATATGTGGAGCCGAAAAATGGAGGAAACCGCTTGCAAAGTTTTTGAGGCAGCCTCATTTTATCGTATGGGATAATAGTGACCTTGTCACACATGAGGTTATGGGAGGGTTGAAGAACGTCTATGCTATTGGTGCTGGTAATGTCTTTGTTTGCACAGAATTTGGAGATGAATATATACTAGGATTTTGAAGTACATTATCTTATGTCTTTTGACTTTTTTTTACTTTCTAGATTGATTGTAATATATCACTTTTTTATTAAGATGAAACATGATTCACCTTAATATTATGTGACAGATTTTCTTCTCAGAATATCGGATCATCAAAATCTTAATTGAGGCTATCATAGGGACATCAGTTACTTGTCCATTTTAATTTAGTGTTGAAGTTATTCAAGAAGATTACGAGTCTAACAATAAAAATATGTACATTGCTACAATTTTTAGGAATGACCAGAAGATGAGGTCACAGTTGTCTGTCAGATTTTGATGCCACCACACAATTTGTTCTATTTACTTGTCACAAAAAACATGCTGCAGTTATGTAATAACAAATTATTAAAGATGGAGAATTAGTACCATTAAGGGTGTGAAAATTCATGGCAGATCTCAAAATTAATCTCTTTTTTGACGTAATCGGAATCTTATCATTTTTTAGACTAAAATTGCTTGTATCCACTTATGCTTAGCAAAGTTACAATTCTGTGTTTGAAGTTTTCTTGGTTAGTATGCTCGATTATAATGAAAGATAAACATAATCCAGTGGACTTTCTATTTCACATGGGGATCTGAGTTCCTTTTTCTTTGGTCTTCTCTAATTTATTTAGCCAATAAATAATCCTAAGTAAATAACTTGGTCAATGCTTCTACTTTTAACTTCTAAAATGCTACATTTTTGCACTAGAAGATCTCATTGCGGTTAGCTATACAACTCTTGATCTAAATTCTTTCTTGACAACTTGTTTCTTCAGGGATGATAGCGGCTCTAACCAATGAAAGCGCTACTAGCAAATCGGTATATTTTGCGCATTGCACATCCGAGATGATATTCATCACGCACCTCTTGGCTGAAGACCCAGAGAAGTTAGCTGGACCACTGCTAGCTGACACATATGTGACCCTATTGAAAGGTCGCAATGCATGGTATGGTCAGATGTTGGCCAAGGGTGAGATTAGTCTGGACATGGGCGATAGTATCAAGGGAAAAGGGACAATTCAGGTTTGCCTCCTTGTCGTACTTCTGAACCCTCTTACATACAGCTTAGGGTTTAGATCTTGTTGGTTTGCATCGGACATGCTGCCTTCTGCTCAATGCTCTTAAATTCCTTTCAGGGTGTCTCTGCTGTGCATGCATTTTATGAACTCCTAAGTCAACCCAGCTTAAGCGTTTTGGATCCTGAAGAACAGAAGCACGTTGCACCAGTTGAGCTGTGCCCCATTATGAAAACGCTTCACAAGATATTGATCAAAAGGTTGATAATTATTTAATTTTTGATGCTTGTTCGAGTTGATGCACGCCTATCTGTTTCAGTTGACAAGATTATTCTGTCATCCATTTCTGTTCAGTGTGACAACTAGCCGTTTCTTTGTTAAAATTGTCTACTTGGATATGCAGGGAACTTCCGACAAATGCAATCCTTCAAGCACTGAGAGATGAAACAATGAACGATCCTCGTGATCGGATTGAGCTGGCACAAAGCCATGCTTTCTACAGACCGTCGCTTCTTGGTCATGACCATTGATGCAACATCTTATATCGACCGATGTAATGTTAACTTGAAAGAGTGTCAGAATTCAGTGCACCGTAAAGCTTATTGTTCAGGCAGTGGATTTTGCATGAATTGCTTTGAATTACTTTGACAAAAGCTGGAGTACCAGGAAGCTGACTTGTTCTGAAGCAAATGTCAAATGTCCATTAAGCTTGACAGGTTGAGTAGGGAGCTTGTGCGATGATAGTATCTAAGATAGAGCACACCTATTTGGTGAGACACTCGAATCAAATAGCCATCCCTTTGACATCTTCAAGTGGCATTTTGAGTATCATCAAACCTCATCAGCGTGACCAGATGACCTTTCAGGAATCATTGTACCAATTGTGGCCAAAAGAAGAGACATCATCACATAATTGTGCATTGAGCACGAGGTGTTAAGAAAATGTGTGGAAAGCATTATTGTTTCGAGATACATGTATTTTCATGTGTGTGTGTTCTCCAAATAGAAGGCTTTTCATACAATTCTTGATTGATAGGATGTGTGTTATATCAGGTGAGGATACGTCTGTGTTATCGTAATGTTGTTTGTGATTCAAGTGTCATCGACCGACTCAATGAAATAGTCTCTTTTTATTTATTTTTTTTATACATTTAAGATTGCAATAAGGTGTATTAAAAATATTCGACCTATTATATTTTGTGGCTATGATCGTATTCATTCATTTTAGTGACTAGCGGATCGATCGATCAATATATCATGGGCAACGAAAGAAGGATAGAAAAAGAAAAAGAAAAAAAGGGAGACCTAATTTTTTATTTATTTTTTTATTTTTTATCGAATTAGATGGCTCTCATTATGATTTTTTATTATTTTTATCAACCTATGCTCGGATTTATACGGGGGTTATACACGTACCAACCTATGCTCGGATCTATACGTATCATTTTTTTTCTATAAATTTAGGTGATACATAATTCTTATTTTTATATTGATTATCTGTATAAAGAAAAATATATATAAAAGGATAATTAATGCAAATTAAAAAGAAAAACTCATATATATATATATATATATATATATATATATATATAAAACATTTGGTGACTATCTATCTATGCAGAAAAATCATATTAAATGTATAACACAAGGCAAAAGATTATTTTGCTGGCCAGTATGCGTATAAGGAACTTATATTTTACATTTTATGGGCCATCCATATACAAAAATATATATATTATACAAATGCATAGCGCAAGGCAAAAAAAAAAAATGTGTACAAAATTCTTAATCAGCCATCCGCATAAAGAACAGATAATATAAAATATAGTCTCTCTTTTTATAGAGATAAAAGCATTGGATTGGATTCAATAGCATACGGTAACAGTGTAAAAGAATACTTCATTTTATACATGTCTTCGACCTACGTATAAAGAAAACACATATAAATGAATAGGACAAGGCAAACATAGTCGACGTTATCTACTGCGTTGCGCGGTGTGGGCCGTCGCCCCCGCTTTGTGCGCCACTCGAATTGCTGGTAGCTTCACGCCCATCGCCAATTATTTGCCACGTTGCTGCGTCTCGTCGTCAGCTACCCTTGTCGTCTGCTACGAGGACTTTACCGGTCGGTGGGCGTCCCCGGGACTCGGGTCAGGTATTCTTGTGCGGTGCGGGAACATGTCCACCACCACTGCTGCCTCCGTTTCCCCCTCCTCCTCCTCCTCCTTTCCGAGGTACGCCGCAGTGAACCGCCCCTTCCCCTCGCTCCTGCCGTGATGTTTTGTGTGCTTTTATGTCTTCTCGAAATAAAGCTGAAATCTTTTCAGATTTAGAATTTTGAGACATCCGAAAGCAGGATAGTCCAATCCATTTCTTGATTTGGTTTTTCTTCTAATCTTTATGTATCTGTTTGAATTATAATCATGGAGAGAAGAGGAGATAAAGGAGGAAAGTAGAGAAAATCTTGCTTTCTCTTCCTCTGTTCTGATGGAGAGGCGCGGTAAGGAGAGAAAAGTTGTCTTTTTTTTCTTTCTTTTGGTTTAGTTAAGAGGAGAGATGATGATGAGCTTTAGAAGGAGGAAAAAATGTTGGCCCTAATTGTTGTAGATTTTACAGTTCTATTTTGACGTTACATAATCGTGAGCTCAAATAATCAGATTCTTTCGTTTTGCTTCTCTCCGAAACTTTCCCACTTTGGGAAGGAACAAAAAGTGCTCTTGGAGAGAATTGGATCTTCCCCTCTTCTTTCTGCTTCTTTTCGATTCCTTCCTACATGCTGTATCCGAAGCGCTCATCCTACAGGCCTGAGATTTCTGCTTGATATGAAAGTGATTATCATAGTTTGTTTGATCATGTAACTTCTGTTCCTAGAAAGATTAAAAAGAGGCACTGTAACCTGAGATCTCAACTAGAAGAGGCTTCAGGGAATAAGATGTTCCCATGGAAAGCATTGTTGATCTGGTTAAAGTTTCAACGCAATTAATGGCAAGATTTGCATTACATACAAGACCAAGGTGTGACTATGAGTTATAACCCTGCCTTGACACAACATAAGATGATTTTATGTCATAGATGACAAAGAACACAATCAAGATGATGTTTATTATGTAGAAGCATAATTGAGATTTGCCTTTGCTTTTTCATAGCAGAAATTCCCTTGCTTCGAAAAAGAGAAATTCTCCCATCCATCTACCATGTTCTTGCAAGATATGATGTTGCTTTCTTTGCTTGTGATCCTCCATTTATCCAGCAATAGGTTCAAAGAAAGATTTTTCTGATCATTTGGTTATAAATTATGAGATGATCAAACTTGATGTTTATCTATGAAGAAATCAGGATTCTAAACGTCAAGATCAGAATCAAGATTGGATAGCATCAATGAGGACTGGATCAGCCAGATATGATGATGATCCATATCATGGACTTGGAGTTTGTAATCCTTTTTGTTGGAAATTATGAAAAGATCATGTTTGATGTTTATCGTAGGAGGTTTTACTAGGAATAGGATCACAATCTGCTAGATTATGAGATTTGGACTGCAGATTGGAAACAGCGAATTGTAAAACAAGTTATGAAATAGATAATCTAAGGGGAAGATTACAACATTTCAGGAAAAAAAACATTACTAGCATCCCAAAAACTATTTGTTGAAGAGCATGGCTTGTAAACAAGTTATGAAATAGATAATCTAAGGGGAAGATTACAACATTTCAGGAAAAAAAACATTACTAGCATCACAAAACCTATTTGTTGAAGACCATGGCCTGTTCATGGTTTTAGTTCTTGCTGATATCTATCTAAATTTGTTAGTAACTGTAGCTTGGAGTTCTACTATCTATGAGGGCCAGCGTGAAGCAAGCAGTCTTTCATGTCTAATGAGGGATCCATTTTATACTATGAATTTTTTATGTCAGATGAGTCACAAAATTTTATAAGTGGAATGCATCCAACTTAATCTATACAATATTGTTAGTGGTTAATTTTTGAACTTATTATCTTAGATCGTAGGCCGTCACCTTAGTCCATGTCACAATGGTGTCCAATTTAAAGTGGGAAGGCACTTTTTTAGAATTTGCAGAAAATCTTAATTGCCAAATATTTCCTAGTATGCAGTGACATGGCGTGCCAAGTCCATTGCTTGTTTTCTAGATTTACTCATGGGTGTTCGGAACAGCTTTTGATGTAGTTTTGTAAATATCATGTGGACTAGTTTTTGATATCCAATGAAAAAATTGTATTATCATTCGGTGCTTGGAATCCCCTCTGTTTTCATATCACTCGTAAACTCTTTGCATTTTCTGATTGTTGAGGATTCAATCTCAAGACAATCTGGTACAAAACCCCTTTCATTATAACAGTCGATTATTTGTTTTATTTGGGGAAGTTTCTCAAACACTTGCATTTGCTTTATCGGTATTGTGATTCACAATCTGGTGGAAACCCTCTTTGTAGAGTCAAGAAACTAGACAAAAAGATTTAACCATTTTAGACTATGAATTCAAGAACCTAATAAAATGGCATCAATGAACAAGGAGGACAGCTTGTAACAATCAGTTGCTATACATACTATACAAGATTCGGAAAATAGCATTAAAATAAGTGTATCTTGCAAAAGCTTGATCCTAGATTATGAACGTATTCTCTCAAAACAGAAGAAGATATATTTGCTATGTTTACCCACATGATTAAACACTTCTTTGCATTCCTTTCCCAAATTCTGTGATCATTTATGAAATATCACCGGTCTGTATCTTGAAAGAACTCCGTGACGCGATAAATCAGTTTGTCTATAAATTTCTTTTCCAATAAATTTAACTGGTTAAAAACTCCATTATCAAATTAATGAGAAAGTCAATTTTTTTTTCATTGATCTTTCTTGTATAACCAAAGAAGCACCTTTAACTTGAATTTATTGTATTAAACAGGATCGATGAGCTTTTTGACCATCTCATTTTCATTTATCTGTTATGATTCATGATTATGTATAAATTTGCTTTGTGTTGTATTTGAGGTCAGAAAGCTTTCACAGTGCCGATAAATTGGATCAAACCGAGCTACTATTAGGATCACTTTTGCTTAACCTCATCTGTTCATCGCATATGTTGCTCTGTGTTTGTGTCTACCACATTAATTTGCTGATCTTTTCGAGTAAAGGCTGGAAGGAAAGGTGGCTCTCGTGACTGGTGGGGCATCTGGTATTGGGGAAGCCATTGCCAAGCTCTTCAGAAAACATGGTGCAAAGATATGTGTGGTCGATGTGCAAGATGCTGTCGGCCAGCAACTATGTGAGTTCTTGGGTGGTGATCCATATGCCTGCTTCTTCCACTGTGATGTCACCGTCGAAGATGATGTTCGCCGAGCTGTTGACTTTGCTGCCGAGAGATATGGCACCATCGACATCATGGTTAATAATGCTGGGATTACTGGCGAAAAGGTGGTGGACATCCGAAACGTCAATTTCGATGAATTCAAGAGGGTCTTTGACATCAACGTGAATGGCGTCTTCCTCGGGATGAAGCACGCGGCACGAGTCATGATTCCTCGAGGGAAGGGCTCCATCATCTCCCTCGGCAGTGTGGCATCGGTCATCGGAGGAATGGGTCCGCACGGGTACACCGGTACCAAACATGCAGTGGTAGGTCTTACCAAGAATGTGGCCGGAGAGCTGGGGAAGCACGGGATCCGAGTGAATTGTGTGTCTCCATATGCAGTTCCGACGAAACTGTCGATGCCGCATTTGCCAGAGTCCGAGAGACAAGAAGAAGATGCAGTGGAGGGGTTTCTGACGTTTGTGCGCAGCTGTGCCAACTTGAAAGGCGTCGACCTGCTACGGAATGATGTGGCGGAGGCCGTGCTCTACTTGGCGAGCGACGAGGCCAAGTATGTGAGTGGGCTCAACCTGGTGGTGGATGGGGGATTCACTTGTTTTAGCCACATTCTTAAACCATTCGAGTGAGGCAACGTAAGTGCCGCAACCTGAACTTGCCATCTGATGTAAATAAACGACTTCCCGAGTGTGGAAGAACAACCACTTGGATTCGTAAGACATGTTTGCCCATTGTATTTTCTGTCGGAAAACTTTCTCATATACATATCTAATGGTTGCAAGCAGTGGTCGCTTTTTCTTTTTCTTTCTCTTTTCTTTTCTTCTAACTCCCATTCTTTGAATTGTCTTGTGATGTTAAAAGCATGCCATTGCAAGATTCTAAATGCCAATTCCATATCCAACAAATTACTTGAATTACCGGCAGAATGATCTAATCGTGCATAACAACCTTGATGTTTAGAGTTGAAAGGATCAAATCTCAATCACGGATCATTCGTTGAATCGATGTTTTTGATATCTTAAAAAACAAAATAAATAAATAAATATACTAAAATATAAAATATGTGAATGTTATTATGAAAATAATCTTATAAGACAGTAAAAATAATATATACTAATAAAATAAACAAAAAATACAACAGAATCTTCCTTTCCCTTGTCGTCATAAACACAAAAAAAATTAATACAGTAAGAATTTAAATATGTTACAAAATTAAGAACATTCAAATCCTTTTATAATATTAGATTTGAGAGCAGAACCAAAAAAGAAAATTAGACAACCACATACTAACTACTTTAGAACAAGAAATCTATCAAAGGATTTTGAGGGTACTTCGCGGTTTTCCAGTTTGATAACTGTACTTCAAATACTGGCCATGGCTGAACTCACCATGAGTTCAAAAGAGACATGCACTAGCAAGGAGTGTTTCTGATATATAGGCATCCGAGACAACCCAGAACAAGTAGAATATGAAGTATACATAAACGGTGATCAAGCAATCTTATCACATAAGGAGTCTGCACCTTGTTATGGATCATAAAAGTGATCCTTCACTTGTTTTCTTCAAGCTTATGCCACGCCATGCAATCATGTTCTACTTTCATATCATAGCCATTAAAGTTGCCCAACACTAATTCGCAATGCAATCTACTCGGTCGCGTCAAATATCAAAAATTAACAAAGTTCTTCTCTTTCAAGCTCTCGATAGTTTCCTTGATGCTTGTTTCCAGAGGAATGTAGTCGAGGCCCAGACTCTTGTATTTTTCTTTGGAGACTTGGTATACAGGCACAAAGGGCTTGTCATCAACGCACCTGCCAATAAGGTCAACTTAGAGATTGTAGGGGAAATTGCACACAAATTTAAAAAAAAAATCTTTTGCAGAATTATTCCGTCAGCAATTAGTGACGTGTAAACAAGCAAATCCAGACCAACAAGATGTGCATGTCAAGAACAACAAAGTCGAACATGGAGGGAAGGGCTGTCACAAAATCAAAAAGATATGCCAGTGATACAGAATTTCATGTTCAACTTGCTTGGCACAGTACCAGATATCAACCATCAGATGAAGGTAGTGATTTTTCTCTTTGATCAAGAAAAAAAGGTAAGAACTACGAATTTCTTACACTATTAACTGAAGAACTAGAAAATGCTACACCTCAAGATCTGTTCATCTAGTGTCCTGCTGTTGTTGGGCCTTCCTAAAATTGGCGTCTTCTCCATGTTTGCTAAATCCATCATCAAACTGGGCTCCAGACCACTATGTTTTTAAGGAACTCTAGGAGATACGACTCTGTGCTAAACTTAGAATTGCACAAATGAAGATGAAGAGACAGTGAAGACAGATAGACAATAAATAAAATAAATAAAGAAACATAGAAGTAATTGCATATCCATCAACCTAATCTCATAAGTAGACAAACATACAGGGTCAAGTTACTGAGACCAAGCGGCGCATCAGGACAATTAATACAAAAACCTAAATGCTATGAAAAGATTCCATACCTATGAGAAGAATGTAACTTGAAAGAATATAGACATGATGAATATAATTCTATCATTAGTTCATGAGTCCTAGTCAACATGTGACAATTGAATCACATAAAAATAATAACTGTAACTTACTTCTCAGGAAGTTGTAAAGCAGGATACAGTTCACGTGTGATCTTCACAATGTCTGAAAAGTGAGAAACCCTTTCAGAAAGACAATATCTTCCTGATGCCGAGGGAAGTTCAAATGCCAAAATGTGTGCCTTGGCAACGTCTTGAACATTTACCCACCCAAAGGTTGCATTAAGAAATGTGGATGAACCTAATTACATCAAACAAGATAATTAAACTCATAGTTCTATAAAACACCATTTTCTAGAAAACAATAATTAAGATTAGAAAGAACTAAAATCATTCTAGAATGCATATCACAACCAAAGCAGTTTGGCAATCGAAATCAAAGCATCAGGCACTTAAAATACAAGAATAAAATGTTTTGATGTCATATTTTTTGGTTGACTAGGGAAAACTGAAGTCCATATTAACATGTTTTTCCCATGCCTGACAAAGCCATCAGGTCAACCCAAAATTTCCTGCTTCATGTGTCATGAGTGTTTACAAGATTCAGCTTCTAGCGTTGCGTTACCTTACTAAGCTTGTCTTACAAAAACAAATTGCAAAGATAAAAATTCATCACTAATCTATACATTCTTAGCAAGCAAAATATTTCATATCTATTCACTCATGAAAAAGCATAAATTGCTTGAACCTTAATAATGTTGACATGTAGCTAATATAATTTGGTATCAGAATATATATATATATATATATATATATATATATATATATATATATATAATATAAAATTTGGTATCATATGCAAATGATCATTTAAAAGGTTAATAAATATGCGTGAAGAACATAGTCACACAACTTCAGATTTTAACATGAAACTACCTATTTAATTTATTTTCAAATCACATGAAGAATGCAATGAAATTATAATAATCACACAACTACTACATTTATGTTGCTTAGAATGAGAAGAGCAAGCCAACAAACATACAGCAGTGGGAATGTTGAGATTTAAGATGACTTATTAATACAATAAATTTAACAGTTAAACTGAAATTCAGTAATCTTAAACAATTCATTAATGCAACTGAGGAGGAATAGACAGTTACAAAGACCAGCAGTGGACTGAGAAATAAATTCTTGATGATGATAATCTTTGAACTAGAACAGATATTTTGCATATATATGCGTCTTAGAAGAATTTCACAGTATATGCACGGTCTAATTGATTAGGCCAAATAAGTATATTCCAGATGGATATATTGATCTGGCAGCTGGAGTGAGAAATTACAATAATGCTAATGGCCAAATGACAAACTCGGAAAGATGCTATTGGGCAAATTACACACAAAGACCTCAACATCTATCTCCCATAGCATGGAGGATTCACCTCATAACCAGCCATTAGTTATTTTCCATTATATCATCTGCAACATAAAATTTGCCCAGATACTGACAAACTTCATTAAATAATGGTGCAAAATAAAATCATATGGGAAACAAATCAAGCTTCATACCATTTATTAAGTTCAGGATTAAAGCAGAACTTGTGTTAAGTGTTGACTGCAGAAGAGGGCCTACGACCATTCCTGGGTTTATTGTGACAATATCTATAGCATTCTCCTTGGCAAATTTCCAAGCAGCCTCCTCTGCCAAAGTCTTCGAGAGCACGTACCATTGCTGATGTAATATGAGACATCTTAGAAAAACATGTATAATAAAAAAATCAATAAAGACATCTATGAAGGAACCAAAACAATAACTTAAAAATCATAATGTCCCAACATTTTGGGTTGGCTGCATGAATCTTTTCCCATCATCAAACTAATAATAACAACAATAAATATAATTGTAAATAAATTGACTAATAATAATGAAATGAGAACTACAAATAAAAAATATTAATATTGCTAATTATGATAATTCCAGTCAAAAATAATCATTACTGGAAAAAGTTGTATTCCGGGTTTCCTATTGTCACGTCATTAAACACACCATATTATACTAATCAAAGTTTTAGTACTAAATTTGAGGATGCATTAGACAGCATATGAAGAGTAATAAAAAAATTCTGTTTAACATAGTAAACCTTTGCACTGTGGCCCTGAGTAGCATCAGTGTTACAGCACCATGGTTCATTATATTTTGTTTCATTTTCTTTCCATCCATACTCTTTCCAGGTAACCCACAGCCATAACCCTGCTATTACAAAGCTGAAACAGTACTGCTTAACTGCTGGAACTGCAGTAATTTAGTACTGTGAGATGGTACTGCTGCAATAGTGGAACGGAATCACCAGAACACTGCTATGCATAGAGTGTTTGAGGCATTCATGCATGCCATACAATCATCCAAAACACATGGATTGATGTGATTGTCGAGCTGTACATTGACTTTCAAGCTGATGCCAATCAATTAGATTGGCACTTGAATGACTAGTGCAGCTTCTCTGATTAAATTTTCACGTATCAATCTCATATTGCCTATGGAAATAAAATCTCAGCCCTGGAGATATCAAACATTTTCCTAAGACCAGTTTGAGACTGCACCATAGTATTTTCAGCTTCGTTAGCACAGGCATGACGATTAGGCTTCAGTTACCATATCTCAACTAATACTGCCTCATAAACTTTTGCCAGCATGGTTTTCCATCATCCGGTTGACCGCACATTATACTTGGAAGGTCTGTACAACCCTCTGTCACAAACTATACATAATTACCATGTAAAAATATTTGGTGTATTGCATGGGCAATATAGAAAGATTATTTGAACACAGGGATCTTTTGGTATCAAACTAGCATGTTTATGAAGGTCATTGGCATGAGATAGGGTGTCTTCTTTATCACGTAATGTAGAGAGCCCTGATGAGGATAATAGAGATTAAAATCTATATCATGGATGACAGTGAAATTGACAATACAACAGCTGTAAAGGATTATTAAGTGCATATTATCAGATACCTCATCCCGCTTGCAGACCTCAGGATCTGATAACCATGTCTCATCAACTACCACATCAGGATTCTTTGGTTTATCATTGTATACAACAGCAGCCAACGATGATGTAACAACAACCCTTTTCACAGAAAATTTCTTACAGGAAGCCAAAACATTAAGTGTCCCTTTCACCGCTGGTTCAATTATGTCAGCCTGAGTTTAGAGTACATAAACCAAATCAAGAATCATGCATCATATGGTCAGATATGATAAAAAACAGAAAATTGAAAACATAAAAGGCATGCAATGTCTTGTGGATATGCCTCGTCTAACAGCAGATGTTCTCCAACTGTATTATATTATGTATTTGTGGATTTGAGTATTGGGTAGTTAAAAAATATATATAATTTTAGTTTGTGTTGTCCATATGAGAATATTGAGATGGATATATGGAGTTATTAGAAAAGATATGAAAAAAAATATTTTCTTTTGTGAACAGTTAGATGTCATTTCAATAGAGGATAATATAAGAATGAATCATTTAAGATGGTATAAACATATGCTAAGCAAACCTACAGATATGATAGTTACAAGGGATAAAATAATTACTATTAATGATACAAGGAGAGATAGAGGAATACCTAAAAAGGACTTCTTGAAACAATAAATAAAGTTTTAAATATTGAATACTCCTAACTCATATGACTATTTACATATCTTAATGGCCGCAAAAGATTTATGTAACCAACTCCAAATAGTTGAGACTTTACAGTTTTATTGTTTTTGTATAGAGAATCAATGAATATTCATTATGGACTTGTAGTTACCAGTACCAGCCATTCTAATGGGAACATAACATATTAGTAGTATGAAAACATTCTTTCCTAAATCCTCTTATGAGTTCAAAGGGCAAAAAAAAATAGTATTGAGAAATTACATTTTACATAGAGATAATTACCATCCACACAATTTACATAGAAGCAATTTATAACATTTCAATAAAATGGATTGTGAAGGGCCACATAGTGACTCTCATGCTTCATGCCATTACGGCATCACCTACCGGATGTTGTATTAGCATTTCACCTAGACAGTAGCCATTAAGCATACTTAAAAGAGGGACAAAAAATAAAAGGGGTCTTCTAAAACCTTTGGAACTTCCTTAAAATGCAGGATTTTGCATTCAAAAGATAAAATGAATGGACATGATTAGACATTTGTAAGGAATAGACTCTTAAATTAAAGAAACTTATCAAAAATTAATACAAATGGTAACACATAGACATTAGCTTAGTCAGTAGAGATCATAAATGTAAACCTGAGGATCTGCAGCTGCAAAGTAAAAAGGAGATGCAGTGTGGAAAACACCATCACAACCCTTAACCACAGCATCAAAGGATCCCTCATCTAATAAGTTGGCTTTAAAAAAAAGCAGTCTCTCAGAGGCTCCTTCCAGAGCACGCAAGTGTTCAGTCTTCTTTGGATCAGCTGATAAGAATGATGAAAAACATTAATAAGAAAAAATACAAACACAATCTTATATCAACATGCAATTCATATATTAAGAGTTTTAGCAGCACTGCATTAAGACTAAGAGAAGATCAAATTGCAATCAAGCAAATCTAATTATTTTCCTGCTGACAACATCTGCTTAAAAAATATGCTTTAAAGAAATGCAAAGGAAAATAAAGTAACAGTTGAACAGAGAAGAATTGTTTTCAAAAACATAAACAACTTAAGCATCTCTTCGGGTAGCAAAAAAGTTCAACTATGAAATAAAGAAGTAGCGAGGCAATTTTAGGTGCATCAACACATTGAACGGGAAACTACTCCATGGTCATTATTCTCGTCCATGCAAATTGTATCAGCTGAAAGAAATGATAAACATGGTCTCTAAAGCCCAATCGGCACATTCAGAATTGCAATCTTTTTCTATCATAATGATCAGCTGAATGATAATTGGCCACAATCATCAGCATGGTTTCCTAAACTTGCCAATATCCACATACTTTCAAACAAAAAAACAATTTGAGTATGCCCCAAAAGGAGTTTCATATTTGCATAAATCCCATGTCAAAGTCTTGCTATGCAACCCTTTGTAAAAATTTTGCATGCCTTTTTAGTGCATCATAGCAAGTAGAAACTCACAAGGTTGACATATGCTCCCACCAAGGGTATTTTCCCAGCAATTACAACAACTTCACAAGTTTGCATGCAATTCTAGATTTCTAATTATAATGTGTCTACGTGCAAACAAGCACATAGAGAAATACCCTTGAGAGATTTAATGACCGACTTGATTTTCAGGTTAATTTAAATTTTATGATCAATGTTCTAAAAGTGTAGTTCTACTAGTGCAGTTGACTTGAGGTGTTGCAAATCGCTATGTATTACACAAACACATCTGTGGGGCACATTAAAATATAAAAACATATTGTTAGTGCAAAAATTACAAATATAAAAAATTAAACTTAGATAATAAATGGGCATATATTTGTTACAATCAAACCTATAACGTATCGAATATGTTGAAAGGTACTCATCCAAAAAGCTAATTGAAATGGGTAAAGGTACTGCTTTCCACATTTGTGGTACAAACACACAGCTGCAATGGGTTTTGCGGTTGCATATGTTGTTGCGAATTTGCAAAAACAATGTTATATACTGAGGTCAGCTAGTGCTTGTCCGGTACTGCTATATATGTATATGCAGATGCAGATCATAGGGTCTCATAGGAGACCACATAGAACATTTTTCGAAACATATCCAACTTTACCCAAATAGGATGTCGGATATGTTACCACGATTGAATCAAATGATTCATGATGGTAATACAAGGCAAAAACCATAATCACATAACAAATCACAAAAATTGATACAACATGCCCCATCATGATTTTGTTGCAACCTCCACATTCCAGCTCTCCCACTTTATTCAAATGTACCCAAATCTCGCACATAAATTGAATTTTTTTTCATTATTTAACCATTCAAGAGTCTGACATGAACCTAATCTTCAAAGTTCCTCGTCCTTGTTTATTTGAGTCCTTGTTCTCTTTTTGTGATTCAATTCAACTCTTCTTGGCCATGTCAAGCATGATCAAGCTTGACCCCTTCAGTTTACATAACATTTTAGTTGGTCAACTAGTTGATTACGCCTTATCAATTGGCTCATGGATGACTATGTTGCAACCTATACTGTTGTCAGCTGAGGGTTCAACAATCAAATATCTCAAGGATATGTTAAGGATATTAAATCCAATGATCTCAAGAGGCCTTTATGGGGCCGGCCAACAAATGCACGAGCTGATCGCAAGCACATAACTTCCCCATCACTTCACAGTTCGCACTGACGCAGTCGCCATGTGCATTTTTGCAGGATCTGAAAACATGGTGAACGAAAAGGGTTTCCGATGAGATGGATCTCACCAGCGTCACGGACGGAGGCGCGGACGGTGTAGCCGCGCTGGAGGAGGAGCTTCACCAGCCACGAGGCGATGTAGCCTGACGCGCCCGTCACGCACACCACCTTCCCGCTGCCGCTGCCGCCGGTCATCGTGACTCCCGCGTGGCTCTTCTGATGGGAGGGGCGGTGAGCGATTGGAGTGGATAATGGAGGTCGGCGTAGCATAAAATTGGGTAGCAGGGCGGAACATTTTACCGGACGGCAACCTCACCGCTGCAATCATTGCCAACACTGTACAAAGTACGTAAGAAGTCTTTTATTTATTTTTAATATTCACAATAAAAATGTCTTAAATCATCAAAATGTCTCCATAAATAATATTATAGACTATTTTATCCAAAAAAACACATTTTATGAGCTTAAAGTTTCATAAATTTTACTTAAAAAGCATCACATTTAAAAATAAAAAAAATAATACTTACACGCAAATTCAAACATAAAACTTATATACAATAATATACTAAATAACTGTATTTTTTATGATACAAAAATAAATACTAAATCAGTTCACTGAATAATTAAAAATGTCAAATTAGATTTAAAATATTTAAATAATTAAAATAATAATAATAATAATAATAATATGATAAAGTATTTATATAGTGAAAGTTTGGGATCAATTTGATATATTTACTTTATAGTGTTACACTCCTAAATAAAGATGATATTTTACCAAATTGAACTATAAAAAAGTCCTTAAAATCCTCAGTTATTTATATACTATTTTCTTCCGATGATTAAATATTAAGGTCTGCTGAATAAACTTTCCGGTTTTACACTGGTAAGTTAATTTAGTTAGACTTGATTATGCAATCAAATGTAACAATATGTATGTAATATCATAAAATTTATCCTACTCATTTCAACAGTGATTCTACAGATTGTTCTTTTTTAGGTCATTATAATAGGATTTTAAGCCAATTTTGATATGCTTTTATATTGATTTCACAATTCGAGTACAAGAAATTCTTTTATATGTGTAACACCATCAAGTTTATCCGCATCATATCAATCTTTTAATCCCATAAATTACGTAATAATCCTTAATGCAACATCCAAATTATATATATTTATATTTATATTTATATATATTCGTTTTATACATATTATTATTCTTATTTTTTTGATATACACATAACTACACATAAAAAAATAAAATAAAAGCTATCCTCCTAATATGTTTAGTGATGGTAAGGGACTAATTACATAATCCTATTAGTATCATGATCCTTATACTTTAAAAATTTATATTAAAAATACTATAGTTTTGAAAATAAAATAAATAACTCTATTTATCCTGATATTATCGACGAAAAATATATCAAATGTCAAATCAACGTAAAAGTGATGGATAAAAAGATAATTTTATTTTTTTTTAATTTTATCGAAAAAAATAATTTTTAGTATCTCACATATTAGAAACGAAAGAGATATTAAAATTATACTTTTGCTCATTATTTTCGTATCGATCTAGCATATGATATCACATATTATGTTTTTGGTAAATAAAGCTAACGATATTAAGATAAATAAGATTATTTATATTATTTTTAGAAATATAAAGATTATAATATAAAATCTTTTAAATATAAGGATCCAAATATTAATAAGATTCTAAGGGTAATATATAATTAGCTTGATAGATGAGCATCTGATACGATAAATTAATGTTGTATTGGATTTATGATTTGTTTTGAATCAATTGGAATAATTTATTTGATAAAACAATTGGTTTTTTTCGATGTTTGAAAAAAAATCAAAGGATTAAGGTTTTTATACTTTTGTTATTTTAGATAAGATAATCTCAGGTGAATATATTTTAAGAAAAATTGGCTAGAAATGAATATTAGAGGAAGAGGAAACATATTTTAGGTTGCGTGATATCTCATATATAAAAGAGAAAAAAAGAAAAGTTGCCCTAATGTCATATAAGCCCGTCTAGCTCAGTTGGTAGAGCGCAAGGCTCTTAACCTTGTGGTCGTGGGTTCGAGCCCCACGGTGGGCGTTTAAGTTTGATCTTTCATATAGTATAAATAGATATGATAAAGACAGCGATTAATTCTTAATACATCATTTTAAAAATAAAATATTATAGTTTTAAAAGTGATGGGTAGAAAAATAATTTTAATATTTTTTTAATTTTATCAAAAAATAATAATTTTAATATCTCAAAATAAAAAAAATATTAAAATTATCTTTTTGTCCATCATCTTCAATCCAACACATAATATCATATGTTATGGAAGCTAATAACTTTAAGACAAATAAGATTATTTATTTTACCTTTAGAAATATAAGGATCATACTATAAGTATTTTAAATATAAGGATCCTAATATTAATAGAATTCTAGATGGTAATATACAATTAACTTGACAATAAAGTAAGTAAAATTGTTGAATTTGTGATGCTCCAAACAAAGATTTTATGTGGTAGCTTTGAAATGAGTCTTAGGTTGATATGATAAATCAATGTTATATTGGATTTAAGATTTTTTGTTTCGAATCAATTGGAATAATTTATTTGACAAAACAATCGGTTTTGTTAAGGATTTGAAAAAAAAATCAAAGGATTGAGGTTTTTATACTTTTGTTATTTTAGATAAGATAATCTCAGGTTAAGAAAAATTAGTTAGAAATGAATATTACCTCAGTCGGTTAATCAAGCATAAGCCCGTCTAGCTCAGTCGGTAGAGCGCAAGGCTCTTAACCTTGTGGTCGTGGGTTCGAGCCCCACGGTGGGCGTTTAAGTTTGATCCTTAAAGTCATTATGGTAAATTCTTACTCGATTAATCCCATAAATCACCTAATTATGTATATTCGTTTATACATATTATTATTCTTATTTTGTTGATATACACATAACTACACATAAAAAAATAAAAATATGTTTAGTGATGATAAGAGACTAATTACATAATTCTATTAATATCTTGATTCTCATACTTAAAAAATATATATTAAAAATATTATTCTTTAAAAATAAAATAAATAATAATATTTGTCCTGACATCATCCCAGCTACATTGAAGAAAAACACAATAGTAAATGTTAAATCAATGTAAAAACGATGAATAAAAAAAAAATAATATTCTTTTGATTTTATCAAATATAATAATTTAATATCTCACGAAACGAAAAAGATATTGTCGTTCAATATCACATATTATGTTTTTGGTAAATAAAGCTAACGATATTAAGATAAATAAGATTATTTATATTATTTTTAGAAATATAAAGATTATAATATAAAATCTTTTAAATATAAGGATCCAAATATTAATAAGATTCTAAGGGTAATATATAATTAGCTTGATAGATGAGCATCTGATACGATAAATTAATGTTGTATTGGATTTATGATTTGTTTTGAATCAATTGGAATAATTTATTTGATAAAACAATTGGTTTTTTTCGATGTTTGAAAAAAAATCAAAGGATTAAGGTTTTTATACTTTTGTTATTTTAGATAAGATAATCTCAGGTGAATATATTTTAAGAAAAATTGGCTAGAAATGAATATTAGAGGAAGAGGAAACATATTTTAGGTTGCGTGATATCTCATATATAAAAGAGAAAAAAGAAAAGTTGCCCTAATGTCATATAAGCCCGTCTAGCTCAGTTGGTAGAGCGCAAGGCTCTTAACCTTGTGGTCGTGGGTTCGAGCCCCACGGTGGGCGTTTAAGTTTGATCTTTCATATAGTATAAATAGATATGATAAAGACAGCGATTAATTCTTAATACATCATTTTAAAAATAAAATATTATAGTTTTAAAAGTGATGGGTAGAAAAATAATTTTAATATTTTTTTAATTTTATCAAAAAATAATAATTTTAATATCTCAAAATAAAAAAAATATTAAAATTATCTTTTTGTCCATCATCTTCAATCCAACACATAATATCATATGTTATGGAAGCTAATAACTTTAAGACAAATAAGATTATTTATTTTACCTTTAGAAATATAAGGATCATACTATAAGTATTTTAAATATAAGGATCCTAATATTAATAGAATTCTAGATGGTAATATACAATTAACTTGACAATAAAGTAAGTAAAATTGTTGAATTTGTGATGCTCCAAACAAAGATTTTATGTGGTAGCTTTGAAATGAGTCTTAGGTTGATATGATAAATCAATGTTATATTGGATTTAAGATTTTTTGTTTCGAATCAATTGGAATAATTTATTTGACAAAACAATCGGTTTTGTTAAGGATTTGAAAAAAAAATCAAAGGATTGAGGTTTTTATACTTTTGTTATTTTAGATAAGATAATCTCAGGTTAAGAAAAATTAGTTAGAAATGAATATTACCTCAGTCGGTTAATCAAGCATAAGCCCGTCTAGCTCAGTCGGTAGAGCGCAAGGCTCTTAACCTTGTGGTCGTGGGTTCGAGCCCCACGGTGGGCGTTTAAGTTTGATCCTTAAAGTCATTATGGTAAATTCTTACTCGATTAATCCCATAAATCACCTAATTATGTATATTCGTTTTATACATATTATTATTCTTATTTTGTTGATATACACATAACTACACATAAAAAAATAAAAATATGTTTAGTGATGATAAGAGACTAATTACATAATTCTATTAATATCTTGATTCTCATACTTAAAAAATATATATTAAAAATATTATTCTTTAAAAATAAAATAAATAATAATATTTGTCCTGACATCATCCCAAGCTACATTGAAGAAAAACACAATAGTAAATGTTAAATCAATGTAAAAACGATGAATAAAAAAAAAATAATATTCTTTTGATTTTATCAAATAATAATAATTTTAATATCTCACGAAACGAAAAAGATATTGTCGTTCAATATCATGTGTTATGTTTTATGCTAATGACT
This sequence comes from Musa balbisiana, assembly GCA_004837865.1. NCBI lineage: Eukaryota > Viridiplantae > Streptophyta > Magnoliopsida > Zingiberales > Musaceae > Musa > Musa balbisiana. The sequence goes on along the minus strand of CM017191.1, from coordinate 7,703,806 downwards.
TTAAAACAAATAAGATTATTTGTTTCACTTTTAGAAATATAAGTATCATAATATAAATAATTTAAATATAAGGATCTTAATGTATAATATTAACAGATTCCTAGAGGATAATATATAATTAGCCTGACAATAAAAAAAATTATTGAATTGATGATACTCTATATAATGACATCAAATATAAAGATCTTGACAAATTAATGTTATATTGGATTTACGATTTTTTGTTTTGAATCAATTGGAATAGTTTATTTGACAAAACAATTGGTTTTGTTCAGGATTTGAAAAAAAAAATCAAAGGATTGAGGTTTTTATACTTTTGCTATTTTAGATAAGATATCTCAGGCGAATATATTTTAATAAAAATTGGCTATAAATGAATATTTGAGGTAGTGGAAACATATTTTAGGTTGCATGATATATAATATATAAAATATGAAATAAGTAAACTTGGAATATAAGCCCGTCTAGCTCAGTTGGTAGAGCGCAAGGCTCTTAACCTTGTGGTCGTGGGTTCGAGCCCCACGGTGGGCGTTTAAGTCTTTAATTTGAACTTTTTAGTAATAATTAATACATAAATCCGACGGCAGAGATAACGTGATTGATTAGTGCTTCAACCGGGTAACAAATCCGACGGCAGAGAGAGAGACCCGCAGCATACTTCGTGTATTTTCCTGTGTCAAACCGGGAATACGACAGGACCCGGTCGGTAGGGCTGCTCCCGGCTCCAGAGGAGGCGATAGAGAAGGAAAAGCCGACGAGAGAGGGGCGAGAGAAGTGACGGGAAGGGAAGGAAGGCGACCACGCTTCCTTTTCCGATTTCTTTCTTCTCTGTTTTTGATCTAATCTTAGGAAGAAGAGGTATCGTTGACGCTTTTGATCCTTCCTTCGCTCCCTCCCTCCGTTTGTTGATCCTAGGGTCGGAACGAGAGGAGTGCTTTCGATGGCGCCGGGGCAGGGAACGCAGCAGCAGTTCCGGTATACGCAGACGCCATCGAAGGTGCTGCACATCGAGAGAGGGGCGAGAGAAGTGACGGGAAGGGAAGGAAGGCGACCACGCTTCCTTTTCCGATTTCTTTCTTCTCTGTTTTTGATCTAATCTTAGGAAGAAGAGGTATCGTTGACGCTTTTGATCCTTCCTTCGCTCCCTCCCTCCGTTTGTTGATCCTAGGGTCGGAACGAGAGGAGTGCTTTCGATGGCGCCGGGGCAGGGAACGCAGCAGCAGTTCCGGTATACGCAGACGCCATCGAAGGTGCTGCACGTCCGGAACCTGCCGTGGGACAGCGCCGAGGAGGAGCTCGTCGCCCTGTGCAGGCCATTCGGCAAGATCGTCAACACCATGTGCAACGTCGGCGCCAACAAGAACCAGGCCTTTGTAGAATTCGTCCGTACCGGCTCTCTCTGATTTCGTGATGTCTTGCTGTTCGTAACATTGTTGGTGCTGTAAATACGCATTATATTCTCATCATTTGCTTCCAGTAAAATCTAGCGATTGCCGTGCATCTGTAAATATATACTCTTTAATTTGACTAAAATTAGTTTGTGTTACATGATACTTGGACCTACATAGTGTTCATGCGATCCACCAAATTTGGACCTACAGGGTCATCTGGATTTTGGGCTTATTCTTGAATTTCCATACGGATCAAAGTTACCAAAATAACAAATGCTGCCTGAAAGGAACCCTATTTTTCCAGGACTTGATATCTCATGGATTAGCAACCTTTCTGACTTGATCTACACCTGGACAGGACTCAACTGTTTCTTATCTTCTTGATAAACTAGATCCAAAATTCTGGGTATCAGAATGCAATTTAACACAATTAGGGTTTTAGCTTTACAATCTCTAGGTCAGTTAATACTTGTGTTTACTCCCTTCTGATGTAGTATGCTTGTGAATGAACTATTTAATTATTTTACTCATTTGTGAGGCCTTGCATCAGAAGAGTTATAGTTGCTACCTCTTTTGTATTAATTTTTACTTATTTTTTCAATATAAATTTTAGTGCATTAATCTTGAAAATTGGTTTTTTCTTTCTAGGCTGATCTTAACCAAGCAATTTCAATGGTGTCATACTATGCTTCTTCATCTGAGCCTGCCCAAGTTCGTGGAAAAACTGTCTATATCCAGTATTCTAATAGGCAAGAAATTACAAATAACAAGAGTACTGGAGATGTTCCTGGGAATGTCTTGCTGGTCACTATTGAAGGTGTTGAATCTGGGGATGTCAGCATTGATGTGATTCATTTGGTAAGTTCTGTTGGTTGTGTTCCCTTTGTTGTATATGATACGATCACCTTATTATATAGTGCAATTTTAGTTCTGTGAAGCATTTTGCAGGTTAGTAATGTGTGTGTGTGTGTGTGTGTGTATATATATATACACTGCCCTTGCTCAATTCTTTTTGTTGTCTTCTAGCAGGTCGATGTTTACTTGCAGAAATTTTGTAAATGACCTATTGCATTAGGAGAATGGAGGCATTTGTTTTCCCTTCTTTTATTATGAGTTATGACACTGTCATTTTGATATTTAAAACCTAGCCTTATATCCTTATAGAGTGATAATTTTTCAAAAGACTTGAGATTTTCAATTGGACTTCTTGACATAAACAATATGCATGAAATCTGGCAATGTGTTGGTCTTCTATTATTTTCCAACTTATATATGGTTGATACTTTTTACTTGACCTGTTGGACTTTGAAGCTCTTCTATTCTTTAAAATGACTTGTCCAATTTTTCCATCTAATAATTTGTTGAGCTATGTTTCATAGCTGAAGCAGTTCAATCAACCATAGAAGATCTCTGCTGGAAAGAGAATACTTATGTGTTTCCTCTTTTGACAGTAATTTTACTGTTGGGTTTCTTATGTCTGTTAGGATACAACTCTGGAGAGATTTTTCATTAATATTTTTTTGGGGCTAAGGTATATCGAGAGTCTTGCTTATAAGCCCTATAGATAATTCCCACACATGAACTGAGATTCAGTTATGGGTGTATATTTATGATCTATGTTGATTAAGTTACTTGACTCTTTTAACATGAAAAAGCTTTTAACTTTGTCTTAGGTGTTCTCTGCTTTTGGGTTTGTGCATAAAATTGCAACATTTGAAAAAGCTGCCGGCTTTCAGGTGAGACCACCTTTGACCCTTTTGCGGGATCTGCAGGCTGCAATTTACCTTCGTTACTTTGAAACATTTTACAGGCACTAATCCAGTACACAGATGCGGAGACTGCTGCAAGTGCAAGAAATGCATTGGACGGAAGAAGCATTCCTAGGTTGCACACATTTTCCATGTGTTTGGTTTTTCCTCTACATTGAATTCTTGGTGATTGACCTTGAAAATGGCAGGTACTTACTACCTGAACACATTACAACTTGCCATTTGCGGATCACATATTCGGCCCATACAGATTTAAGTATAAAGTTCCAGTCACATCGTAGCAGGTACAAATTGGTGCTAGAAGTACAGAAGCTGTTAATGTTTTTGGCAATTTTATTTTGACATTTGAATGTGTTAATCTTCTTATTCTCAATTTTTTGGTCCATAGTAGGGACGTAACATGAAACAATGATGAACATTAACTATATTTGCAATATAATATACCATAGCTTCCCTCTTGGTTTTTAGTATTCAATTATAATGAACTCTAATACATATTACATAGTGCAAGCACCTGACATGAGTTTGATGGGTTCTTTAGGCATAATATTTCTTTGACCTTAGTGAAATTTCTGAAGCTATGCCTCTGTCAGTTCAGTCTACTCCCATAATCAGGCAGGAAGTTTGCAAACCAAGAGACAACTTACTCCATCATGATTCTGAAAAATGAGCAATCCTTCCATATATAAGTAGCTATCTTTAAGTTAGTAAACTATATCTTCTGTTGAATTTCTTATTATTATTATTATCTCTAGCACAGCACAGTATTTAAGCAAATTTTATAAGAAAATGACTAGCAGTCTATTTATATATAACTGTTAAATTTTGTTTCTTTTGTTACTCTCTTATGCTTCAGATTCAGTCAGAATTGGATCATATTATTTTTTTCAAATATTTAATTCTGATTCAGTGGTGTACCACTTTAGTTGAGGTTTCTCACTCTATCTCACCCATTACATTCCATTTTGCTATTGGTATGCTTTGCTATAATTTCAGCACATGTATCTCCAGTTTACATTACTACGACATGGTGGCATACTATAATATTAGACATGCTTTGCAGTAGCTTTTCTTTATATCAAATGTATGATTTACCTGATTTATTCTATATGCAAATATTGTTGCACATTTGTATATAACTTATAAACCATAATAATCTGTCCTTATGTTTTTGTTTAAACAGGGACTACACAAATCCCTTTCTTCCTGTGAACCCTTCAGCAATTGAGGGTTCTGTACAGGTATTTTTTATGTATTAAAATTTACTTCTACCAGATCAACTTTTTTTCCTTTTTAGATACACCTATGAGAAGCCCTTTACAGCCACTGCTTGGTCCTGATGGAGTGAAAAAGGAGACTGAAAGTAATGTCCTTTTGGCTTCCATAGAGAATATGCAATATGCTGTGACAATTGATGTTTTACATACAGTAAGGCTTATTCTATTTACCTCTATGTTTTTATTTAACATTTCAACTTTTAGCTAAGCATCAACATAAAGGCACATAACATTCTTTAAAAATAACAGGTCTTCTCCACCTTTGGAACTGTACAGAAAATTGCAATTTTTGAGAAAAATGGTGGCATGCAGGCATTGATACAATATCCTGGTGTGGAAATTTTTGATTAGTGTTTTATGTATGTTATCTTCTAGTAATTGACTAATTGCATATAGTAACTTTAGCTCTGTTTTTCATTTGATTGGCTGTGCAAATGTATAGAAATTGTTTATAAATGATCTCTCTCTTTGAAAGTCATAAGTGGAATTTGAGAAGGTTTTGTTGGTATCTTGTGCATGTGTTCATGTATGTACATTCATCTATGGTGGCTGAGGTTATAGATTCATACCTCAGTCAAATAGGTTACAATTATTTACAAATACATGTGCATGTGTGTTTTGATGCAAACAACTGTACGCATGTGCATGTGTACACTAGTACATGCAGAGTTTGTTCTGTACCTCTGTTGATGCAGGAAACATGGGCGGTCAACTGTATGAAAGCCCCATGAAGGTTGTCAACCCATCCTTTGCTGTACCATGTGTTCACGAAGACATCCAAGGTGTCATGAGGTTCTGGCATGACGTCCTGGTGTCCCATCCAAGGTGTCATGTGGTGCTGGCATGACGTCCTGGTGTCCCATGGTGCCAAGCCTAGGCTGAGGCCCTACGGATGGATAATTCCTTACACTGGGATGCCCTTATAGGTTAAGGTCTTTATTGATAGAGACAATTCTGATCATGTTCCCAGCCTTAGTATAAGTGTATTATAATGGGTTCATGTCAACTGTGAGTCCAATTAAGTTAGACTTTGAGATGGTTGCTCAGTTTAGAGTCGGTTTGGATCTACCTTTACAAACAGTCTTGACTTGATTCTTACCTGCCGTCTTTGTTTCTCTGTCTCGATGTATCTTGATTTCTCTGATTTGAACCTTCTTTCTTCCACAAAAAAATGTAGAGGAGAACATGTATTTCTTGTTAGGGTGCCTGTATTTTGAGTTTGGTTTGAGATGAGGAATACATATATTTAAGGCATATTCTCATCTGAAGAATGAGGAGAATATTGGTGGCCTTTGGGACTTCTAGAACGACTAGGCTGCCAATCATTGGTAATATTAAAAGTGTGGTTTTGGGTAATCGTTGGCTGAGTGGGCTGCTTTTATATGTGTAGCTCATGCCAGGGAAGTCACCGGGCCAGGATATGTACTCCTTTTCTTGGTTCAACTGGAATCTTACTCATTTATATTGCAATGAGGTTTATCTGGTATTACTATGCAAGTTAAAACCATTAGAAGTGGTATTAACCTGAGCAGTCAATTGCTGTTATGTGATCTGAGTGATCACCAGTGCATTGAGTATTTTAAAGGATGATTTTCATGGTTGAATCAACCACTGCTTTTTTTAATGTAAAGGATTTTGCTGGTTGAAATAGAAAAAGTTTGCATTAATTGTTATTTATTTATTTATCATTATATTGTTCTTTTCTCCTATTTTAAAGTTAAATGGTTTTGCCATTAAGTCCTCAGTGTGCCAATTCTTTGTTCATCAGATGTGACAACTGCTTCAATTGCCAAGGAAGCTTTGGAGGGACACTGCATTTATGATGGTGGTTATTGTAAGCTTCATTTGACATATTCTCGTCATACTGATCTCAGTGTTAAGGTATACAATTTTTTGGGTTAAATGGAACAATATAACACTTAAGTTTATAGAACTCGCTTTCAGCGAAAGAATTTTCACGATCCATCAGGAAAGAAAATAAAATTGTGTGCCCTTCATGTCCTTGTTTTTTCTGTACTTGTATGCTTCCTGACGCTTCATTCCTTTGCTTGCAATGATGCTCTTATTTTGATTGATTGTATGTATATATGTTGTTATTTAGGTGCATAATGATAGAGGCAGAGACTACACTGTTCAGGACACTGGTGTACTAATGACGTCCCAAGCTCCTAGTTTGCCGACCACTACTGGTTGGCAAGTTTATCCTCAATCTACATCCACATATATTGGCAATGATTTCACAGCTACAGGACAAGTGACAGTTCCGCATGGCCAAGTGACGACATGGAATCCTAGCTTGTCAAGTGGAAGCTTTGCCTCAGCTTCTAACATGTTCCCCAGTCAGACATTTGCAACACCTGTTTCCCATTACCCAGTTTCAACCGCTTCCACTGCTCCTGCTGGGCTGCTTCAAGCTTCACAGGAGTCATCTCAATATGGTCTTCTGGCAAATGCACAGCCTGCTGCTGCACCAACCACCCAGCCTCCTTACTACACTACATAAGCTGCATCTTCTCATATTTTTTTAGGTCAGTTGCATCTAATAAAATTCCTGCATGAATTTATTTGCAAAGTGTGTCTTAAAAGGTCTGTGTTCTGTTGGTTCATTCAAGCCTAGAACAAGTGTGCCTCAATTATTTTTATTGTTACAGTTTTGCAATTTTCTCTTCTTGAACGTTTTGCAGTATTTTTGTCATTAGCAACTGGGCATACGTATCAGGTTGGCTTCACAATTTTTTATTCTCATAGTTGCATTTATGTTGAAGGAATTTCCAGATATTTCTCCTTTCAAATGGGTTTCTGTATATTTTTCTTTCTTTCTACTTGCAAATGTGTTCGAGATACTGCTGACATTTCCACAGAAATCCTGCTAACTATTCCTCCTTAGATAATTGCCTTCTTTGTTCAATCTCTGGGACATATTACATCAGCACAGTGAACTCTGGATCTACTTTATTCAGCTAATTATGTTTCATCATTATTCCTTTCAGTTTTTGTTGAAATAAACAATGGGTTGTTATACTATATTTTCATCATTATTTGGTGCAGTCTTGATTGAATAAAATGGGCTGACATGCTATATTTTCATCATTATTCATTCAGTTTTTGTTCGATAAACAACGGGAAATAATGTGCTTTGCAGGCCTCTGGACTCCACAAGTGAAGCTGCCTTGGACATTTCAATATTCACTCTACGGCCCCTTTGCTCTTTCTCAACTTCACCCTCACCTTTAAATGGACCTCTAAGATACAGAACTTCGGAGCTGTAGAAAAATTTCTTAGTAGGAGGCTTATTAACTACTCAATTGTACAACATTAGTTTCTTTTTCTTTGTAGTTTGATGTGGTAAGACGAAAAGCAACAATTTGTTTCTTAGGTTGTTCTGCAGAAAAGGATCGAACCTGCACTTGAACCAGAAGGTGTTTTATTTCTTCTACCCTAATCATGTTCGAATGAATTGATGGATGTCATAAATATAGATAACATTCTGGGATTTATCCCCAAGTCGCATAGGTCTCCTTTCGAAGATCTGATGTCGATTTCATGACTTATTGTGCAGCAGTAGCTTTGACATATCATCGAGTCTGGATTAGAGTCGACAAGTTGGTGCGGCTTGGCTTGCTCGTGATCTCGAAGCCTCGTTCGTTTCTGGCCTTCCATTGTTGGCACTTCAAGATGATACAGACAAAGGCAGAAGAATCCAGCGGTAAACCAAGCTCATCTTTAACGCTTTAGGGAGAAACCTTCCTTTATTGTCACGTCTTCTCATGATTTCCTCACCTATATGCAGTGTTGCGTGCAGCAGTAGCAATGAAATGAAGTATAATTTCATCACAGGAATCCTTTACGCTGACCCCAACCAGTTTACATTTCCTCCCTCCTGTATATGTCAAACTAAATGCACCAAGAACGACACCAACACACCTTGTGAGAGTCGTCCTTGTTCGCATACATCACCATTGGTACTTGGCCGCAACGAGGACTTCCTCGTAATGCTTAGCAGCATTATCCCAGCTCAGATCCTGTGTCATCCCTCTCGTCCGAAGCCCCTCCCAACTCTTCTTGTGATTCCAGTAGGTGTTCAAGCAGTTGCCGAGTGCATGGACCAGCATCCCCGACTCCGCCCTCTCGAACGTCCACCCGTAGCCCGTCTCCTCGAAGGGGTCAAAGGGGACGACGGTGTCCCGAAGCCCGCCCACGGCGTGCACCACCGGCACCGTCCCGTACTTCATGGCGTACAGCTGGTTCAGCCCGCACGGCTCGAACCTCGACGGCATGAGCAGGATGTCCGCGCCTGCAGTTATCCTGTGCGCCATCTTCACCGAGAACCCAACCCATCCCCTGACCTTGTCATGGTTCTCTCTCTCGAACTTCCTCAGCATCTCCTCCAGGTCCGGCCTTCCGGTGCCCAACATGACCAGCTGCACATCCTGGGCAACCATCCACGGCATGGCCTCCGCGATGAGGTCCACGCCCTTCTGGTGATCCAGCCTCCCGATGAAGCCGATCACGGGGACATTTCGTCGAACAGGTAGGCCGAGCTCCTTCTGCAGTGCCGCCTTGCACTGGGGTTTCCCAGTTTTGACTGTTTCCGAGGAGTAGTTGGTGTAGCCGTCGGTGCTCAAGTGTACGTCCAGTTCGGGGTTCCAGTCCTTTGTGTCGATGCCATTAACGATGCCTCGGAACTTCCAGTCGCTGTCGTTTATGATCCCGTGAAGTCCCCAGCCACCTTCGGAAGTTTTGAGCTCCCATGCGTAGCCATGGCTGACGGTGACGACGCGGTCGGCGGTCTTCAGCCCAGCGGCGAAGATGTTGAAGTGGTCACCTCCAATCGGATCATACAATGTGAAGAGGTCGATGTACTTCTCCGGCAAATCCAAATGGAAGAAATCCTCTACGGGACCGCGGCCCTGCATGAGACATGAGAATAAGAACGTGGACAAGACGGACTGAGGCCATATCTTGCTCATGTTCAATTCTTCTCTCGCAGCTTCTTTCTTCCTCTCTCTTCTTTGTTCACTTTCCTGCTATCAGAATTTGTTCTTCTTGCTATTTTTTTTGTTTGGCAGATGATCTAAAGAAATATAAAGGAATGGCATCATCTTTATATTGATTGGAATGACTTTTTTCTCTTCCTGATGGAAACTAAGAATTTTTTGGTAGTTGCAGAATGAAGCAACTTGGAAAAAGAAATCAAAAGTTGACAATTTGGTAAGAAGTTTGCATGTTTGATTGCTCAAGAAAGAGCTTTTGAAGCTATCAAAAAAAAGACACACACAATGAGTTCACAAGAGAAGGGTGTTAATTGCTTCATGGGTGATGAAAAAGTGCTATAGAACTTGAATAGTTCATAATAGACTTTCTCCTTAAAAGAATATATATATATATTCTTTTAAGGAGATAGTCTATTATATATATATATATATATATATATATATATATATATATATATATATATATATATATATATATATATATATCATGTCAGAAAATGTGAAGCATGGAATTATGGCTGTAATTGGGTAAGCTAACTCCATGTGATGTGTCTCTAGATCATATGAACCATGGAAAGAGTAATTATCAAGAACAACAGATACATGTTGAATAAAAAATGGAATTGCAGGATTATTATGTGCAGGCAAAGAGAAGAGGATCTAGAAATACCAAAATCATTCCAAAAACCGAATCACTAAGATCGTAATCGGGGATTTACTGGAGAACTTGAGAGTTTGATCCTTTTAAAGGGAACTCATAAGCAACTGTATAACCTTAATGGATTTCACAAAGAAGAAGATTAAAGAGCCAACCTGGTGTGCTATGTTGTGGATCACCAGAACAGATCTGGCATACTTCATCAAGCCCTTGTCGCGATAATATGCCTTCAGATAGACAGGTAGAAGTGCTGTGTGCCAGTCATTTGCGATGAAAGCCAAGTTTCCATCTCCATAGCAGACACCACCGCAGGGAACGTGCCAAGGGACCTGAAATTGAGTCAGTAAAAATAAGGTTGGTATATTCGCAGAAAGGTGAAGTTACAGTATCGCTAAACTTGTTTTCTAGATGCCAGTTACTATTTGGTTGTATGATCTTCGTGATTGAAAAGTATAACATGAATGAAATGAGAATTTAACCGGAAACCAACTTGGCTTATCAGAATAGGTAGAAACAATGACTTAAAATTCTACATATGAAATATGAGGAGCAATTATTTTTCACCTTTACAGGTATTACTAGTCGGCAATCAGAATTCACGACATCATGATAAGAGTAATATAGAGATACAAGATAAAATATTACCATAATAGAGACATGTCTAAAATATTTTGGGTCCTTCTCGCTAAGTTTATACTTAATCAAACAACAGAAACATAGGCAAGTTGGTCAGAAGAACTCATCTGTAAGAATCATGGTGAACGGACGTAGCAAGACAGCCTTGACGACTGTTGAATTTGTGCTTAGCTTTGTTAGAAGTGTCTCTAGTTGTCTAAGTCAACCATTCTTTTGCTTTTTAAATTTAGAGAAATCTTAGAATCTAAAGATGACATTGATGAAAAACTTGTTTTTTGTTTAACATAATAAAGGTTGTAACTTTACTAAAACTTCATTTATTAGTTTTTTTATGACAGAAAATTGCAATAGGGAATTCACTGAAAACCTTCAGTGTCAACAGTCATGAACCTAAAAGATGGAAATAAGTTTCTTTGTTTTATATGCAATGGCAAGTTCTTCACCAAATTGACAGAAATAAAATCTACTAAGAATCAGCAAGTATACACAAATTAAACATGTTTGAAACTGAACTGCTTCATTAATCTTCATTGTGAGGCCAAAGCCTCTTGTAAAAGCTCCGAGGACACTATTAACGGGCACACACCAGTCTGAATGCTTTACAATGCCAATACCAAACCAAAAAAATTTTAAGCCTTTGCAAAATTGTACTATTTTATTTGCAAAGATAGATATGGCATAAAAAGTTAAGCAGAAAAAGGGGTCGGAGATTGGCATTCACAACTATGTTATGAGCTCGAAATGCTAAGCTCAAAGCAGTAGTGAAATGACACCCAGACACAGTTGAACTCCCTATCGGAAACCCTGTTCAAAGTCTCCTCATGCAATAATTTCAAATATTCTAACAGTACAAATGCTCTCTATAATTTTCTGATACTAAAGGATAACTGTTACATATAACATCGTGGATGAAGATGTTAATAAGGACACAAGAGATTACCTCTACAGCTGCCTTGCAGAACAAAATCATCCGTTTCAAGATGTCCTGCATCAATTACCAAAAAACAAGTTATCCACTGGAAACAAACAGCTGGTACATCTCATTCATGTATTTTCAGTTCACTGAAAAGGCGATTAACTAATAGTAAATGAAATGGATGGACTCGTTTGCGAGGGTTGAGTTGTAGATCAAGTTTACCGGTCGGTTTCCCCCATAAATGTCATTCTCTTGATGCTGGAAAACTGGATGATCGACAAATACAAAGTCCACACCATCAATGTAAGAATGAAAATAAGACACTTCCATATCCTGCACCCCAAAGTACGACAGCAATTGAATGAAACAACATGTCTACAGCTAAAATCTAGACATCGTGACATCACACATCAGCTTCATACCTGCCCATAAACTTTATAGCATCTGCGAACACCTGTATCTTTGGGTTCTGCATAATTGCCATACCTTGGGACGACAACCTAAAAATTGCAAATTCAAATGGATATTCAATAGCAATACTAAGGAACTGATCTTTTGAGCACCATAAATCCAATTTACTATTATGATCTGAACTTGCCATTCTAATTTATATATGTGAAATAGCTAGAGTCACCATAAGTAATAAAGATTTGAAGTACAAAAGAAAAGAAAAAAGAAAATACGACAACAAATAAGGAAAAGAAGTACCATAACCCGATGCCCTCTCCTAGCCAAAGCTTTTGGCAGAGCCCCAGCCACATCTCCAAGCCCTCCTATTAAGGATAAAAAACATAAACATTAGTGCAGCTTAACGTAAGTTGACAATTAGTTCTATTTCAAACATGACATTGAAATCACAAAATAAGGAGCATAGATCCTAAATATAATCTTGTTATACAAGAGAAAGGACTAAAACTATAGAAGATATGGATCGGCCATTAAAGGCATTAAGTAAAATGCAATACCTGTTTTGGACCAAGGAGCACATTCTGCAGCTACCACTATCACATTCATGACATTCACCCCAGCTAAAGGAGGGTCATCCATATTCTCCTCCTCAGGATCTGTATCAGATTCAGGATCTACACTATCAAGCTTTGCTTCCATTTGGTTCTCAGCATTCTCATCTTTGACACTCCTTTCAGACTCTTTTACTAGAAATATTGGCTCAACAGGATTTGTAGTATCGAGATCGGTATCCTTGGCTAATCCAAGAGGATTGGGATTTAAACGTTCAGATTGTAGGCTATCACCACTTTCTCCTGTTTTCATTGGAGAATTTCTAGATTCAGACATCTTAGATTCAGTAGACTGGACTGAACCTTTAGAAACAGTGCTGCCATTGTATTTTCCATTTGTCACACGATGAGTTGGACTTGGGTTGAAACTGATGTTTCTACGATCTTTCAAATAATAATTTATATCCTGATCTGCTTCAGCAGCTCTGCTTTCTAAATATGAAATTTGTTTCCGGCTTTCCACAATCTGAAGCAAAACGAGAAAGTCGAGCAAATGTGAGTAATCATATTAGCTTACATTCTGAGATGAGATGCATTAGTTAAGATCGACAAATGCATATTGGCTAAAGAGTATTCAGCCCTGAATCATGCTTCCAGCTGTAGAACAATTCAACCAATGGATGTCAGCAGATAAAGTGTCCTAACCTAAAATGAAAACTTAACTAAATTATTGTTGAAAACTATGGCTCTCTTTTGGAGGAAATAATCCATAAATCTGACCATAAACCTAATTGATGTTGCTCAGAGTTCTTTGATTTTGATATTACTCCTTATTTTACATGGAAAGCATTTATACAGATTATAACTTTGTAGTTTCTCTCTTTGCTTTATTTTGCTCTTTGTATCTCCAATATCTTTTAGGATTCAAAAGGCAAGACAGAGATTAAAAGATTGACTCCGTATCATGCATTGAAAGATGAGTAGGCGGTGTAAAACAAGGCCCCATATCATCCTAATTCTGAAGAAGAAGAAGACGAAGAAGAAGAAGAAAAGGGCAGAGAGAGAGAGAGAGAGAGACCTGCTGGATTAAGTCCTGCTGCATTGCCAGAACCTTCTTCCTCTTGTTCACCGTAGCCTGAGCTGAATCGACATCGACATAGCCACCAGCAACAATATCATCCCCTATTCCCCCCTCCCCCTCAAAGTTGCCACCTTTTCTGGTGGCCCGAAGGGCCGTCCCCTTCCCCACCCCGACCAAGATCTCGCTTCTTCTCCCTCTCATCCGAAACCTCACCCGGCATCCACCTCCGCCGGGACCAATACCATTCTCCCTGCAATAAGCCGGCACGATTGGCGGCCTGCTGCCGCAGCTCGGCTTGCTCTGGTGGACAACGGGGCTGTTATCACCGCCATTCCAGGCCTCGAGGAGGAAAGTCTGAGAACCGAAAGACGTCATCTTTGGGCCAAAAAAAAATGGCGCCTTTTGCGAGGAGTTCCGCACGCACGGAAGAGAGGGGGCAGCGGGAGGAGGATTTGAAGCGGAAAAGATGGCACGAGGAAAGCGTGCATATTCCCACGTGGGGACGGCGGCGCCCGGTCCAACGACGTCTGAGGTTGAGATTCTTCGAGAGGTACAAGGCAGAGGAGCAAAGCCAGAGGAATGCTTGTGGACGGCGTCATTCGACGACAAGTGCGGAGATGACAGGCGACCACAAAGGCAAGTGCAAGCAGAGATTTCCCCTGTTCTGTGGTTGGACATGGCAAGCAATCTATCAAGAGATAAAAAAATCTTGCTTGGCTGTTTTGGAGAACCAATCCAAAACGATTAGCATGTGGAAAACAAACTGCGACATCACAAGCCATCAGAGGATCGCTATCAATGAATTGGTACATATCAAGACACAGCCTGTTTGTCTTCGAGTTCCAACCAGAAGATGAGATCCACTGGAAGGTTGGAACTCTGTTCTCGGCAGGAAAGAATCAGTATGCCATGTGAGAAGACAAGGAAGATTAAACTGCTACGTTTAGTGTCTGCGAGTCTGAGAGACAAATAAGACATCCGATTCTTAGCAAAAATAACACAAGCAAAGCTCCAACTTTTGCATTTATTAGAACAATAAAAAGGTATTTAAACTATGAAGATTTGTATTGGTAAGTTCCAAATGATAGAGGATGCCGCATCATTTCCCATCGTCTTCTTGCGATACAAGATGACATCCTTCAGCTTCTCCTCGTGGTCTTGCCGACACATCTGGCTGCAGTGCCCGATTGCGCTGGACGACATGGACCGGCATCTGCTCCTCCGTGCTTCGTCCTTGGCGTGGATGGACTCCCTCGACCCGCACGGCGTGCAGGAGTCCAAGTACCGGCGCAGGCGTCTCCTGATCGACCGCCAACACCTCGCGAAAAGAGGCTTCTTCGCGTGTGCCCCCGACGATGTTGATTGAGCTGAGAGGAGCGGCGTGACGGTCGTCTATCGCCCATGCACGAAAGGAGAAGTTGCGAGTCTGTGGTAGGTCACCCATGGTGAGCACAGTCGAGCAGTGAAAGAAGGAAAGAATGAGAAGACTCGGAGGTCATCGACCTCAACCTCAACTTCACAGTGATCAGGCCAAGAGTGAAAGACAAAGAAGATCGTAGAGCTTTGGTGTTGTGGGCACTAATTGTGCTCCTTTTGTGAGGTTTCTCTCAGGAAATAGTTGGCACTGCAGTGTTTGGAGGGCAGATTTAGGTCTAATGATCACTCTCAAAAATGATTCTAACACAGGAATTCAAAGCACATATATTTGGGGTATGAAAACATGATGATTGGATCACAAGGAAAGATAAACCTACGTAGCAGAAACAAAGGAAGGGATCTATTTCTGCAACCATGCATTCCCATGATCAAGTGCATGCTTTCATCACCATACGTTAATGCATCATAGATTACAGAAGGGATCTAAGCGTAGGACAAATGATCCTTGTTCATCATCATTGTCCCTTTGCCTATCTTCAACTTTTGCTTAGCATCAAGCGGACAAATATCTCACAAGATTCAAGCTAGAATAATGACAGGAAGACGAACAATTCCTACAGGTCTTAAAGAACTTTTCCACGTCCAGAGGAGCACAAGCAGCTCGTCATGATTCCATGTTCACTCACTTCATTGTCTCGGACTCTTAACACCACCTAATCCTCTCTCCGCATGCAACCAAACCTGGAAGAAGAAGAAATGTTATGATCAGAAGGCCATTGGATACTGCCATTATCATTCCTTACGTCTGCAAGTGTGGATTACACTTAGACTCGCGTATGCATTGACTTTGTGATTAGATTCCGTACGTCCACTGCAAGCTCGCGCAAAGCTTTGATGAGATTTAGCAGAGTGCTCCTCTATCATCACAGTGGAATTGTCAACGTCAAAAGGTTACGTCTATGGAGTGCTCGAAATAATATCGTTTTCCAAATTTTGACTTATTCTCCTACTATATTATTCAACACATGTCAAGATCACATGTGACATCACAACGATAAACCGTTACGACACAATCAAAGTTAAGGTCAAGAGGAATGCCCAATTGATCCCTGTAAATGACAGAGTAACAATCATAAAACATAATATAAAAATATTTCTCACGTGTGTTCCTCACACACAAAAACATAGTCGAAGAATACATTTAGAATCCTTCAAACTCTTGACTTAAGCATCAAAGGAATATTTATCGAAAATACATTTTTATATAATTTTATAAAATTTAATATGAGTAAGATTGCGACGACAAAGGATCATGATTGATTCTCAATTAGCAACTAGTTCAAACAACTAAAAAAAAAACATATGTATAGAAGCTAGAGGGACAATGGAACAAAGACAAAGCATATAAAGCTTGAAAGGATGAAAACTTATATTATATTGTGGAGGGTTATAGGCACTTAGTCAATGTAGTGACAAGGGAAAGAATAATCAAATCCTGAAAACTACATATTTACATTAATAAGGTATACAACTAAATCAAGCATCTAAAATTGTGAAATTATTTCTGGATGATAATCTTTCAATTAATTGTCTTAAATTGATTAAGTGACTTGTAATAAGGTATACAACTAAATCAAGCATTGAAATTTGTGAAATTATTTCTGGATGAGAATATTTCCTAATAGGAATTAATTATCTTAAATTTATTCGGTGAGAAGATTCTTCCTTAATAGAGTGATTTGCTTGAGAAGATTTTTTTCTTAAATAATAGGAATTTCAAAATGTCTATAGAGATTGCAATGATGGTAACATATTTGACCAATTTGAGATGATTTATGGATTTATTTTATCTCATTTGTGAATGCGGATGTGGATGAAAATTGATCTTCAATAAATTAAACATGATAAGAAAAGAAAGTCTTTTACATTCAATTGGATAATAAAGACATCTAAATATTTATAATTTTAAATAATTAGGTTTGATATTAAATAAACATTCAAAAGGTGATTTATTCTTAAGAATAGGCATTGAAAGTCAATTAATAAGATAAAATAATAGTTTTAAATGTATAGATAAAAAAAATAAGGAGAGAGATGATCAGTGATACGACCTATTTCGATAATATATCGATCAAGATAGATATTCAATGGAAACTATATGTTGGGATGTCGGGAGGAGAAATTGAGTGTTGAATTTTAAGACTTTTAAATATAGATTTTAGACTCTAATATTCTTTTCTGACGTTCGAATATATCGTGTTAATAGATGCATTAAAAAATTTTTACAACCATGGTTTTAAATTTTAGAAAAAGAGAGAAAATATCATATTTATGAGCTATTAGGAATAATCATGAATATTTTACAAAATAATCAACAAAAATAATATAATAAAAAAGGCCATCCATCGAACAAATTTGAGAATCAATACTTTGAGACACCAAACTATAGTTTATGACTTTTATTTGAATTACAAGAATCAGTAATAGGAAGATTAATTTGTGATAGAATATGAGAGAGTATTTTTTAGTGACATATGCCAATGATTAAGTGAGGTTTTAACTTCAATGAAAGTTTTTTTTTTCATCCTTCTAAATTCAGTGCGAGGCCACTTATGTATATCATTCATGCTTCACCCGAGTGAGAAGTGTCTCCATCGTTAAATCCTCACACAAAGAGAAAATAGAGGAATTTTTATTTATCTTACAAAATTCAGTCATAATAACTAAAATTTATTTTATGGAAAGAATACATACGTAAAATATCTAAAAATAAAAAATAAATTTAAGGGATTTTAATGTTTCAATTTTGTAAGTACAGAAATCTTAATGTTTTTACTTTAGTGAGTATAGAGATCGTAATGTAACTTTTAAAAATATAAGGATTAAAAAAATATTAAAATAATTAATTATATGAGATAATCTATAATTAATTTTAATTCATTCTTTTATCTTAACATATTTTATTTTATTGGACACTAAAAAAGGAAAGCCAATGTGCACTCCCTGATCTATATATACCACAGCCCGGAGGAAGGGAAGACAAGAGAACACAGATCCAGCTGCAAGTAGCTTTCCATACTGTGCCGTGGAGATGGCTTCCTTCAATGAAATCCATGACATAGATGTCGTCACAGTTCAAACCTTGGCAGCCGAAGACGACTTCGTCCCCGCCGCAAGTGCTTCCAAGAAATCTTCCGACCCTTTCTTCTCAGAAAGGTTTCCATGCTTCCCGCTTTATCTCTACCGAGATCGTACTTCAGAGCATGCGTCACTTGGTTGCATGATGACTCACTCTTAGGTTATCGCCGAGGTGATAGCCACCTTTCTACTGGTGTTTGTGACCTGCGGCGCTGGTGCACTGAACAAGAACAACCCCCGCGTCGTATCGCAGCTGGGTGCGTCCGTCGCCGGTGGACTGATCGTGACGGTGATGATCTACGCCGTGGGCCACATCTCTGGGGCGCATATGAACCCTGCCGTCACCTTGGCCTTCTCTGTTTCCACGCATTTCCCATGGATACAGGTTAATTAGCATACCCCATCTCTCTTCTTCTTCTGGAGTAGGTTTGATGACTATATATATATATACACACACACACACATATCATGCGAACACCAAATCCTCTCTTGGAATGACATCCATCAGACTATACTCTATCCATTTCCTATTTAATTACTATTTTTTAGATTTATAGCGACATCAAACCGTATTAATGGATATTATATTCTGATTTGAATTGATCCTTGAAATGCCATGCGTGTGGTGCAGGTTCCTTTCTACTGGTCGGCGCAGTTCTCGGGCGCCATGATCGCCTCCTTCATCCTCCGCGAGCTGCTCCACCACATCACCGATCTCGGAACCACCACGCCGTCCGGCACCCCGGGGAGGTCCGTGGTCATGGAGGTCGTCGTCACCTTCTCCATGATGTTCGTGACGTCCGCCGTGGCAACCGACACCAAAGCCGTGAGTCTCCCCGGTCACAGCAATATGTATATGGCCTCATGAGCTCCTCTATCTTGAAGCCTTCTCGTTGGATGACATGCAGGTGGGAGAGCTGGCCGGGTTAGCGGTTGGCTCAGCCGTCTGCATCACCTCCATCCTCGCTGGGTAATCCACAACCAAAACCCACGCATACAAAATCCAACTTCTTCGATCACTAAATCCTAATGCAAGAGAATAAACTCCAAAACCGCGCAGGCCGATCTCTGGAGGATCGATGAACCCGGCAAGAACACTGGGACCGGCGGTGGCGAGCAGGAAGTACGATGCGCTGTGGGTGTACTTCGTCGGGCCGGTGCTGGGCACGCTGTTGGGGGCGATGTCCTACAGGTTCATACGGATGACGGAGAAACAGCCGCCGCAGTCGCTGCCGTCCATGGGGAGCAGCACCGCCCCGAAGTCGCCGTCGACCTCGTTGAAGCTGCGCCGCCTGCAGAGCCAAGAAATGGTTAGTCCTGCCCACGTCAATCTGTAGCTACGTTCGTTCACGATGCGATCTGAGATCATTAGTCTCTTCCATCAACACAACATTATGCTTAAGCAAATGCTTAATTGCTACTCGACATGGCATTTATGTCTGACTCATTAATGTACACATGATGACAGTACTCACAAGTTATGTAAATACGAAAGCATCTCATTAATTCTCTAACCAAATGCATCACATGATGACAGCAACTCAATCCATTATTAAATGATTTCAAGTTGTATCTTAATTTGAATGATTCAAAACAGGATTAATAAGAGAATTAGGTGAGGCCTACCTAATCCTCCAACAACCAAAGACAGCTTCATCCCAAGCATGATTTAAATCTAGCTTACATTGATTGATTACCAAAGAGAAGAAGAAGCAAATATTATTAATTAAGAGCTAATTAATAAGAGTTGTGGTTTCACTTTTTTCGCTTCTAATTAAAGACAATAAATCAAACATTACATAAATATTAATTAAAATAGAGATAAAAATAATTTGTTTTGATGTCATCATATAAAAAAAAAGGAGAATTAATTGAATTATCAAATAATAAAAAGAACAGTGTAATATGAATATTAGACTCGAAGACAACAATGGCGGCCATTAAAGTCGAGTAGGAGCGTCGAATTCGGTTGTCGTTCGCATCGGACCAACGGAGCGTCGAAGAGCGTCGAATTCGGTTGTCGTTCGCATCGGACCAACGGAGCGTCGAATACGTTGTTGTTTGTGCAGTTGTTGCGCTTCCCTGTCGCAGCTGCGCGGTGTTGCTGTTGCGCTGCTCGTTGTCTTGCGGCCGGTACGGCGATTCCCCTATTTCTTTCTCGTAACCGTGTGAGCTGCGGTTTTCTGTAACCGAGCCTAATTTGCTGTTTCTGATTGAATTAGTAATGTTTCTTGATTTCGATTGGGTTTTAAAGATCGTTTTTTTTTATTTATTTTTGAGTTGAGGGGATGATTCCTTTATAGGGTTTATTATTTCGTTTCTTTTCCATTCGGCCCTCTTAAAAGTTCTAGCCGTGTCTCTCTTCCTTTTTCTCAGGCTAGAATCTGCCGATTCGATTTTATCTTTGCTAGGACGGGGGAGCTGAGTTGATTGGTAACTTAAAGTTTCGATCTTGAGGGCCAGCAAGGAATTTTACTTGGCAAGCGATCAAAAGGGGAGGGGAGAGAAATTTTGCCTCATTTTCCTGCAAATATTGTTGCTGTAGATTTGGCTACACAATGGGAGAACATCTGGTCTTGTATGTTGATGAAGTCATCACGCCCAAGACAGGAGCGCAGAGAATAGAGGGTGCAAATTCCTCCGGATTGGAAGCAACACATGGTCTGGCCCGCTCTGCTCGCTGCACCTCTGTGGTCGATTCCATCATTGAGAAGGACGGCAAGGAAGAAAGCAGTGTCGGGGAGGAAGAAGAGCCACTCCTTCAGATCGTGGAATGCCGTATTTGCCAAGAGGAGGATCATATAAAAAACTTGGAAACCCCTTGCGCTTGTAGCGGTAGCATAAAGGTCTGACGTTTTTGCGTTTTTCTGATTAATTGTAGATATTTTTATTTATAGCCATACAAGGTCAATACATTTAGCGTTTAAAAATATCTGCTATTAGATCAATTAGCAAATTATTTGCGTCGAATGAAATGGAAGTTTTATGTAATTGAAATTCATGCTAATCTTCTAAAGGTACGACAACTAGGGTTCAGAATTCTCAATGCTTTTCTTGTATGATCCCAAAACAGGTGTATAATTGTGGGACAATAGGTAAACTCGATGCAATTTTTCTTTTTCAAATGCTTATCTCTTCTGCAATATCATGTGTCTTATGATATGTAAGTTAGATGTTTGCTAACCTTGGTAAGTGTGTGCTTCTGCTCGAGTGCTGAAGCCTTCATGCTAGATTTTTTAACTTTGATTAGCAAAAAAAGTCTGATTTTTTGCTTTTTTAAAATTAATTTTAGATTATTTTTATTCATAGCAAACAACACCAATAAATTGAGTCTTTTAAAATATCTGCTATTAGATCAATTAGCAATTTTTGCTCATCGAATGAAATGGAAGTTATGTGTGGTCGATGTTCATACCAATTTTTGAAAGTCCAACAAGGCAACAACTATGTTTCAGAATTTTAAACGCTTGTATGATCCCAAAACAGGTGTATAATTGCAGCACATTAGCTTGACTTTGAAGCATTTTTTCTTTTTCAAATGCTTCCTCCAGTTTCTTGTAAAAGTTGACATTCTGGGTATCATTTTTCTCTTCTTCTGTTCTGTCATATGAATCATGATATTCTTACTTGGGAGTCCTTGAATGTACAGTATGCTCATAGGGAATGCGTGCAACGCTGGTGCAATGAGAAAGGCGATATAACCTGTGAAATTTGCAATGAGGTGAGTCATTAATTTGATCACTTTATCAACTTCATCTATGTCTTATGCACGTAGCACAGCTTAAAAGGTCATGTGCATCTCTTTTCCTTCTTGTTTTCTTCAACACTTTAGATTGCCTTGAATTGTTAGAAACTTTGAAGTGGTCTTCATTTGTTTTGTGTACTTCTATATGTTAGAATGTTGATTCTTGATCCTCTTTCTTGCTGCAGAGGAAGTATTTAATGCGCTTTCTGCTCTTCTAGGTTAATAAGCTAACTTTCCGTTCATTCTGTAGGAATCACTGGTTCTGTGTGATACTATATCTTGTATTGCTTATGTTAGATACTGGTCTGAACTTTAACTAAAATAATATGCTATTATATATGTGTCGAGACTAGCAGTGCATGTTTCTGAAAGTGATCTTTCTTGTGATTTGCAGCAATACAGACCAAGATACACTGCAGTGCCACGTGTCCCCTCTGTTGAAAGTGTTATTAATATCAGGTAAGTTTTATTTCTCTATGTAAACCTAAATGCTGGTTCTCTACAGTCCTAACATCTTAAGGGCGCTCATATGTGATTTTCACTTTCTTACCACAGCATGACACAAATTTACTAAAAATAGTCATCATTGAAATTCTCAATTCTGATGAGTTTTCACCTGAAATGCAGTGGAGGATGGACCATCAGAGGCTCCCATTTGGATTTGCATGACCCTCGGGTTATTGCAATGGCAACGGCACGACACGGCTTCCTTGAAGCTGAATATGATGAGCAAGCTGCTACAAATGTCAGCAGTGTTGCTTGTAGTTTTGTGGTTCTGCTGGTAAAACCTAATCATGCCATCGGTTAAAGGTTTCCCTGTTTTATTAAATAATACATATTTGCAATGTGATGTTTTTATTTAAAATGGTTATTGAGTTTGCAAAATCTTAACCCAGTGATGCTTTTGTATTCAAAATGGTTATCGAAGTCATGAAGTTCTATCTCATAATTCCACTAATCTGTACTTGTTTTCAATATGTTGAATTCTCACTTTCCTAAAGAACCATTCATCTGCAACTATGAGTAATTAGTTTCTTTCAAATTTCACATTGGTTCTCATAAAAACTGAAACTGATCTAAATTGTTGGCTAAATTAATCTACTCATACGAATTATCTAGAGAACGAGATGGTACATTTTTACTTGTTATAAGCTACAAGAAGCATTCTGTTTATCTGTCCTTGACAATGTCGACATTCTATCTAAAGCTAGTTAATAAATAATTTCCTTTTGGTAACTGGAAATGTGCAACATCTTCATGTAAAGGTCTTTTTGGTCTTGTACCTTTTCTAGATCTAGCATTTATATGTCATAAAAATTAATTTTATTGTGTTTCCCCTTGCTTTATGATTATCATCCGATTTTTGGTGCAAAGTTATTCTGATTCTACAACTTGGATCTGAATACTAATGGCGGTTCCCGCCTTGTATTATTGCAGCTAATGGCTCTCTTATTGTTAAGGCAAGCATTGAGCATTACCGATGCTATTGAAGAAGATGATGATGATGATGCTTCCACATATTTTTCAGTAAGCAGAAGTTTCGACTTCTTCCTTTCAGTTTACGATCTCTATCTGGCTTAATCATGTGACATTTGACTGATAATTGGCAGCTCTTTCTTCTGCGGGCTGTTTCATTTCTATTCCCGTGTTACATCATGGCCTGGACCATTAGTGTTCTGCAGCGCCGACGGGAAAGACAGGTTAGCCCCCCTCTCAAGTACAAATGTAGGAGCATGCTTTGTGGCATCAGTAGATTAGAGTAATTAGTTCCGGGCTCACTCACATGTAACGGATCAAACCTTAGTCCACGGGCTGCAAAGTTTTTGCAGAAAGTAAACAATATGCTGTCTGTTGATGATCATAAAATATAAAATATACGGATCGAGACCAATCTAAAACTTGGACATGTTCAAAATAGTTCGACTGTGTTCACAGAGAACTGGTCAGTGAACAGAATCATGACAAACTTACAAAAACAAGTGACTGATACATATGTTAGCATTGGTTGGTCTATCTTGGTCATCTCAGCCCACAGTACTGAGTGTTGCATTTGCAAACATACTAGATCGTTGTCTGACTTGGGTAAAGTCAAGTGAAGTATGAACCCAGGGCACAAAGCCCCTATCAGTGAGGAGTCGGAGGAGAAGGTTGCAAAGGAACAACCTATTACACATAAAAGTCATCCTTACATGTGTAATTATGCAAAAATGTTGTAACGGAAAAATGCATTTTCCTTTGTTTCCCTTCCTAACATTAGTGACAGCAGACATCTTACTGAGTTTCATCAACACCTTCCATAGTCTTTGGCACACTGTTATAATTTTATTCTGAATGTATACTCTTTTTATGAACACACAGGAAGCAGCTGCATTGTTATCAGCAACTGAAGTTGCATCCATGCTGCAGCAGTCTGGCCAAGGAAGGCATTTGCAGTATGCCACGGCACCAGAGTCACCTTCAACTCTGGAACAAGAGACACGTCGATAGCACTGCTCGAAGGCAGCTTCCCCTCTCAAAGTTCCACTTGATGAAGACCAAGAATTGCCCTACGCATTATTGGTCGGGTGAGAGGCTGTGTAGCAGGTTGCAGCGGCAGCAATTGCCACCACCAACGGAGAGGAGGACTTTGATACTTTGCTTTCCTTTTCTTTGTTATCTTTCACGTGTAAAGACTGAAACTTTTGTCTTCTCAGTGCCAGAGATTTCTTCTGCTTGTATATATACCCAAAATTTGGAAAGCCTTTTTCTTTTATTTTTCCTCGATGAATTTAATAAGAAAGAAGCACTTTCGCCATTATTTTCTCTCGTTCTCTCGAACTCAATGACCTAAGAAGTAATTTCGTCCTTTGTATATAATCACAACGATACAAGAAAAATATCGAATCATATTCTAATATTTCTTTATATAAATTATATGGTTCGATCTACCCCATCCATCTGTTGGAATGCTACGGAGGAGCAGATATCGTATGCACACGTGCCCCTCTTATTCCGTACCACCACGTAGGACCTCAAGCATAAGTATAACGACGGATCACGCATGGGTGGGACCCATCTTTCGTAGACATAACCTATATTGTCCCTTGGAAACATGAGAGCTTGCGGATTTTTCTTTGGGGTTAATCTTCATAAGATGATTGTTATAACCTATACGATCAGATTATCTCGCAAAGCTGTGACGTAAACAGTCATCAGTTTACGTACTGATACAGTGTTTGGACCAGTAGTAACATACGGAAGCAACGATCACACTTAACATGGACGGCGGCAATGGAGAACCAAAGCGAAGGAGGTTGCATCACAAAGAACACCAACTCTTGTGCACAAAGCATTCAGACAGAGAAGACGCACGCACGCACACACCGCAATACACGAGATAGATTACTTGTACTAAAAAAATATTCATTAAGCTTGTGATTGACCGAGCATGAACAGCTCTGTCAACGCCCATGCGTACATGCATATATGACAGCTTCCATATTCTGTAGCCACCTGCTTGTGTAGCTGCCAAAACACTCCATGAAAAGCAGCACCTTAATTTGCAGACAAACGCAAGGATGATGGATGTGTACATAACGATACAGGAAGACTGGGCTCTCTTTAGTCAGTCAATCTTGATTTCTCATGCGGTACAGTTGTTGAGAGCCAATCGGAGCAGGCGAATGAAGCCTTGTACATCGTAGTAACTGAACTCGATGGCTTCCGTCATGGAACGGAACCCCTCGGCGCTCGATGAGTTGTCTTTGGCAGCCGACTCCAAGGCACGATGACATTTGGAGGTTGCATCCATCGCGGCTTCCGCATGCTCTGCCTGCAAATTAAACATTGAATCCAAAATGTTGCATGGATTAAAGCTACGAGAATAAAGTCTTTGCAGAATGGTGGTTTTACTTACAGCATCCACGAGCTTACGCAGCTTAGATGCAGACTTTAGAGTCTTCTCTGCGACGACATCCAATCGCCTCTTCTTGTTTTGAGGTTGTTCACATCCATCACCTGCAGTTGTAAGCAGATAACACTGCTAGCCAAGCCAGAGGAATTGATTTAATGGGAAGAGCTAATTAACGAAGCTGTTAAGAGATATTCATTCATGTGTGATGAGAGATTAAAAAAAATTAATCTCATATTAATAAATATCAAAAATATCTGATTATATGTATATATATATATATGTATATATATATTATATATATATATATGTATATATATATATATATATATATATATATATATATATATATCTAAGCCTAACCCATAGTTTATTAGCTTAAACTTGTGGATTAAATTAGTATCTGACTCGATATATGTTAATCCTGATTAGTCTGACTCATTCATATTTTGAAGATAGTATCAGAGCCAAGAAGAGTGAGTAAAAAAGTAACAAAAGGATGATTAAAAAGAGAAAGAGAAAAAAAAATCTGAATAATGATAAAAAGTTGAAGCTACAGTTGTAGACAAAGTCTATCTATCGTTATGAGTAGGTAAGAGGGGGGGATACAATTAAGTTGACAAGACAAAGTTAGTCACAACACAATTAAGAGTGTTAGAAGATATTCATGTGCGAAAAAGAAGATTAAGAGAATAGTCCCACATTAATATATCTCAAAAGATTAGGATGATATATATCTGACTTTGGAATGATTTATTACGAAACATTTAGAACCTAACAGTAGAAACAAATGGTGATTATTACCTGCTGCAGGTGGTGGAAGATCTGATGACCGAAGAAGCATAAGGATTCTGAAGTGGGTCACCTCCACACATTTGTATGCAAGAGCAGCAACTTTGATGTTTCCACACCGCTCACTCGTCGCAGCACAGTGCCTGCATGGGAAGCATAGCATAGCATTCATATTTCATGCAGTAAACAATAGCAAAGTTAGAGAACTACTACGTGAAGCCAAATGTTTTGGGTGCGACAAAACATACGCAAAAATTCTTGCTGCATCAGCAAACATTCCCACGGTGTTCTTTATTTCTAAGGCTTGACTGCTGCAGCTCTGCATGTGCTGCATGCTGCACTAAACAATTTCAGTGCTGCCTCCATGTGTATCTCAGTGATCTCAGCCGGATCACAATCCTGCAACATTGATTCGATTATCAGAGCTATCCTCAATAATAAGCACCAAGTAAATGTTTCAACTTCAAACCTTTAATCTGGCAGCTGCTTTCAGTAGATTGCATGCCTCCTTAGTGCTACTGTCTGATGAAGAGTTGTACTTTTCAAACTCTTTTGCAAAACGTTCAGCAACAAAAATATGTGCATTGAAAGGCTTTGCTGCTTTTCCACAAGGTTTATTATGCGCCACTTTTTCGATTGATATTGTGGTGGAAGATCTGATGACCGAAGAAGCATAAGGATTCTGAAGTGGGTCACCTCCACACATTTGTATGCAAGAGCAGCAACTTTGATGTTTCCACACCGCTCACTCGTCGCAGCACAGTGCCTGCATGGGAAGCATAGCATAGCATTCATATTTCATGCAGTAAACAATAGCAAAGTTAGAGAACTACTACGTGAAGCCAAATGTTTTGGGTGCGACAAAACATACGCAAAAATTCTTGCTGCATCAGCAAACATTCCCACGGTGTTCTTTATTTCTAAGGCTTGACTGCTGCAGCTCTGCAGTGTGCATGCTGCACTAAACAATTTCAGTGCTGCCTCCATGTGTATCTCAGTGATCTCAGCCGGATCACAATCCTGCAACACACTTGATCTATCAGAGCTATCCTCAATAATAAGCACCAAGTAAATGTTTCAACTTCAAACCTTTAATCTGGCAGCTGCTTTCAGTAGATTGCATGCCTCCTTAGTGCTACTGTCTGATGAAGAGTTGTACTTTTCAAACTCTTTTGCAAAACGTTCAGCAACAAAATATGTGCATTGAAAGGCTTTGCTGCTTTTCCACAAGGTTTATTATGCGCCACTTTTTCGATTGATATTGGCGTTGGATTGTTTGCAGCCACTTTTTTTATTGATCCTGACGTTGGATTTTTTGCACAAGTCGAGGGAACTTCGAGTGATCCAGGCACTGGATATTTTGCACAACACGAAGGATCCCTGAATGATTCTGGCGTTGCTTCTCGTGCACAACTTGGCACCACAGGAGCCATCGGTTTCCTTTCGAGAGTACTCGGGGGAGCTTTGAATGATCCCGACGCTGGGTGGTTGTTTGCACCACAGGAGGGAGGAGGCATTGGATTTCTTTCGAGAGTAGTCGAGGGAAATGATTTTGGCATGGAGTTCTTTGCACGGATCGAGGGAGCAGGCATTGCATTTCCTTCAGAACTCGAGGGAGTTGGGTTCTTTGCACGACCGGAGGGAACCTCCGAGATAGGTTGCATCCTGTACACGGGCAAGAAGGACCCGTATTCGCCCAACAACGGCGCTGCATGTGAAACCAACAATCATGTTCAGATACAATAATGCGATCGGAGAAAAAAAGAAAAAAAAAGTCAACCTTGTGAGTAAAACCCCATTGACTCGTTTGATGAGTCATGTTCGTAAGAATCGGATGCGGACAGAACAGCAACGAGAAAGTATTCGCATGATTGGGCGGTTGAAATTACAGAGATCCAACACACAGATCAGTTTTCAAGGATGAAACTAAAGACAAGAAGAAGGTTTTAGGTCAATTCTGGCTTTTTTTTTGCGGGAGTTCTTGAACCCTTGTTCTCCGATAACAAGTCTAGAAGGCTTGCGTGGAGCTTAATGTTCATATACACACATGAAGTTCTGTACCAAGAGCTCTCAGAATCCATATTATTTGCAGAAAAAAAGAGACCTTTTTTCTCGCGAAATAAATGAAGCCGAAGCGAAGGAGGCGAGCAAGGAAACAAAGCAAGTAAATGTTCTCAATTCGCAAGAACGCGGGCGACAAAGATGACCCGACTCCGAGTTTCGCGTGGTTCAATCGAGCAGATAGATTGTTCGTTGATTAGGTAGGGTTCCTACAATCGAGCACGCATGTTTGAGGAGAAACAACATCTAAATTTAAAGCGATGGTTTCGACTCACCAGCATCGTCGTGCCAGAAAGCTTTGTTTAAGAAGAGCACCATTGTGTCCAACTTCTTTCGCTGCAAAGAAGAAGAAACACAAACAGGACGAGGATGAGAAGAGAATAGGAGAAAGCAGCCCTGGTTTCCGTCCGACCCATAAATCTCAAATGCAATCAAGACCGACCGACCGACCGACGCCTTTCGGCGATCAAACCCTCGCATCAAGAAACGAAGGAAAAGATGGAGGTGGGAGACTCACAAATTCAGGCGGCTCTTCTTGACGATCGAACCCATTCTCCGTAGCAAGCCAACTCCAATCTTCCGCTGCTGGCTTCGGGATCTCCATCTGAGAGGAGGGCAGAGCTTTCGCCATTTCGAACGGGAAGAGAGAATAGAGCGAGAGAGAGAGAGAGTGTGTGTGCGCCTTGAGACTCCTCTGAAGCCTATAAATATGTAATCCTATTCGAAACAGGAAACCTTGGTATTGATGTCTTTTATCTTACCGCATCTCCATCAGCACTGTCTTTAAATTCCAAGAATGAAAAATATAAAGCAAATATTAAAAAAACGTGGTTTTTTTTTTTTGTTGTTGCCATGTATTGATTATGGGTCGTTTTCAGGTTTGACGTGACTCGTTGTACCGAACCGGCCGGTCCATAATATATCGTCCATTTACAACAACAACAACAACGACGACGCTCGATGGGAGTTTCTTGATTTACGCGCCGATCTCACGCGGCAAAACCCCCTCCCCTGTTCCGCGCGCCAGCCGGCGGCGGTCGTCGCTGGGAATCTGGCACTACCCTTTGTCGAGGTTTGGAAGGTTTCAACCCCACCATCAGCTTCCCTTCAAGTTCCTAGCGGAGGAGCTCGTCGGTTTGAGCGCCTGCGTCGTCGGCGACATGGACGCTGCGCCCCCACTCGCTCTTCCCCTGGCTCGAAGCACTCGTCTATAAAGGCGCCGCCTTTGCCGCCGTAGTCTGCGACCATCCTTGGGAGGACGGCGATCTCAGAAGGCTCGATCGCTTTGAGGGCGTGCATCGATCCGGCGGTTGAGATTGCCAACAAACCCCCACCGTCTGGCCTTATGGAGTCGGTCTTCGAGGCTGACTAGGTTGCAGAAGGTGGTGGTCGAGCGGAAGGGAGAAGAGAAGAAGAGGTCGATTGAGAACAACGGGGTTGCAGCAGTTGCAGAGGTTGGCGGCGCAGAGTGGTCGAGTAAGTCACTCCTCGGTGCTTAGGAAGGAAGGGAGATCATGGGAAGTGTTTGAGAATTAACTCTAAGAATGCTCAGACTAGATCTAGTTTATCTTTGATGATATCAATGTGAGCTTTACGAGATCACTGAGCTCGGCTTCGTGTTGTTCGGGGGATGCCCGGGAAACATGAACAGGCTTCTCCTTTGGACACAAAAACTAGCAGTGGTGGTGAAGTTACTTCCTGAAGAGTTAGTGTGCCATGACAATAGTATGGAAGACAAATTGTACTCTATTGATCTCTCGATGAGTATAAACATACAACTCTATGCTTATTCACAATATGTATGTAAAATATATAAAAATATTTTTTCCAACACGTACAAAATACACTCACGCATATGCGATCTATTCATATTAACAAGATTTGCTCACACTTAAAGATATCTTCTTGTGGAGGGAATGTCTTTTCCACCATTAGTACTGTTCTTGAGAGCTGACCTGACCAGGCGAATGAAGCCATCCAAATCATAGTAACTGAACTCGATGGCTTCCTTCATGGAACGGAGCTCCTCGGCGCACGATGAGTTGCCTTTAGTAGCCGAGTCGAAGGCACGACGATATCCGGAGGACGCACCCATCGCAGCATCCACATGCTCTGCCTGCGAACCATGGAATCCAAATTGTTATCTGCAATGCTATGAGACCAAACTGTCTGCAGTAGCTTGTTGATATCGATGACACAGAGACAAATGATAGCTTCACATACTACATCGAGGAGTTGATGCACCTCAGCTACGGTCATTTGATTCTTCTCTGCGTCAACATCCAATTGCCTCTTCATGTTTTGTGTCCCATATCTATCACCTGTCGTTGAACCCAGGCGTAAATCTTGGTTGAAGAACTGGACATAGTCGGCCTTGAGAGAGAGAATGCTCCCAGTAGATGCCGCTACCTGATGGGAGATTTGACCGAAACATGAGAATTCTGAAGTGGGTCACTTCCACGCACTTGTATCCGAGAGCAGCAACCTTCATCTTTGCTTTCTTCTCGCTTGCCTCAGCGTAGTGTCTGCATTCGAGCATGCGTACAGGTCAACCCATGACTTTGACTTCAGAGTAAACACTTGAGAAATCCAAAAGGAAACAAGTGAAGCCAAATGTTATGGAGAAAGCAAACTCTGAAACTTACTTGAAAAGCCTCACTGCATCAGTATAGATGTCCAAAATATTCTTGGTTTCTGAGATGTCATCACTGGTGCAGCTCTCCAGACTACATGCTTCACTCAAAAGTTCCAGTGCTGCATCTATGTGTATCTCAGTGATCTCATCTTGATCACCATCCTGCAAAGTATAATGCTTATATCATACTATAAACCTTTAATCTATAGTGGCTGCTTTTATCATATTACATTCTTTCTTGAAATTGTTTTACAAGATGCTAAACAATCTAAAATTAAAACAAATAATTGTATTTATTTAAGACATAAATTAATGACTTGCTTTCAACCATTAAAAGCAAAAACAAGTCCATATTGATTAATGCATGTCGTAGTCTGAATCTCACAATGATTGAAAGAAATTTCTCTCTATATATATTGTCATACAAATGAATAAAATCATTAAATAAAGGATGTAAGTAAAGAATCAACCTTCTTCTGAACATGAAGATGTCTGCTGATTCTTTCCTCGCAGTTCTCCATTGCAATCGAATCGTTCTAAACCAATGATACGATGAAAAATGGAGAGATGCTTGTCTAGATTTATAGAGGATATTAGGGAGAATTATAATTTACATGGGAATTTCTATTTTATAATAACTTTATATTTAAATAAAAATTAAATAAATATATTTCTTATTATAGTATTTTAAATTAGACAATAGATAATGATCGATGAAGATGTCAAGTAGCCTAACTAGTAGAAACATGACGAAAATGAAAACATCATTTAGTAGTAAGATTCTGATATCAAATCTCATATTTATCATTTATTTTTTACCGAAAGAAAGAAAAAAAACGATAAGATAGTGAAAAATAATTAGAAAGCTAATAATAACTTATTTTTACCATACATAAAAAATTTAAATTACAAAAAAATAAAGAGTATGTGTAATGTAGCCATGCAAATAAAGAGTATTAATGTGTATTGTATCCATGTACATTAAATTTCTGGTTCTTTGGATTTAGATCCCTGTATCCAATGGTTAATCGGATTCGGATCGGGGTGGGATGGACGGATCCGAAGAAACGCAAGCCCGTTTTGAGGCGCCGGGGTTATATGCTTCGGAGTTGCGGGCAACCGGGTCGACTCGGGTGCTTGTCGGAGCCCCCTCTTCTCTCCCGTCTCCCCCCCTATTTCCCCGAGCCCTATTTCTCCGTTTCCCTCTCGGGGAGCGGCCACGGAGCTGCGGCGACAGAGCCCCGGAAGCGCGGCGGGAGCGACGTTCCGCCGTCCGCCCTAGGAGAGTTCACGGAAACACCTCTCCTTTTTCCTTGTTGGGGTGGGTGGGACTCTTTCTTGGGGTTTCTCCGGTGTTGTTTTACTCTGCGATCCTTTGTTCCTCTTCTCTTCCTTTTTCTTCTTTGAATTATCGTAAAAATCGATTCTTTTCATCCACACTACTTTGCCCCGACAGCTTGTGGATGTGGACATGATGATATATGTAGAGGAAGATTGCAGTCTTGTTAGGGCAGTCTATCTCATCTTTTGTCAATCTTTTCCTTGTTTCTCTGCTTTGGCTTCTCGTAAAAACGGATTTTTTTTTTCCCCGTGAGATTCTGTCCACCAACAGCTTCTTCTTCTTCTTGTTCTTCTTCTTCTTTTTTTTTTCTTTTCTTTTTGTTAGTATGAAGTACCTGAAGCTAGCTCCTGGCTGAAGTTTTAGCTTGAGAATATTCTCCCAGTTGATAAAGTGAGAAATCCTTTTGCCCTTTAAATTATTCAAAAGAGATATAGAAAGAGCTTTTACTCTGTTGAGATTTTGTTGTTATATACACTATACAGCAGACCCAAAGTTTGTCCGCCTGCGTCTTTGAAGATAGCAGCGGATGCCACTGTACTTTGGATTCTTTCCAAATCACATAGGGGTGAAGTGTTAGTTTATTTTAATAAAATAAAAAAAATTGAAGATAGTGCTTACGGTCTTTGGGTTCATCGTCTGATTCACATTGGAAATATATTTTGATCAAATCAACGTCAAGGTTAGCCTATTTTATTAAACTACACACATTATATAATCAAATAATCACATGATATTTTCGAGCACCATCTGATGAATCATGAATCTAACTAAATCTAAAATCAAAATTTATCCAATTAGTTTTTCCATCCCATGTGACGCTTTTTAATCCAACTCTAATCAGTGGTTCATACTTGATGATTCTCATGATTTTTCATATTTAATATAATAATCGTTCAAAGATGGATTCAAAACATTTTGATGCTTTATAGTTTGCTGTTCCATCTAATCCTTCCTGTAATTAATAATTATGGTTTTACCATTGTTTCTTATTATTCTGTAGGTATCATGTCATCAGGAAGTAAGGGAATGGCATGTGTTTACAGATATGGCATATTGGTGATCTTTCTTTCTTGGGGTGTGTTGTCTTATTAACTGTCATTCTTTTCTGTTATTTATGTTCATTTCCTCCAGTCTTTGACTAAATTTCTTTAATGATGTTGACACATTCATGCGCTTAGTCTAATTGTATGTATGAGTGTTGCACTTGTTCATCGCATGCCACTTCATTATCTTTCATTATGCATTATTTCCTGAAGTTTATTGGACAGTAATATTCCACTATATTGTCTTGCCTGTTGCAAGTTAAGCTGGATTCAACTGAAGGGAGGTATCATATGCTTTATACCTATTTGGACTCTTCTGCAGTATGACATGCATTGCACAGGACCCTTTTTGTATATATTTTCAAAATTTTCAGAGGAAGGTATTGGAGTAGCCAGAAATATTTAGGCCTTTTATATGTTGGTGAATGTATCTTAAATGCTTCCCTGACTTTGCAAGTGATACAACGAAATATTAATATTAACGATAACATCCACAATCTATCAAATTTGATTTTTCTTTGCTTGAGATTTTTATTTAACAAATCATCAGTATTTTGATTTCTTGATGAATAATTCATGATTTGCCTCTGTACTGACTAATGAGTATTGAAATTTGTACGTGTTGCTAGTATCAGCTTCATTACTTGTGTCTTCTAGTGAAGATGATTATTTCCGCTGTGAAAGTGTCGTAAGAAATTGGGCAGATGCTTCAAGTGAAAGAGGAATAAAAGAAGATGAATTAACACTAAAGGATATACTATTTTTTCTGCATGTTCCGAGAACTGGGGGACGGACATACTTCCATTGGTCAGTGCCTTTACTTCTCTTTTATTGGTATCTTGGTTCATATCATACATTGGCTTTTACTGAGTTGTGTTTCTGATATTCATTTAATTGCTTACAGCTTTTTGAGAAAAATTTATACGAGTGCTCAAGAATGCCCACGTTCCTATGACAAATTACGATTTGATCCAAGGTAGTTCTCCTTTTCCCATGGTAATTTAAGCTTTAATTGACATTTAATAGCTACAGGAAGCCAAACTCTGTCATAAAAACATTTAATTATTGTTTTGCAACAGTAACCAACAAGCTTTCTTACTGCTTTACTTGTGAGCTTCATGGAATAGTCTGAATTAAAATACGAAAAATCTGATTCTGCAGAATACATAAGCAAGTACTTGCAGGAAGCATCATTGTGGATCATCTTTGAAGAACAACAAACTATGGATGTTCTTAACTTACTGATTGAGTTTATGATTGCATGATGTTAGTTACTCAGGATGACAAAAGGGACAAAATTTGTCTGAAAATCAGCTGTAATTAAAGTTGGCCATACAGACTCACAAGAATTGTCCTTGATGTATTAAGTGGTATATATATTGCAATGGGGTGATGAAGCATAAAAAGAGCATCCATTTGAAGATGTTTTCAGTAGAAACTGGTAAAAAAAAAAGAGTTGGTATGAGGCTTCACTATGGAATAATGAAAAGACTCTTTTATGGATATCTTTAAGACACCACAATGTTTAGAGTGTAGAAAGTGAAGGAATTGACTGAATGTATAGAAGTAGTTACTAAGGAATTTAAGGAACCTGTAATAACAGCTGAAATCAGTGATCCATAATATAGCCTAGGACTTGGTGTGAGTCATGCTTCTTAGGAAAAGAAAAGCATTCAATGTAGGAAAATTAAGTATGATGAGGCCAGTTTGGAGTAGGATTTTTGCTAGAGCTGTTGAGCGGTATGATTTCAGTCATTCATTATCATGGTTCTGAACACATTCCAATGAACATGCTTTTATCTCAATGCTGTAGTTAACTAGTTATTCACCATTGTTTTAAGTGGAACACCTTAATTTTGAGCAGGATGGAAATTTGAGTTGCCAAATTGCAGGAAAGTGTCAATTTAGAATAGGTCAAACATATCAATGTAGTGAGACATCTTTAATGGTTCTATTATGTACAATCTAGAATGGAAAGCAAAATATTAGCTGTAGTAGGTATTTGTGACAATATAATTTGTCAAAATCTCAGCAGCAAGGCAACTGTTCATTTTCCTGTGTGTTCAAATTGTTTCATGGCAAACATTTTGTAGGATAAGTTAAATATGCTGTTTTTATCTTCTTCTTTTTTCTGGTGAAACTCAACAAAGTGGTTTGCAAATTTAAAAATGAGCTCTGGATACCTCTTCTCTCATGGTTCTATTAAGTTTCTGAGTATGTTGGAAATAATTTTATGAACATTAAGATTATTAAACTTAGAAACGGCTTTTAGATAATATGTTTTATTTATCTTGATATTTTTTAGCACTGATAAGCTGAATTTGGTGGTCTAGCAAACCCAATTGCAGATTGGTGGTTACTCATGATGACTATAGTTTGATGTCCAAACTGCCCAAGGACATGACCTCAGTGGTAACAATTTTGAGAGATCCAGTTGATCGTGTGTTCAGCACGTATGAATTTTCTGTGGAGGTTGCAGCTAGATTTCTTGTGCATCCAAATTTGACTTCAGTAGCCCAGATGTCTAGACGAATACGCCCAAAATCTCGTGCTGTTAGTACATTGGATATATGGCCTTGGAAGTATTTGGTTCCTTGGATGAGAGGGGACTTATTTGCACGGGTGTGTATTCTTTACCCATTGGTGCCTATATTTACCTATCTTGGCTTATGATAGTATGCTTCTTTGTTCACCTTGTTTTTACTGTCATGCACAAAAATAAGCTACATAACTACCAAATACTCGAGTAGCTTTCTATATTGGTCTTGGCTGGTCAGAGGCGCAGATGAGGTCGATGAGATGACTCAGCTGCGGTGTCAGTTTTGTGATGCAACCTGGTGGTTAGATTATCTTACTTCATTAAGATAGATCTAGTATGAGTCATAAATTATAAATTCTAAAATTACAAAAAATAAGAATGGAGTTGGATGCATGAAAATATTTGTCTGTAAGAGGGCAAACACTTTATCTAGAATTTTGTAAATTTAAACACAAACATTATATATATATATATATATATATATATATATATATATATACTTTAAATACAAAAATGTAATCGCTCTATTTTTAAATTTTTATCAATATACAAGTAAATCATATAAGTTGTATGTCTTTGTGACATCATTGTTTGGAGGCACAAATCTATATTCATGTTTCTTTGCAGTTTTTTTTTTATTTTTTCCATGATACCAAGTGGTAGGGGTTGGTGTCCCATGTAGCAAGGATTTAGATCTTGGTCTGATATTGATTTGAATAATTTATCATATATAAGGTACTGGTATGCAGGGCATCATATCAACCTATATAGCTCGGCAGCACCCAAAAAAATAAAAAATTAGTATCGATGGGTATTGGATCATATGGTCCAATATTGGTCCTTGGTTAAACTAGTAAGTAAGCATTGATCAATACACATTATATCAACTGGTAGTTGAAATCATGCTGCCCAGTATGCTGATACATTGATTTTGTCAAAACTAGTCTCAAACTGAGATTTAAATCCTTGCTTCACACCATCTTATCAGTCGTAATAGTTGAAATCATGCTGATACATCGATTTTGTCAAAACTAGTCTCAAACTGAGATTTAAATCCTTGCTTCACACCATCTTATCAGTCTTAATATTGTGTGAGATACTATAAACTGATCATATTTATAAATATGTAGGAATTAAAATGGTCAACATAAGCCGAATATTGAAATAAATTACCATGCTGATTCTAGACGTGAAACGGTTAACAAGACTATATGTTAGACCAAATGGTGCCAACAAACCTAATGTCAGTTAATGTTGTAGATGGGTTTCATGGAGCTTTAACTTATATTTCTTCTTCACCTCTGTATGCTTGCCTGAAAATCTCTCTCACCAATTGTAGTCAAATGTTGTACAGAGGGATGCTAGAGAACTTGGGAGACTTAGAAAGACTCAAGAATTCAGTAACCCATATGACATGGAAGACATGGTTATGCCCTTACATGAGTTCATCAATGACCCTATAGCTCATGACATCATTCACAATGGAGCTACTTTCCAGGTGTGATGCTGTAATACGTATCTGCTGGCAGCATTCTAATCTTTGCTTGCTGTTCTTGTATTTTTTTTTTCTTTGTAGGATGTCCTGCAGTGATGCTTCTTCAACTGGGCATTGTTTCTGCTCATGAAAAAAAGTATTCATGTGTTTGTTCTCTCTACAAATGATATGTTATTTTCTTATTTATATTTAGTTATTATTTTTATTGCATATATAGGTAACCTGAAGATGTTGCCTTTCTGAAAAACGAAGAACTTCAGGAATTAATAGAGATTAGATTGGCTGAACTTGAATTCCTTTTGTGCTGGAATTGAAGGGACTTCGTGGCAATGCAAATAGACAGGCTTATTGGTGTTATTTGAGTTTCCTAAATGGTTTGGAGCATGTTATATATAGGTTTCAACCTTAGAGCACAAAATTGGTAAAGAATGGACTTATTAGAAAGAGAATGGCAATTTTTACCACCTGTTCTGTAAAGAAAAAGAAAAAAATACTACTTATTAGCTTCTTACTCATTCAGAAGCATAACATTGTTGTTCTGGTAGCCCTTTGACAGTTTTTGAAGGTGGTAGCTTGATCCCGTCTACTGAATTAAAAATGACGGTTTACCCTCATTTATGATTTAACTATTTACTTTCAGATAGAGATTCCAAGCAAATTTGTTTCTTTTTTTTTGTCATATTTACGTATTAGTAGGTGAAGCTTCCATTCCATCAACATTGAGCCAGTTGATTGATTAAGCCATTAATTATGATCTTTGTCTCTCTTTTTTTTATTTGCTCCTCGCGTTTGCTTTTTTTGTTTTTAAAGTATAACTGATCTTTACGTCTCAAGATGTCTGCCTTTTTGCTTTTAGTTCTCGTAAGAGTTATGTGTACTCTGTGATATGTGCTCAATATTCAACTGTAATGTTATTTTTTTGTTCCAAATACGTCCTGGAATGCCATTCAGGTAACAGTGTAGGGCATCCACACAGTACCACTAACTGGATGAGGGACATTACCTCTGTGAATTTAATTTTTTGATATGATAATATAATGTGATCATTGGTCATGAGGGTTGTACGGTACAGATTTTGTTAATACAGTGGTTTCAAATGTCAGGTAGCAGGACTAACAAACAACTCATATGCTGTAGAATCACATCATGTGCGTAGTTGTGTAAGGAAGCACCCAGAACTTGGCCATTTTGTACTAGAGGTCGCGAAGGTGCATTTAATGAGACCTGATATCATTGTTATTATGATTTGTATGCATCAATCTTTGTTTTTACTGGTAGTCACAGCTACTTAATGCTACAGTATAGGTTGGATCATATGCTATATGTTGGTCTCACTGAAGAGCACAGGAAATCTGCTACCATGTTTGCCAAACTGGTTGGAGCACAAGTACTTTCCCAGTCTGAAGCCTTGAATTCTACCTTCAAGCAGGAAACATCCAACCAAACTGGTACACCTGAAACTTGATTTTTTATATTTAGTCATGGAGTATCACAATTTTCGTATTTATGTCTATATGCTCTGTGCTTTTATGGTGCTAATCATATATGCTAGATGAATGCTATTGTTTATGAGCACAATTAAGTGACATGAGAATTAGAAGTTGGAATTCCAATCAGTACAAGGGATATTCCTTGGGGATGTAACAACCTGTCTATGATGAGTCCTTTCTCCCCTATCTGAACACTGCTTTAAATTTATATAATGGCAAATAACAGTGACAACACAGTAAATAATATTCAAATCAACCATTACTATTCAGGTATTCCATTTTTATGAGAGATTTAATTTTGATAAATAGGAAAACTATAACTGCAATTGTTCACTGCTACAATGGTTAAATGACTATTAGTGCTTGGTTGAATTTAACACCAATGAGAGACAGTTCGAGGTGTTGAGGCTTTTTCCTTTTTCGTCTGGTTGTCAACCATAGTGTGGCAGAGATGGAATATTTGATTTGAAATCAGCACAGACCATATCCCTGTACATGTGCCACCTGACACAAGTCAGAATAGGTTGCACTTGTCATCCATGCTTGAGAATGCTTATAGTCAACAGTTTTTACATTAAATGAGTCCAGAAGGACAAAAATACATGGAATTCTTATACAGTTTAACCTTCTTTACAGAACCAAGCTCCTCTTTTTCAGATTCTGAAGCTGATGGTTTAAACCAGATTGAGGTAATTCTAGATAGTCTTTTTATGAAGCATGACAATTCATGATCTTTTTACATCCTTCTTTTCTTGTGATAGGGTAGCACC
The DNA here is from genome assembly GCA_004837865.1 of Musa balbisiana. Lineage (NCBI taxonomy): Eukaryota > Viridiplantae > Streptophyta > Magnoliopsida > Zingiberales > Musaceae > Musa > Musa balbisiana. Next base: position 7,663,809 of record CM017191.1, on the reverse strand, counting down.
AACAATCAAAGTGACAGTGAAGTTCCTTCTTCAACTCATGTTGAACCTGCAAGAGAGAATGTAATAGTACTTTGAAAGTTCATTTTGTATAAAATTTTCCTCATACCCTTGTTATTATAAATATCAAGCTGATATCTTTTTGTTAATTCTGCCAATACAATGATAGTTCTTTATCTTTGTTGGCATTTGGTATTTATTCTGCTAGTTTGAGTAATATATTCACCGTTGTCAGATGACAGTTGGAAGGTTGATGGAGATCTATGAAACATGCATTTCCAGTTTACGAAAAACCCAGGCATCTCGCCGGACTCTGTCTCTTAAAAGAGTTGCTCCTGCTAACTTCTCAAAAAAGGTAGGTTGTTGGATACCATAGGAAGTTATGAATCATGATTTTGTGCTTTAAGCTTGCATATGTTTATTTTATTTAACTTACTGGATATTGGTTTAAGTGCCTAGGAATTGACATGATGTAGAAGGTCAGGTGCCAAGAGCAGTCAGTCTGGTTGTCTTAACCTATCAAAATTATTTACAATGTCATAAGTGTTCTTTTCTAGGAAGCTGAGAGCTATATGACTAGCACTGGCATAGGTGTCATGGTAGTTTTATGCATGGTGCCTTGGCTATTATGTGCCAGAAAACCTGGTTGAAAATGACATTTTATCTTCTTGCTCTGTCTCCTTTCTTTGTACATTATGTCAATTATGTTACCGCGTAAAAGTGGGATCTTGATTTAGCAAATAGGTCATGGAGTTGACTCGAGTATCCTTATACATTTCTAACTCTATTCTTTTTCCCTACGGTGCTTGGACTTGGCAGAGAAGACATCATACTCGTCAATTTAACATGACACAGGTTTTCATATGGGATTTGAGTTGGATCCTATTGAAGCCTAAGAAGAACAAACATGGACATAGAATAGGGAGATGACAAGACGTAGATACGACAAGGACACATGTATTTTTTAATATATATAAAATATTCAATTAATATAAGTTTTAAAATATTTATATTTAAATTTTATAAATTCTGCAATGTGAATAAATAAATATCATCATACAAGTTGAAAAAAATTAAAATCATTTAAATGTAAGTATCTAAAATAAGGGTTGAATACATCAAATAATATTTAACAATCTCCAGATATAATTGTTATATGTTTCCTTGTGATAATCTCTAAATTTCTTTCTAGATTTTTTTTCTTGCGAGGTCGATGATCCATCTTTATGCAGAATCCGAAGTAGATGGCCCTCGTGAGGATCGTGAGTGCAACACTGCATGCGAGGGCTATGTGCCGAAGCATGCAAAAGAGAAGTGGAAGTGCTGTCGTGGCCCACAAATAGAAATGAAAATAAATAAAGAAAGACACGACTGGACATGTGTGACGTGTCCGGCCATGTCGATGATGTATATGTGTTTTGACACATGTTGAACATGGACACGTCTATCAAAAGCACGTGCCCATGCTTCTTAGGTTGGAGCTAGCCAAAAAGCAGCTCGTCATTGTCCAGAGTTGTTTGACTTATGATCTTCCTAATTATTCTGCCTGAATCTGAACGCTAGGGAAGAATGAGAGAATGATTGGGAATGACGAGAAAATGAGGAAGTAAAAGAAGCATACTTAGCTTGTTGCATGCCCCCATCACCCATATCTAGCTGATTGTCAATTGATGTCATTTTTTCTGTTGGCATTGCAGCTACTGTCCGTGTTCAGACTGGTTTGAACCGAATTGTTAAGGATCAAATTGAACTTAGCTGAACTAAGGTAGGTTCGAATCGGAACTGATTCGGACCTACCCAACTGAACGTGTTCAAAACTGGTTAATCCGGTTAGTTGGTTTATAATTTCAAGCAATTCTTTAAAAATATATATTTTAAATGAATCAGTTTGCTTCGTCGATGAACCGAACCAGAATTTTGGTCCAATTAGGCCAACATAACAAGATATGTAAAATTGGGCCCATGTCATTTGTGAAATTGTGGCATTGAAATTGAGCCAACATCGCTATTGTATCCATAGTTTAATCACCAATTTGTGGAACCCAAGTACTCAAGGGCGTACCCAGTACACAAGGCTCCCGCCAATATGGGGTCTGGGGAGGGTCATTGTATACAGCTTTACCTTTAAGTATTCAAAGAGGTTGTTTCCGCGACTCGAACCCTAGTCTTCCAAGTCATAAAGGAGCAACCTTACCATCGTACCAAGGTTTACCTCAAACCCAAGTACCCTAGGAATTTTGTAAAATCGATTTGGTTCGAACCGTTAACCAAATTGAAGAAGAGTACCTTGAATTGGGACCGTTTATAGCCCTTCAAAACGAAACTATTGATGAACTGATTTGGGTTCAATTCAGTTGTTTGGTTCGGTTTTAACACCCCTAATAAAAAGATATTGAAGGAAAAGGGAGGGAGACAATAGGAAGAAAGTATTTGACGCATTATTGAGGGGATTCCCAATATCTGAAAATAAAGAAAAAAGATAAGAGAAAACAAAAGAAATGGTTTGAAAAATAGTTTGAGCCAATGTTGTCAAAGGTGTTAGGCACTAATTGGCTAAAAGGTGTCGTGGTTCTAAAATGAGTGAGGCATAGGGGCTCGTCTAGGTGATTGCTTGAGTGAACCTAGACGCTCACTAGTATAAAAATATATATTTAAGGAAAAACTAATTAGTAGATTAAAATTTAAATAATATATGAGTTTCATATCATTTCATATTAAAAAATATTATCACTAAAACCTCAAATTACATATATTTAACCATATGTAAAGCAAGGTTATGATACTGTTCAACATGGTTCAGTATGGTACATGATAGATTGAGTAGTATGTCTGATATATACCATCTGTGACAGGCTGACAATTTCTTTCTTTTATTTTTGTCAGCTTTTGTAGGTTTTTACCAAAACTCGATATGTATCGATATACCGACACTCGGTTCATCGGTCTGGACAAGTATGGTACCCTACCAAAAAAAGAAATTGTGAATCTTGGTATACAGTATTATAACTCTCAATCATCCAAATCCAACAACAAAAATAACAAAACAAAAGAAGAGTAACATTTGTCAGTCCAAAACTCATTTTGAAATATATAAAATAATGAATGGGTATTCAAAAATATTGATTGTTTCTATTTGTTAACATTTTAATTTGTAATCATATTATAGTATCCTTAACTTGAATAGTAACCGTGTTTGACACTAAGATCTATATTTGCATCTGATATCAGTACCTGGGTCCAAATAACTGTTTTTTCTTTCTATATTTTCAATTTATTTTGATCATCTCCTATTATTACGCTGTGTATTTATGATGATTAGTTTCATTAGAATCAAGATTATTATGTTTTATGTTGATACTTTTCGTGAATTCGTGATAGGTTATGTTGCAAACCAGCATATTCCTGTGCTCCTATGCACTCCTTTAATTTCCTTCTTGGTTTGTTTTATTATTCACACCACTGCAAAAGTGAGATAATATACATCATATGGTAACCAACCAGGAAATTGGATTTTTCAGGCACGCCTATCTGTTCCTGCAACAATTCTGCAGCAAATCCAATATCTGAACAGTCTTGATGTGGAACTTTACAAACATGCTCAAAATATATTCATACGGCGGGAGAAACATATCATGCAAAGTGCTGAAATTTTCATTCAGCCAGAGGTATTTATCTGAACAGTCTTGATATAGAACTATACATACATGCTCAAATCTTAGTCCTTCAAAATTCCTTTTCCAGATGCCTTGCTTTGCAAAGAAAGTAGACTTAAAAAGTTTGTCTTACTCCATAAAATCTCTTATTTATCTGTAACAGAAGATTCAATATAGTTAAAGGTGGTGATTGTCAGTATAGCTTTGACTTTCAGCAAGCGATGAATTGCATTCTGGTTTACTACATGAAGTTTTTTAATTTTAACTGGAAAAACACCATATACGATTATCATGCTTTTGTGGCCCATATGAAGATGTCAAATTCAGATTAGTGCTTATAATATCGGCCTATCCAATTATTGTTCCAGCTATTCATTGGTTTGTCATTGTTTGAGTAGTTCTTCAAATATTCCTACCACTAATAAAATATTGTGAGCAGCATTGGTTGGCTTTGCTGTAAGCTTGTAATCCCAACTCTCGGTTTGTTGTTACTTCTACATGCTTGTCCGCTGCTTAGAGTGCCGATATTGCAACTGAATCAATCTTGGACTTTTGATGAACTGCTTTCTTGGATGTCTGTAACTTCACTCGCCCAAATGGTGTTCTGAAACTTGTGCTTGTTTGCTGCTAGTTCTTTCTTCTTGATCTTATGTATCGAAATGTTCTCTGTGCCAAAAAAATATGAATCTACATTTTTTCAGTCTGGCTCAAGCTCACATTGCAACTTTTCATCGATGCTGCAGGACCTGCAGGCAGAAGCTTGTGGCAGCTCATATGGATGCCCACCATGGAAATCACTCTTAGTCATTGCATTACTGGCGATTGTTGTTCTTATCACACTGTTTGTATTGACAGGGAGAAGGACGAACAAAGTAAAGAAATGATGATAGGATGACAAACTGTGTAATCTTCTCAAGCACAAGTCGGATTGGTTGGTGTGAAGTTTTGTGAATGCTGAAACGACTTCTGCTGCAGAAAAAGATTATAGAATGCAAAAGAAGAAAAGAAACGACAGAGCTCAATAAATTCTACATCAGATATTATTTGTTGGTCTCGTTATTGTGTTAGATCTCCATTGTGGACAGCTCGTCTCCTTTTCCGTGTTCTTGTTCTTCCACTTCCAAAAGGAAGTTGGAGTAAATCCCAGCTTTGTTCACTCAAGTCAGGATTCATTCAAATGGAGCTGTCCGATATATAATTTGTTAAACGAGTCAGTTTGATATATGGTGATTCGATGTTTCGATTTGTTTAAAACAACAATGAAATCATTAGTCCTAATTATATAATTTATTTGGGATTGATTGCACATTAAGATTTATAAGAAGTCATATTAAATTTAGAATTCTTAACTTTTTATTTATACTTTTTATTAAAGATTTTATTTTATTTTATCTCTTCTCAGATAATTAAGTATATACATATACTTTTTAAACGATTTTTTCTCGATTGATAAGATTTATCAAAGTGATACTTATTGCTCACGAATAAATTTTGTTTATCCTTATTTAAGTTCAGAGCAACACATCAAATTCTACATACAGAAGAAATTACTCGAGAGTTGCATTAGTAAACATATCGACACAGATTTACTTGGTGTTGGTTTTGCTGAAACAATCTTGCTGAGGCGGATGGCTACAACAAGCAACACCGGATGAGACGACAAGAACCAGTACAACAAGTGTCGTCGTCACCATCCTAATCTGAAGGTTGACAACCCAGAAGAAACTTATTCCAGCACTGGTTGATGAATTCCAGGTGAAATGTCATGGTCATATCAGCCTGTAAGAGAATGAACACAGGAAAACAAAAAGGATACACTGCCGGTTGCAAAAAAATAAAAGAGGAGAAAAGATGGAAGCCACTCCACAAGTAGGCCGATTAATTACTGTGAATACACTCCTACATCAACATGCAACAAACAAAATTATCCACCCGGTGAACACGAGTCGAAGGAACTGTGATCTGCTACACCGAGACATCAACAAGAATACATAGATCGCGAGCATAACCACTTATGCAGAAGAATGCAAGTCTTTGATCCCCAAATAGCACACACCTTTGATAGCTGACTGATCATTCTTCAATTTTATTAGTAAAGCAAACCAAATCCATCCTTCAGAAACTACTTTTACATTATAATTTCTCACCACCAAAGGAGGAAGAAGGAAACAAACGTATCACCCAGGAAGGAGAAATAGTCCACAATCACATAAAGGATGGATGCTAGTCTCATATCCAACTTAACAACCAAGTAGAAGGATTCAATGAATTTCTTTGATTTGGCATGTGTTCAATCACACTTCATGGAAAATGTCAGCGAGTAGTGAAACTCAAAACATTTATCTCTATGACTCCTAACACAGATGACAGCAATGAAAGAAGTTGGGAAAGAGTTCAGTCTGAAAGAACACAAAATTTATGATGTGATAGGCACATCTCTGAGCAAGCTACATGAACATTCTTATCGTTGGTAAAATCTCCAAACCTATGTAAACTAACTTTTCATATAATTTATGTTTCATCCAGTCTAGACATCCGGATCTAAAAGCAATAGCAGCTCTTTATGAACTAACGAGCGATAAATAAGGACTGTTTGTTTATCAACCAAAAAATGGAAATCATAGTTACATGACATCTGACCCTGCAAGGGTGGGATACTAGCCAGCCAGCATGTTTCAGTGACTACCGAGTTTTACTTTTTTGTGAGTATTTTTCGTTGGGGCTGAAACAGATGCAACAAACTGCAAAGAGGAAAAATCAAAATCCTTAGCCGTAACTTTATCAACAACTTAAAAAATTTTGTGCTTGGGAAAGAGACCAATGGTCTGAAATCGTCCCACATTCCAAGAGCTTCCAATTTCGTTGCCCATAGGCTTGCTAGTAGGGGTAAGGGCTTCAGGGCAATTATATAGGTGGGATAACTCCACCGAATTCTGTAGCTTGAGCTTGGTTAATTACCTGAACGAATGAGATTTAGATTTTCTTTTTTAATTTTTTTTGAAAAATTACCTTGACAGCTTGGTAACCATATTCTTTTTCAGCTAGGCTTGCATCTCAAGGATTCTTGCAAATGACATCTGTGTATCCATGTTTAAAGCCAAATATAGAGGAATCCAACATTTGATGAGTGAGAACACATGCAGAATTAGATGAAGATGTAGACAAATATTATATGATGCAAAGTTTCAACCACAGAGAACACACCCAATACAACAAATTTCCGATGTAATACAAGATCAATGGGAGAAAGAAAAACTGACACATAAATATCAACTGAAGTACAATAGTAGTAAGCTGCAAACGACACCTATCAAGGCATGAAAATACAAAAGAACTGATGACCAATTTTATTTCCTCAAGATGGAGGCAACAACAATGAAATGGCAGAATAGTACAGTGTGAAGCTAACAAAAATAAAGAGTTTAAAAAGAAACCTAAGAACATGCAGATACATCATATTATTATGTGTGGTTGTACTGCATGATCCATGTGAACACTCTCATGCTAAAAGATAATTTGGAAGAAGTTAAAATTTTTGGTTTTGAAATGAGATCAGGGAAAAGCTAGAAGATGAAAGAAAGAGAGTTACATAGAAGAGAGTGTTCTACTAAATCCTGAGTAAAATCTGAAATTTCAAAAAGGCAGAAATTACCCTGGCAGAATCAGTTATTTATGCCCTTTGACCAACCAATCTTGCATATCCTCCTAATGCCAGAAGATATGCAGCAATTCTTCAGATACTCAGCAGCCCATCACAGCACAGTTATACACAAAGCTTCCACAGTGCTTGCTGGCAATCATATTCCACTCTGGAGGCCCATCTCTCGGTGTCCATGAATTGAGTTCAATCATCCCACCCCCAAGAACTCGTGGTCCACCAATTACTATGAGCCGTTCACCACAAGCCCGAAATGCTAGGCCCCAACCATTTACTGAATCTGGCCTCTCGGGCAATCTTCCCAAAGTGATCCAAGAGTTACTCGGCTTGTCATACTTCCTAACCTCCTTTTCCGCATAGTCAGCTGCATATAGCTCATTATTAACTACTGCAACAAGTGGAGGTGCACCACTCGGGCCATTGAGCCCCAGGGACATATTTGGAATGACCCTCCAAGTGCCTTTCTTCATATCATATTCTTCCCCACATGTCAGCAATTTTGTAGGGCTAGACATTCCTCCGATGACATAGAACTTGTTGTCCATGAAGACACCTGAGCACATCTTCCTTGCTTCATTCATGCTAGGAAGAGACACCCAATTTTGTGTTTCAGAATTGTAAAGCTCTGCAGAACTCAATATAGTACCTCGAGCATCTATGCCACCGGCTACAATAGCTCTCTCTCCAAAGCTGGCAGATCCAAATAAGCACCTAGGGGAGTTCATTTCAACACCTTGGGACCAAGAATTTGTTAAAATACTATACCTCAGTATTATATGGGAAATACGAGATGTATAGTCCCTTCCGAAAACAAGGAGCTCCGTGCCCACAGCCAATGATTCCTTATCCGAGCGCATGAAGAAATCATTCGGGGGCATTCTTGGAAGGTTGATCCAGCGACCACAATACGGATCGTATGCTTCCCACTCATTTATGTTGCAGGAGAAGTAAATCCAGTGCTCGATGATCCCATCATGCCGCCGCAGCTTGTAGAGGTCACCAGATCGTATCAGGGAATTAAAAGCCCGGTTGAGGGATGCAAGGGTGCCATAGTCGGATCGAGAGCATTGAATCAGACACTTGATAGACATGTCACGGCCAATTTGGCCGATAAGAGAGTTTGTATCAGAAAACTGGTTATCATCATCGCTTGGACAACAGGATTCATCAAGAGATGAGGGAGGCTCTTGGAGCTCCGTGGACTTGGACCTCTTCACTTTAGCAGCTTCTTCTAGCTCTAAAGGTTCTACAGATGGAGCGCGCTTGGTGGTCGTGATCTCAAGGAGATGGTAGGTCATGTAAACCCACTTGGATTCTTGTTCGCGGGAACTTGACAATGCTCTCGTGATCAAACACGACTTCCTATCTAACATACCCTTGAGCCACGCCAAATCCAGCCCCTTACTTCGATTGAGTTGCAGCCATCTATTTCCTTCTAAAAGCTGCGAGCAAGTAATTTGCTGGAGAGTTAAATGAAAGAACAAAAAGATCAGCAAAATGACATGTACAAAACACAAATCTTGATATAACCATAGAGAAGAGGGAAGAAAAAGAGGGAACTTTGTTGATGAAAACAAATCATGCTGGCTATTTTGCCGATCAAATTTAATCATCAGAAACACAGAAACTGTCTTCGAAAACAAAGAAGAAAAATCAGAAAACCAGAAATCCCAAAGAAGAAGATCGAATCTCAAGGAACCCGTGGATCAGGTCACAATCGCCGAACTGCCGCACAAGAAAAATGCAATCTTTCATCAAATTCGATCGATCTAACGAAGTTTATCAAGGAACAACGACGGTTGCACACCAAGAAAGGGAAATTGAAGAGTCAAACCCTAGCACGGACGATACCGGGCACAGATCCCCCAATTTCCATAAAAGAACACCAAAGTTTCCATTTTTCCTCTTCCCTTATCCCAGCGATGGAAAGATCTGCCACCAAAATTCCGCAACAAGACCTCGAAGAAGATTACCATATCCGGCCCCAAAATCCCTTTTCTCCGCTAGTTTTAGCGAGCGGGGTGCAGGAAGCAACACGGAGAGACGAAAAGGAGAGATTTTGGACTTACATGTGCATTAGCAGCGAGGAGGAGGAGAAGATGAAGCTCGTATTGAGAACCCAAAGGAAGGAGAAAATAAAAAAAGGATCGAAACCGATGCCGACGTTGCTCTCCCTCCCTCTCTCTCTCTCTCCCTCTCTCCTTACTTTCTTTCGCGCTCCTCCTCCTCCTCCTCGTAGTTATCTTCGTCTTCTTCTTCGATTCGTCCTTGCAATCGTGGGGTGCTCAAAGTTCATAGCGCTCCGTGTGCTTCGGGCTTTGCGAGCAGCTCATTCTTTTCCCTTCCTTTTTTGGCCCCCCCAACCCTCACCCGCACCGCCCCTTTTATTGTCTCCCACGCCCTTCTTTCTTTCCCCTCTCTCTCTCTCTCTCTCTCTCTCTCTCTCTCTCTCTCTCTCTCTATTTATTTATTTATTTATTTTTCTAATATTTATTTCTTAAAAATATTCACAGTGCAAAAAACCATTTCTAATTAACCAAAATTTTCTCTTTTAATATCTTTTCTCTCCCTTTATTTGATTAAAATTTCACCAAAATTATTTATTCTTAACAAAGAAAATTCTGGCGTTTGATTGTTGACTTTTTCCTCAACATAAATATTAAATGATAATAATAATAATAATAATAATAATAATAATAATTTTCACCAAAATAATAATATGAAGAGGGATTCAAAAAAGAAATAAAAATAGCTTTCTTTCTTTTATTTAAAAGAAAGAAATATTTTCTCACTTCTTTCTCGTCTTCCTCTCATGCATCGAGCAATGGAAAGAAACCGATCGTGTCTTCAAAACCAGCATTTTCCTTGGAGATTGAGGACCAGATATAGCAATGTCCTTATCCTTTCGGGTGCACAGTATGGTTTCATCCGATCGCAATGATCACGGAGGACCCAAAACTTAGACGATAAGGTGATGACCAAACTTTCATGATGCTGAATTATTGATCGAATTACAGGTGGAATCCAATTTCGTGTTCAACTACTTGTGTTGCCAGGAGAACTCGGTTCTTGCGACCATTTGCATGAGTTGACGTTGGACTTTGAGATGTCTTCGGGATGGATCCTTTCAACCTAACTTTTTGTAGGTATGATGCGATCTGAACGAGTAGAAGAACTCTTCGTCTGACCCATCGACACACAAGTCAAATTTTTTGATGAGCATGTGTTGGGAGTGTTTCTACTCCAATATTCTGTGTCGGAACGCATCGCAGAGAGAAAAGGGGTCGAAGGATTGGAGTGGTATACAAACATGATTAATCTGACGATGGAATGAATCGCCAAATGTGTAAAGAACACAAATGACGTTGGTGCTGACTGCAAGCGTCAGTCAGGATCAAAGCAGAGAAAACTACAAGGCATGCAGCAAGCAAGCAAGCAGATAAGGATGACCGAGTTCCGTCTGCTGCTGGATTTGTTGGACCGAGAGGATGATGGATGGAAGGAGAACTGCAGTTCGTTCCATGTTTCTTCCTCACGAATCGCAAGCTGGGGTTGGTCAAATCCAGAGAAGATGAAAAGGAGAGAGAAAGAGAGAAGGCCGCAAACATGTTCATGTGGCCAATGCATATCCACACAGTGATTCAAGGCAAACTTGTGCAGCTCAGCAACTGCTTTGCTTCAGAGCACAAACAAAGACAGGCACGAATGCGGAGAGAGAAGCCGAAGAGGGACACCATGACAGCAACATATGGCCAATGCATGTGGTTCCAATATCACCTCTTTCCATGAGACTCGTGTACCTCAGAAAAGTCCCACTAATGGAGCATCTAAAGCCCTAAGAATTCTCCTTTCGGGAAAGACACTACTGCAATGCAATGATCCTGGACTGGTTGGAACCCGTCGTCATCAGCTCGATTCCCTTCACTCATCAAAAGTCGGCATTACGCGTACGCAGGAATCGAGTTCTCCAACAACACGATGCGGGATTCCCATGCATTACTCCCATCTCTTCTTCATTGGCTTATCACGCAGAACTATGACCAGTACTCCATGATCGATCGACCGCTTCGCTTTCCAGTTCTTGGCAAGCACGAGATAGACTGATGCCTGCAACACTTGGCATCATAAGATCCTTCCTTCATCTTCTTCTCGATGACTGTTCCTTCCTTCACCTCCATCCCACATAAAAGACAACTACTAATAAAGAAGAAGCACTGATGAGCTTGCGGAGGGCATGACAACTGCTAAGCAGAAGAAGAATGTCCTTCCCGGTGGGTGCATGCAGACTGTGGCCAATAGGTTGCCGAAACCTCGTTTGCCGAGAACAAGCTGAGCTATTACGATATGATTCATGTTTTACTTCATCTCAAGGGTTTTGCTTCGGGAGAGAGAGAGAGAGAGGCATTTTCGGGCGGATAACGACGACTTGTCGCCGCACGCCAGCGAGTGGGAAGGCTGCTGCGAAATGTTACGGGCACAGAAAGCAATTCCTCTCTTATCCGTTCTGTTTTCTGTTTCTTGTTTCGGTTACCGACCACTCTTTTGCCCTCAATTGTTTGCCTTGTTTTCTGCAACAAGCAACCAACCAACCGCAGTGTTGCGCCAACAAGAACACGAGAATATGTACTGTAATGGCAAAGACAGTTATTCTCTTTAAAATGAGATATATTATGTACTGTGTTTAAATTATATATATATACATAATAATAATTATCTATTTGAAGTGTTTGAATGAATCAAATAAAAATCATGATGACAATAATAAGAGATAATAGAGAAGAAGAATACGGTGATAAAAGGAAGAATGATAAAGACGACAACAATGAGAAAACAAAGAATCTAATTTATCACGAGTTTGATATGCTATCATTTTCATTTAGGAGTAGATTTATAAGTTCATAAATTTCATTCTCCCTTAATATAACTTTTAATTTTTGCTTGACCAAATTTAAATTGATATTAGGATTTTAATTAGCCACTAAAAGAAATTTAATGCCACCGATAAATATGGATATCAACATCGCAAAGTGACATGACTCTGTGCCTAACTCAATCACATCCTTTTCTCGCATCTTAAGTCATATTTTGAGTGACTGATTGATTGAAAAGCTTGTGATTAGCAAAAGAAATTATTTTTCTTTGTAATCAACTGTTGGAGATAACACATTTATGTTATCTTACTCTCTTAGGTTTGGTGTTTGGTTACATCACAAGTTAATGGCACAGCATGGGCTCGTGGGAGAGAGACTTTGACTTGAGGATGCCTACATTTTCCTTTGTCTTTTCATGCGCTTGAAGATTCCCAATATGACGCAAAAGAAAGAGTGACATCAAAGGATAAGGATGCAAAGATAATTCATATAGCTTGAAAATGCCAATAAAATACCTTTTGTTAGTATTGCTTTGTTTTATCTTTTCATGTAGCACTTCTGGAAATGTATATTATGCTTGTGGCTAACATTCATTATTTTATTTAGTAATGGATGGATTTTGTGGAAGCATCTCAACATAATATAATTTCTTTGGTAATGTGGTTTAAGAGATGCTATTAAGGTCCTGATTATGAATTTTGTCACGCGACAACATAAATGAGATAAAAATTTATATGTCTCTCCTAGAAAAAAGATTATTGTTCAGGTGCATACTATATAATTCCTCTTTTTGCTCAAGTTAATTGTTACTCAAAGTAATCAATCCGAGATGTGTCGTAAAAAATAAAAAGAGGAGAAATAAGTACTCGAAGAAATCCTTATTTATTTATTGCTTGAGATCCCTATCTCCTGTAGCACCTTATTTCTATCTTCCACCCATACTCTACATGCATGATTAAAATAGAGATGTTATATTTCTATTTTCATTACTATTATCAATAGGAGTGTAATAAAAAAATAGATAATTTTAAAATTAAAATATGCTAATGTACTCAACAAAATGATAAGATTTCTTATGTACATGGTAATTTTGACACGTATACATAATTATAATCTCTGGCCAAAGAAAAACATACATGCATAATATGTTTAAAAATTATACACATAAAATGCTCACAACTCATCATCTATATTTGCACTGATATGAGATTATACATGCTCACTTCCCTGTCCAATCACTCGAGTGAGGTTATAGTATCACTTGTAAAATAAAATATATAATGAGTAATCACTCAGTAACTATAAACTTTTATAACTTTATTTAGATAAACATACATCTTATTTTATATATAATATTTTAAATTATAAATATAAGATATTTAATGATAAATATCTCATCGTAAATATAGTATATGCCAATAAGAATGTAAAATTTTATATCAAAATAATTTAAAATATTTATATGTATGTGTAGAAAATAAAGTAAATTCATGAATATTAAATATTATTATAACTCAACAAACATTATAAACATGAGAGAGAATGAAAAAAATAATAAATAAAATAAGATTTTTTTCTTCTTTTTAATCCTTAAATATATAAAATATAAACTCATCGTCTCCCCCCACAACCACAGTTTCCGCATCAATGAGTAAACAGCAATATAGGGATGATGTGAGAGGCGTGTGGTAAGAGAAGAAGACCATCAATCAACACCACCAAGTCGAGAACATAAGGCCAAAAGAAGAGATCAAATCAACATGGAGACGCCAATGTCGCATCCTTTCCCGTTCAATCTTCCCGGCTAATCCGTCCACACCTTTCGCCAATTAAGGCACACCCGCCGATGACAAGACACTCCAATCGTGTCGGCAACAGAACCCATTCCACGCCGACCTCGGTCGACGGGCCGACGTCGCCACCGATAACACGTGCGGTGATAGCGACCACCTTCCCAAGGAAGAAGAGGTAATGCGACCAGTCTTTTGGAGCCAATTAATGTTCGGTCCGAGGATGATGACGATGTCAAGGAGGATAACATGTGTCATCTGCATGCTTGTTTGTGGCCGCATGCGTTGGACGAAAGGGTAGATGGCGAGAGGGTGCATTGCATTTGTCCTGCCTTCGGTCGGCCATATATAAATATCTTTTTTTATATATGCTTTAAACTTTATAAATAGAGTAATAATGAAACATATGATATTTTTAGCAACAGTCTTTGTAACATATGCATTAGATACTAATTCAACCTATCTTACGAAAATTAAAATGAAAATATATAAGATCATTATGCATATCCGATCCTTCACATTAATTAGCATGGATTCGAAAGAAGAAAATTCTCGAATTTATGACGTAAATGGATGACTAATGTGTCTCCAATTTTAACGTGCAAGGATAATACATGGCTTTGGTTGACCTCAAAATGGGGCCCAAAACCTGGCCCAGGCCCACGCTCTTCTCCTCGGATGGGCTGGATCACCCTCGAAAGCATTTCAAGGCTGATGTGGCTTCCCCAAGACCTCGCGCCGGGGCCCCGCCAGCGTGATCGAACCAAGCTCGGAGTGGGCGCCATAGGACACCCCGGCTTGTGCCCGAACAGTGACTGGCTGCAGCTCATGGGACCCTTTCCAACATGTAGTTTAGCGGCCGACTAGCGGAGACAAGACATCACCATCCTTTCCTCTCCTTCTTCGTTCCTCCTGAAACAGAAGCTAGTCTGCAGCCTCGGTGATCGCCGGAGGAGGATGAAGAAGAAGATGCGGGGTTTGTTCTCACTGGACCAAAAACCACACAGCCTTTGTTGTCGAACATTCAGTGACAAGAGACAAGTGCAGGCAATCACGTGAACGATAAGCGCGCGCATCAGATTTCTTAGACTTTCTCTCTGTCACATCACATGCTCGCATAGTTATGTGGATGCATCCAAAAACTCCACTCTGAAGCCATCTTCCAAATCCGAACGCCTCACCACAGAAGCTTTCTCGATCCGTCAGACGTCTCTTCCGTGGAGTGTTGCAGTCTATACGTGTCTTTTGCTACCTGCTACCTGCTACAGCACAGTAGCTCTCGCTTCGGAAGACCAACTCCATGCTTGTGGCCTTTGGATTCATTTGCTCTTCACCTTCTCATCATATCCTCGCTCAATACGGCTGGCTCTGATACCCTCACATCGATCCAACGCAAAAGAGAAGAATTTAGGGTTTCAGGAGCCAGCACATGAGTCCATCCATAGTCCCTGCCACACTGACCGGACGGCATCAACTGGCTCACCATCTCATTGCAGCTACGATGCTGCTGCTGCACTTTACTGCAGCCATCACAGGTGTTATGCTTGTGTGCCATGATGCCTTCCTCAAGACTACAATATCTTTCTTGCCAAACACCTCGAAAGCTCATCATCGCTAGCAACTGGAAAGTGATGAAGTATTAGTTTGAGTACTAAAGCTTGAGATGGATCTGCAAAGTCCAAGCATGGAGCATATTCTTTCTTTCTCTTTGTTCTATATTAATCCAAATACAGATGTGTGTTAGATCATCACCAATGGAAAGTGAGATTGCTCGATGTTCGTAAGATCCAAGAATGGAGCATATTATTTATCCATCTCAGTGTGAGATGGGTCTTCTTTTTACAAACCATGTAAAGGTAAGGATCCTTTAGAATATGTTGAATCATAATTCAAGCACCTCTACTTTAACCCAAGATATCAAGATAAACAGGTCACAAGGTCCCTACCATGTGTATGTGTATGTGTATGCATAATATATGCAACATTTAATATGCAAAGCATGCATTTGAGAGTGCCGAAAGGGTGCAAAAGAAAGGGGTAGAAAGCTGTAGGGAATTTGATATTACTAGCCCTAAAATCTGTGGCAGAACCACTCACATTGGGAGACTGCATATATACATGTCCTGAGTAATAAAACTTCCATCTTAAACTTATTTGAGTTCATATTACTTAGTATATGTGATAAGTAAACACATGAGCATTGGAAAGTAGGTAACTTAAGATATTTCAATCATTGTTTGACAAAATTCCTTGGGGAAAATGATCCAGAAGATGCATGATTGCCACAAGATATTATATGTCATAGCACAAAGGTTGGTGAATGATGGATCCAGTGGCAAAACATGGAAAGTGGTTGGGAGACCATGAGCATAACATTGGTACTTGAGATTGTCACTTCATCATTTGTTGTGCAAGGGAGGTGGGTCAAAGGCCAAGAAAAGAGTCAAACACAGCACACTTAGATGGCCTAGTGTATATAACCTAGAAGCTAATTGTTTTTGGGAACCCTCCATGACCTTGGCAACACCTTGTTTTTAGGGTTCCTTGTTGGTGGCTCCACACTTGGATCAAGTGGATATGCATGGTAATATCCATTTTGAAGGCTTCATAGTGTCATTTTAGAGTACAAGTAGAATACAAGACATATTTAGTCTCATTCAAATCCATGAAGCTAACAAAGGGAGAGAATTCACTTATAGAGGTGAAAAAAAATTTGGATAGCTTATGTTGATAAACTTTGAAGAACATTTAACATAAATATATCATTTAACTACTGCTTAACTGAAAAATATGATGGAACATAGATATAATGACTCCTGTGAATTAGAAGATGAGAACATCAAATTGTACATGATAATGACATCCTTATGAGAACTTCATGTACCACTGATTCCAATTCACTTAGCATCTGATCTCTAAAACATGCATCTTTAGAAATCTCACTTGAGTAGCTACAATAGCTATCATTGTACTAAGAACAAAAATTAAAACACTAATATTAGAGAGATGGAAAAAGAGATTAAAACACTAATCTTCAATCTGGCTTCCACAAAACAATCTTAATAATATTAATGGTCCAATTATAATAGCCTTTAAATAGAGTATGAATATGCCTAGAGACTCACATTTGACTTTCAAGTGTCTTTGGTTTTAATTAATGAAGCACTTGATCATGCAACCTTTGCCCCCCACAAAGCCTGATCATCTACCAGAATGCATCTTTAGACCTTTAGGATCATCTCCTTATTTATTCTTCACTAAATTGTTATAGGAACAAAAAATAATTAACTCTGAGCACTCAATGTTTTACAGTGGATTATCTTTCAACCAGGTGTTGGTATCAGGATTCCTATTAAAATTCAGAGTCATGTTCTTGCTTAAGTCAACAACAAGTAGCTCTATTTTGTCATTAGTGTTACATTAAAGATCATGATTATATCAATCCACATACTCCAAAGGGTTCAGTCATTTATCCAAATCTGAGTTCTTCAGAAATGTAGACAATGGAGGTGAAAATAATGCTTGCTACATCCTTGTTTGATGACATGCAAAATGATAGGCTATGGCTCCAATTTTCTACCTCATATCATGCCCACACCATAATACCATCACTAGTAAAAACTAAAATGAATACTAATTATGTTTAAGCTCATCCTAAAAATTTTATTTTATTTTTGTTCTTTTGAAACTAGCCATAGGCTTACCTAATTTGTCAGCAAAATGTTTTAACAATACAATTAAGAAAAAAAATTAAAACATATAAAATTTATGCCTAAGTTACCTTTTATTCCCAAAAATCATTTCTAGTTGATATTTAAATTAATTTCAAATAACACTAAGAATTATAATTGACACCCTATTATATCTTGAATTAAAATTGCTCCCAAAATTATTATTTATCATGATAAATTTGTAGTTTAATGATCTAAATCAATAGGAGGGTCCCTAAGTTCCAAAGAAGTTTATATTTAATATCCTTTTTATCAATATGACCCTAATTAATGATGTATAGAAAGTCAACAACATATAATATCAGGAGACCCCTGATTAATGTTCAAAAATTAAAATTTATACATGCAACATTAACATATATAGGAGCACTAAATTAGTATGAATTAATGATATAAAGCTAATAAATGATCTAAGGGAAATCAAACAGTACTAGTGACAGTGGGTCCCTAATTAATGTACAAAAGAATGAATCATCTATATTGTAGATTATAAATACAGATATTTAAGAGTGTTCAATTAGTGTTCATTAATAATATAAATCCTGATAAATGAACCAATGGAAATGAAGTGACATTAAGAACAGGGGACCAGAACTATACTGGTCTTCTTCTTCTAACCCGGGACAAATGCTGCTTCCTACTAGGACGGGGTCCACGTTACTACCCCATCATTGCCGTTCAAAGTCGGAGATGTCATAAATCTGACGGCTGAGATTATCTAGCGGAGATGGGCCCCGGATATCTATCGAGGTGGTCGCTCCGAGGGTTGAAACGTACCGTTTCTTTACGCCGAGGTCACGTGTAAGACCTAAGATCCACCCTACACCAACGCACACGTTCGCTCGGGTGTCATAAGGATGTGGGACCCGCGTAGCAGGATTAGTGGGTAAGCACGTTGGTACACGCCATGAGGCGCCGTGTTTGGACGTTTTCTTATTCTGTGTGAACTGTTTCCGTGCATGCCCGTTTTCGTAATTGAACTTCGACCTGATCCAATCAGTGAGCATTTGACGGTCCAGATTCGAGGGCCCACCCTGTCCCTCGTGAGCATTAGCGGCCCAGATTTATAGTTGGAACTTCGCTACTGGAGCAATAAAACACCTGTTTAGAAGCTTGTTGCACTCACCAGTGGTGACGGGATCTCACTGGAGCTCTATATCTCTCTTTGTTGGCTCTCATCTCAAGCAAAGCACACACACACACACACACACACACACTCTCATCTTCCAAGTTCCAATGGCGGAGATCCTGTGCCTTGCAGCGTCGATCCAAGCTCTCACCGCATAAGGCTTGGCGCGACAGCAGATCTGAAGAGAAGTGGTGAAGTGGGCACGGCGATGGCGGACGCTGGGGACGGGAAGACGGCGGCGGCGGGGGACGGGGGCGAGAAGAAGAGGCAGGAGCAGAGCGCGGCATTCCACGAGCTGTTCTCCTTCGCGGACCGGTGGGACTGCCTGCTGATGGCGGCGGGGAGCGTGGGGGCGGTGGTGCACGGCTCCGCCATGCCCGTCTTCTTCCTCCTCTTCGGCGACCTCGTCAATGGCTTCGGCAAGAACCAAACCCACCTCTCAGTCATGACCCATGAGGTGTCCAAGGTCCGCTTACCGTGTCACCTTCCTTCCCCATTTGAGAAGATCTCACCTGTTCGTTCGTGGTTCTCTAATGCTCTTCTTTATCTTTCTTTTCAGTACGCCCTCTATTTCGTCTACCTCGGGTTGGTGGTTTGCTTGTCCTCTTACGCAGGTGAGTCAGTATTCTTGGTCTTCTTTTCACACAGAGGTTGCTTCTTTTTGAACTAGCGCAACCTCCCGGTGAACTTACCCATCTTCTCCGAGCTGGGGATGGAGCCGTCAATGGCGGTCTCCGTCGGATCCGGACACCCTCGGTGTGCTTTCCTCCTGACCCCTCCGTGCCCCGATCGCAGAGATCGCTTGCTGGATGTACACCGGGGAGCGGCAGGCGAGCGCGCTCCGGCGGCGGTACCTGGAGGCGGTGCTACGGCAGGACGTCGGCTTCTTCGACACCGACGCGAGAACCGGCGACATCGTCTTCAGTGTCTCCACCGACACCCTCCTCGTCCAAGACGCCATCAGCGAGAAGGTAGCCCCGCCACCCCGTCTCTCCTTATGCCATCATGACCTTTTGCTTCAATGTGAGCAGGTCGGTAACTTCATTCACTACCTGTCGACGTTCTTGGCCGGGCTGGTGGTCGGATTCATCTCGGCGTGGAGACTAGCCCTCCTCAGCGTGGCCGTCATCCCCGGAATCGCGTTCGCCGGAGGTCTCTATGCCTACACCCTCACCGGCCTCACCTCGAAGAGCCGCGAGTCCTACGCCAACGCCGGCATCGTCGCCGAACAGGTGAAAATTTCGAGCGCCGCCATGATCCAGGTCCTTGTTGTCAATATGCTTCAGGTGTTTGCATACGGCGCGGTGTTTTAGTTGGTGGGTGCGGGGGCAGGGGGTTCGCTGTTGTGGCTATTCCTTCTATAAGGCCTTTCTTGGTGGCATGTGCTTTTGATGGAGACCTTGTGCCTGGCCAGGCACTAAGAAGGAGTGTTGAGGAGGAAGAGACAGATGAATTTAAGATCCTAATGCGTGGGGTTTAGTTAACACGTAGAGATCTACTCTAGGGTGACCGCTATTCATCTTGTTCCGTTGTCCTGATCTATCCATGGTCCCCTTCGATTTCTTTCCATGTCAAATACATATGACATGATGGTCATCCACTGTATTTGACCTGATTTTTTGTGGGCCTTTCAGTGAGTTCCATGATGAGCACGGTGCTGTCTACGTCTTTGAATTAAGTGGGATCAGGTTAGCTGGAACTTCTACTGGATTACCCTGATAAGGATTGTGTCTACATCAGTCTAATATGCATGGTCTCTTGTATGTTTAGCTGATGGCTTCGTTTTACATTACATGGACCGGAACGTAATTCAAAAGAAAGAATGAAGAATACAAAAAAAGATCACAAAAAAGAATGAAAACCTAGTAAAATGAAGTAAGAGCTCCATAATTTATAAGAATATTTTCTCTGCTATAATCTTACAGTGTATTTGTTCTGCATATGATGTCAAGACATTGAAGTCACTTATGGTTTACAAATCTTTTTGCTTTGTACCTAACATGAATTACTTATTGGATGGGATCAACTACTGAAAACTAAATGTGTATCTATCTCTTTGTTTTCACAAAGAAAATCATTATAGCTTGTATGTGCATCCATAAGTGGTAGAATCTATATACACTCATCAACCATTTTATTGACTTTTAGCTAGTTAACAACTCAATGGATAGGCTTTAACATTTTTATATATATTGGGGTTGCTTAATCCACTAACCGAATTGCAAGGAAGATCTGGGAATCAGTGGTATGTAGTAATCTTGAGTACATTAATCTTGACATTGATTACAATCTTTAATTTTTCTGTTGTTTCCTGCAATAGCAGTTTAGAACTTCAGATTGAATTGGACGTATATATGATAGATCTCCTCCTCTGAACCCTCGTAGACTATTGCACAAGTTCGGACCGTATATTCTTTTGTTGGAGAAAACAAAGCACTCAATTCCTACTCTGAAGCAATTCAAAACACATTGAAGCTCGGATACAAAGCGGGGATGGCAAAAGGTCTCGGTATTGGCTGCACATATGGGATTGCTTGCATGTCATGGGCTTTGGTATTTTGGTATGCTGGTGTTTTTATTAGGAATGGACAAACTGATGGCGGGAAGGCCTTCACAGCCATATTTTCTGCTATTGTCGGTGGCATGTAAGTTTCTAAATTATGCTTACGGTTACTACTAAACTCATTTTTTTTGCAATTGTATAGTTGACAATATAGAAGTAGGCATTAGTAACTTGGAGATTGGACAAGACCTTAGGATCTTCTCCCTTGCTAGATTCATATTTGTATGTATTTCTTGGATTGCATCTTCAGCAAAGATTTAACTCACAAAGTTGCATCTCTGGGATCTTTATATGATGTGTTGTATAATGCCAATGCTAATCTGTATGTGCCACATAGTTTAACAATATGAATGTTCTACATGTGAGAATGATTTCTGGACACCGGTTGATTCATGGGCTGTCACAATTTTTAGTGTTTTGCACACCATTAGATCCTGATGGAGCTATGCCGGTATTATTTGTCTTCATTAGACTGAAAATCTTTTGGTAATAATTGCATATGCTTGCGACTACAGGAGCCTAGGTCAGTCATTCTCAAACCTTGGGGCCTTCAGCAAAGGAAAGGCTGCTGGATACAAGCTATTGGAGATTATCCGACAAAAACCCTCTATAATTCAGGACCAATCAGATGGGAAGTGTTTGGAAGAGGTCCACGGAAACATAGAATTCAAAGACGTAACCTTTAGCTACCCGTCACGACCTGATGTCATTATCTTCCGAGATTTCTCTCTTTTCTTTCCAGCAGGGAAGACAGTTGCTGTTGTGGGAGGTAGTGGATCTGGAAAAAGCACAGTTGTGGCTTTGATAGAAAGATTTTATGATCCTAACCAAGGTAATTTTTCACAAGTTTTTAATTTGACATGCAAACATATGGTGGTTATGTCTAATTTTCCCTTGCAATGATACTTTTCTTATTATTGCTGCTAAAGGGCTGGTTCTGCTCGATAATGTGGATATAAAGACTTTACAACTAAAATGGCTAAGAGAACAAATTGGTTTGGTGAATCAAGAACCAGCACTTTTTGCTACCACCATACTTGAGAACATACTCTACGGAAAACCGGATGCAACAATTGGCGAAGTTGAAGCTGCTGCCTCCGCTGCTAATGCTCATAGCTTCATATCACAACTTCCAAGTGCTTACAACACTCAGGTTAGTGCCACTGTTTCTAGTTAATGAGTTTAAAGCTTGGAGTTGAAACCCATGCTTTCTAATCTTTGTCAATGAATTATTTACAGTTTTTCTTCTACAGATTTTATTCATCACAGGTTTGGGAACCTAGAGTTTTTTCTACTCTATATGCTCTAGTTCATTTATCTCCTGCTCTTAAAACCCTTTCGTGCAAGTAGCAGAGAACATGTCGAGCTAGGATCCTGATTGTTTTCTTGATGAAGTTCTTTTCTTTTAAGTAATTTCATTCACCTGTAAAACCTTGATGATGCTTTTAAATCTAGTATGATTCAATATTGACCACATTAAATCCACATTTCGAGGAACTTTGAAAGTGTTTATGTTATTTTTTATTTAATTTTCAACTCAGTTTGAAGATTTTGAAATGCAGTCCAATAGATGGTATTTCAATGTACAGAAAACAGCAGATGAAAATGTCATTTTTTGTAGAAAGTTTCTCTTCTTCTACTGCTTAATGTTTGCAAGTTGAAGAGAGATTGTTTAATCATATCGTGCTTACCAATTACAGGTAGGAGAACGGGGAGTTCAGCTATCTGGTGGACAGAAACAGCGTATTGCCATTGCCCGAGCCATGCTTAAGAATCCCAAGATCCTTCTCCTTGATGAAGCTACCAGTGCCCTGGATGCAGGATCCGAGAGCATTGTCCAGGAAGCTCTAGATCGTCTAATGGTTGGAAGAACCACTGTTGTTGTTGCACACCGACTGTCGACTATAAGAAATGTCGACATGATTGCTGTCATTCAGCAGGGGCAAGTTGTTGAAACTGGAGCACATGAGGATCTCCTGGCGAAAGGGAGCTCCGGAGCCTATGCCTCTCTGATACGGTTCCAAGAGATGGCGAGGAACAGAGACTTCGGCGGTCCATCCACTCGCAGATCCCGGTCTTCACGCCTGAGCCATTCACTTTCCACAAAATCTTTGTCTCTTCGATCTGGCAGTTTAAGGAACTTGAGCTATCAGTACAGCACTGGAGCAGATGGTCGTATCGAGATGGTGTCCAATGCTGATAACGTTCGCAAGTATCCAGCACCTCATGGCTATTTCTTCAAACTTCTGAAGCTAAACGCACCAGAGTGGCCTTATACCATTATGGGTGCCATAGGATCAGTTCTATCTGGGTTCATAGGTCCAACATTTGCAATTGTCATGAGCAACATGATTGAAGTTTTCTATTACAGAGACCCAAATGCTATGGAGAAGAAGACAAGGGAGTATGTCTTCATATATATCGGTACAGGGCTCTATGCAGTTGTTGCTTATTTGGTCCAGCATTACTTCTTTAGCATCATGGGGGAAAACCTTACAACCAGGGTGAGAAGGATGATGCTTGCTGGTATGACAGACCTCTTCCACTGCTATTTCTTCTTTCTTTTAGGCTGCATTATTCCAATCAATGAATCCCAAAAAAAAATGCTTCTGCAGCTATCTTACGGAACGAAGTTGGCTGGTTTGATGAGGAAGAGAACAATTCAAGCCTTGTGGCTGCTCGTTTAGCCAATGATGCAGCTGATGTGAAATCTGCAATTGCCGAGAGGATATCTGTAATCCTGCAGAACATGACTTCACTTCTTACTTCCTTCATAGTTGGCTTTGTAGTCGAATGGCGTGTTGCTCTTCTCATTCTCGCCACCTTCCCTCTTCTGGTGCTTGCCAACTTCGCCCAGGTAAATTCTTCTGATCTGAAAGCTATATGTGCATTTTGCATTGGATGATCGAGCCAGATGTTCTTGGTGCTTAGTTGACGGCTGATGCCACAGGTCCTTGCACCATATTTAGATTGATAAAAACCCAGATATCTTTTGACCCTCGTAGTCGGTAGGAAGACCACGAGGTAACGGAGAGAGTGAGCCTTGTGGTGGTGGACAGTGGACAGTGGACAGTAGCCAAAGAGATAGTGACTGCCATAAATTACTGTGTTACACATGTGCTTTCCCGGCTAATGCAGTAGGCTCATATCAGTCCTGCAAGATACTGTTGTTCCCTGTGATCTGATAATTATATTGAGAGAATGCATAGGAAGGTCCCCAGAATTCATTTAGGCTATTTTTTAGTTGCAACACATGGAGTTCTCGAGGCTATGTGTGTGGCCCGACTGTCTCTGTGCAGCTCGAGTAACTTTGCTGCCGCTCTGCATCAGAGCTCTGCCATCTTTTAATTGTTTTGTCTGGGCATGGTAAAAAGTCGAGAGAAAGAGGCAGTGGGAAGAAGTTAATCCATGTGAGCAGGCCGGCCTTGGTTGCAGTACTTGGAGAGATTCTCGTGCTCGTGATGCGTTCTGGGTTTGCCTTTTGACCTCTTCTCTCTCTTCCCCTCGGATTCGTCCTTGTTTGTTTTGTACTGTTACTTGGCTTGACCCGTAATACTGTTCATCCTCGTTTGAACTTGAATTCCGATTATGGAGCGCTGTTGCAGCATCTTACTGTTGTTTCTTGCCAATGTCATCATCAGCAACTGTCGCTCAAGGGCTTCGCCGGGGACACAGCCAAGGCCCACGCCAAGACCAGCATGATCGCGGGGGAGGGCGTGAGCAACATCCGCACGGTAGCGGCCTTCAATGCGCAGGCCAAGATCCTGTCCCTCTTCTGCAACGAACTCCGTATTCCCCAACGCCGCAGCTTCCGGCGGAGCCAGACGTCGGGCATCCTTTACGGCCTCTCCCAGCTGTCCCTCTATGCCTCTGAGGCCCTCATCCTCTGGTACGGTGCTCATCTCGTACGCTCTGGCGCCTCCACCTTCTCCAAGGTCATCAAGGTGTTCGTGGTCCTCGTCGTCACTGCCAACTCCGTCGCCGAGACGGTCAGCCTCGCCCCTGAAATCGTCCGGGGAGGAGAGTCCATCCGCTCCGTCTTCGCCATCCTCAACCGGGGCACACGGATCGAGCCTGATGACCCAGAGGCCGAGCACGTTGACTCCGTTCGTGGGGAGATCGAGCTGAGGCACGTCGACTTCGCCTACCCATCCCGGCCTGATGTCCCCATCTTCAAGGACTTCAACCTTCGGATCCGTGCCGGCCAAAGCCACGCTCTCGTCGGCGCCAGTGGTTCCGGGAAGAGCACCGTCATTGCACTGATCGAGCGGTTCTACGACCCCACAGCGGGGAAGGTCTTGATCGACGGCAAGGACATCAAGCGGCTCAACCTCAAGTCTTTGCGGCTCAAGATCGGGCTGGTGCAGCAGGAGCCGGTGCTCTTCGCCGCGAGCATCATGGAGAACATTGCCTACGGCAAGGACGGCGCGACGGAGGAGGAAGTAATCGAAGCAGCACGCGCCGCCAATGTGCACGGCTTCGTGAGCGCGCTACCGGACGGCTACAAGACAGCGGTGGGCGAGAGGGGGGTGCAGCTATCGGGAGGGCAGAAGCAGCGGATCGCCATCGCCAGGGCGGTACTGAAGGATCCAGCGGTGCTGCTGCTGGATGAGGCGACGAGCGCGCTGGATGCGGAGTCGGAGTGCGTGCTGCAGGAGGCACTTGAGCGGCTCATGAAGGGCCGCACCACCGTGCTGGTGGCGCACCGCCTCTCCACCATCCGAGGGGTGGACTCCATCGGCGTGGTCCAGGAAGGCCGCATCGTGGAGCAAGGGAGCCACTCCGAGCTCGTCGCCCGGCCCGACGGAGCCTACTCGCGGTTGCTGCAACTGCAACACTACCATGTTTGACAATAGAACGGCGCCATCGACATGAACAGACTTTGAGAACGGTGGATTCAGATGCAACAGTGGATTCTAATCTCACTGGTGCCGCATCTCGACGTTCCATATCAAATGGGGGTGTTGGAGGAGAGGGGAAGTGTATTGGGTCATGTTGTGGTGGTAATATTTGTATGGACCAAAGTGATCTTTTCGACTTTGAAGCCGTAGAGATTTTAGCTCGAATCAAGCTTGATGGCAATCTCGGGTCGCGTAGGGCCATCTTGGCCCCACCGCTGGGGCCACCATCGTGACCACTAATAGAACAGGTATGTTGGACGGGCGGGTCCGAAGTGTCCTGTTCTTGCTTGCTTGCATTTACAGTGGTAAGAGACTTTTTCGTCGAGGGTAAATAAAGAAGAAAAAGATAATATTAAATAATAGAAATTAAAAGAATATAACAAGAAAAATAAATTATTATGTATTGTAGATTTGCCAATACATAAGTTTGTATTAAAAAGTATACAGTGTATATTACAATACATAGGTTTATCCTTTTTTGCCTAATCCCGTGACCATAGTAACTTGATTAGAATTTTCAAAGCAATATAATCTACAGATTTCCTCCAATATGTTACTTTAAAATGTTATGAAAATATAAGTATTTCTCACTTATTAATACAACATTATCTCTATTAATTAGTTTTTCATTACTTAGCAATGTGATATTTGAAAAAAAAAATGACTAGCTTAAATTTTTATTGATAGTAGTTATATATTTATATTATAAAATATAATAATTAATTTTTAATTAATAGTTAATATAAAATATTTATCTAAATTATTTTATAATAGATTATATATTTTTAATTAATAATAAATATATGATATTCATCTAAATTATTTTATAATATAGGAGGTCACATTAAGATCATGATCCTTATTATTTGATAGGATTATAATAATATGTCATCATAATTTTTATGATTTAGAATCATGATAATATATTAATAAAATATTAAGAGAATCATGATAAGCTTATCATGATTTATTTTTCTCAATAATATTCTTCATAATATGCACCCACAAGATAGTGCTCCCATCGGAGACATCAATCCCGAATCGAAGTAGAAAGAATCACTAATAAGACAAAAGTTTGATATGAATATCTTTATGTTGATCAGAAGATGAGACATGAGAGACGTATAGTTTATCATTTTGAAAGTTGTTATAAATAAGATGAAAATCACAGCTTCATTTGAGAGTGAAATATAGAATTAACATAAAGATATGTTGCTTCGATATTGTGACAATATATAGATAGACGATCAAAGAATATGACAAATAGTTCATATAGTAATGATTAAAACCAACAAAAACTAGTAGTTGTATAAACAACCACTTGATATTTAGCCTCTACAGAAGATCCTCTAATAGAGCGTTGATTCTTGAACTCCAAGAGATTGAATTGTGACGAAGAAGTACAACATAAGCATTAGTAGATGTCTTGTCATTCTTATTATTTACCCAATTGATATCCAAAAATATATAAAGAAATAGATGATAGTCCTTTCAAAGAAATAAGCCATGATCAATTGTGCCCTTTAAGTATCATAGTAGGTGCTTAACGATTGTCTAATGGTTGAAAGTAAACCTATGTATAAATTAAGATAATTTATTTACTATATGTCGGATGAGTAAATGCCAAATATTATAGACTACCAATAACTTTATGATACTCAATGGCATCATTAAAATTAGCACTATCGGATAATGTAAGAGGAACACACTTGTAAAGATTGACGTAGTAATAGTATTGATCTTAAGCATTTTGACGTAATTAAGAAGATTGTGAATATAATTCTATTGAGAAAAAAAATAGACTATTTATCTTGTGGATGACTTGAACACCAAGAAAATAGTTGAGGGGCTTAATATCTTTCATAGAAAACTAGTTTCCAAGCTACTGAATAAACCGATTAATTATTGTTGGTTTATTACTAGTAATAATTAGGTCATCTACATAAACTAGTAAAAATATGATAATACCCTCAAGAGAATAAATAAATTTATCAGATTGAGAATTATGAAATTTAACTGGGACTAGATGTATTCGAAATTCATGATATCACGAGGGGCTTGCTTGAGACTATAAGAAGCCTTACGTAACTTACAAATATGTTTAGAAAAATTATGATTAATAAAGCCTTAAGGTTATCTCATAAATATATCCACGAAAATATGATCATGAAGAATTGCATTATTCATATCTAACCGTCAAAGTACCCAATTATTAGATAAGACAAAACATAAAATAATAAAATTTATCGTTGGCTTCACAATTGGACTAAAGCTGTCATGATACTATGTCTCACTGTTGATGAAATGTCTTTTATTTTATATTTATTAATAGACGTCTTTTATTTTATATTTATTAATAGACTCATCAAGATTTTATTTAATATGAAACACTCATTTGCACCCTATAAGATTTTAATGTGAATTGGATAGGACTATGTCCTATGTATCATTCTGTAATAAAGTAATATATTCTTCAAGCATTGCTACTTATTATTTAAAAAAATTTAAGGCTTGATTGAAGAAATAAAATTTTAAAATTATTTTATAAAAATAAAAAATATTTATTTGGTTTAAATACTTAACTTTTAAATTCAACAATTATTAAATGAATTAATGTAAGGTCAATGACATCTTCAAGATATATTGGACAAAAAAAATTAAAATAGGAGATATTGAAACTAAAGCTTATTGTGAATTCTCCTTATGCATGATACTCTCATGCGGTAATTAGATAAACGAGGTAACCTATTATTCATCATATACCATTGAGGAAAGGCTTAGTGGATTGATGAGTGGTATTAATATTTTAATTGGAATGATAATATGAGTTGGCTCATGAATTTGGGGATCCAATCAATAATGTTATTGAAAGTTGCTATAGATAAAAGAGAGTCAAGTAATTTATAAAAAGAAATAGATTTCATGAAACCAACATAGCAAAAAATAAAGATTCGTTTAGTTGATGGATAAAAATATTTAAAGACACTTTGATTAGTATAATATTCAAGAAAAATATATGATTTTGTTCGAGCTTCCAATTTATTATCGATATAAGGTTTTAACCATACATAACATGAAAAATATATGATTTTGTTCGAGCTTCCAATTTATTATCGATATAAGGTTTTAACCATACATAACATAAACACACACACACACACACAAATATATATATATATATATATATATATATATATATATATATATATATATATATATATATATATATATATATATTACTATAGTTAGGAGTGGATTTAAATAATTTTTCAAATGGTAAAATCATGTTGATAACTGCAATGGGCATACGATTAAGATAATTTGATGTGATAAATGTATAAGACTAAAATTAAAGAGATAAGAAAGTTAAAGTAAGGAGTTTGAGACCAGTTTAGATGATATGCTGATAACGATATTCCATAGTCCCATTATCAAAGAGTATGTAAAGGGTTAAGAAAACAAGATATTTTATTAGTTTCAAAAAAATTATAAAGCTTTTAAAATTCACTATTATTACCAGAGTAAAATAAAATAATAGATCATTGAAAGAAATTTTTAACAATAAACTTAAACTTAGGAAAAATGATGAATACTTCGTATTTTTGCTTCATGAGAAATAACTACATATACTTTGTGAAATCATTAATAAAAATAATATAATAGTTATGAGAAAGGATATAGAAAATGAAAGCTTGTGAATTTTATTATATTTACATGAATTACATGAAAAGTGATAACAAGATGATAACGATGATAGAGGTAAATTACAAGAATGAACAATATGATTTAGAACTTTGAAAGAATAATACTCTAAGTAATTGTGTTATTCTTAAAGTTTTGATGATGGCCAAAGCAAAGATAAATTTGGATGGAGATTGTATAACGGTTGACTACTTATAAACTCCATCAATATTCAACCCCTCTATAAGATATGTTATCGTATTGAGATCTTTCACAACAAATGAAAAGGGTAATAATTCAATAGAAACATTATTAGAAGAACATGATTTAAAGATAATTATTATTTTCATATTTATATCAAAAACACAAAAAACATTAGAAAGTAAAAAGAATTTTGAGAAAGAGAAAAAGTTTGTAGAATCAATACGAGTTATCTTGAGACTATTACTATCATCTATTATGATATTATATGAATTATAATAATATAAATGAAGAGAGAATATTAAAGTTAGACTGATGAGTAGCCTAGAATTAATAAGTTAGCTTGATGAAAATTGAAAGGATTAAACAACAAAGTAAATAGGTGAGAATGAAAACAAGTTTATGATGCAGTAGGATATGTAGAAAAAGGTGGGTATGAAAGTTGAAACATCCAAATAATAGCAGCTTACAAGTAATGATATTTCTTAACAACATAGCCTTGCATGTTACATATTTGACTTGTGACTTTGTTGTTGAATTGTTGCTTAGATTTGTTGATAGTTTTGTTATTGTATTATTATATGTTGTCTTTGAAATGATTGTTTAAATGATTGTTACTAGTTGTGAATCTTGCTTTTGTTGCTAGAATTAGTTTTATTAGCAAAATTGATAATGATAAAAATAGTATCATAAGGTGATGACTCTTGCTTAAAATAAGTTTTTTAATCAGAAAGCTTATCATGAAGTTCTTCAAAAGATATAGGACTATCACGAGCACAAATCACAATAAATATCTCCTTGTAATATGAACCAAGACCATTTAATATATAAAATATGATCTTTTCATCATCAAGAGGTGCATCAACCATAACAAATGCATTTACTTGAGTTTTAATAATCTGCATATAATCAGAAATAGATTGTGTGCCCTTAAAAAGCTTAAAGAGAGTTTTTTTAAGTTACATAAGGTGATCACAGTTGACATATATTGTTGTAAGCTTGGACCATACTTCATAATAGGATTTTTTTAGGCTACGTAAAGAATGATTTGAGGAGAAAAAGAGAGAGGTAATGATAGTACTTCGAAGAAGATGATCGATGGATCCAAAAAATATTTTAGAATTAATAATTTTAAGATTATTCTCTCTCGTTTGTGGAGGACAAGTGATGGTGTCATCTATATATCCTGTAATATTATAACCGATTAAAAGAAAATAAAATTATGTATACAAAGAGATAATTTATAGGCAAGAGGAGTTTAGACTATAACGTTAATGGAGACTAGTATTTTTAAGAATAAAGAAGTTGGAAATGATACAAAATGGGTGACTAGTTGAAAGGTCGTTACTGACCATATTAAAAGTAGAGAATAAAAGACCCAAGACAACTTATAAAAAAAGAGGCTTGCTATAGTATAAAGCTCTAATATCATGGAAAAAATATTTAGCTTAAATTTTAATTGATAGTGAGTATGAATTTACATACATAATTATATTATTTTTCCAATCAATAATAAATATAAAATATTCATCTAAATCATTTCATATTAGATTATATAAATTTTAATCAATAATAAATATCAATAATAAATATAAAATATTCATCTAAATCATTTCATATTAGATTATATAAATTTTAATCAATAATAAATATAAAATATTCATCTAAATCATTTCATATTAGATTATATAAATTTTAATCAATAATAAATATAAAATATTCATCTAAATCATTTCATATTAGATTATATAAATTTTAATCAATAATAAATATAAAATATTCATCTAAATCATTTCATATTAGATTATATAAATTTTAATCAATAATAAATATAAAATATTCATCTAAATCATTTCATATTAGATTATATAAATTTTAATCAATAATAAATATAAAATATTCATCTAAATCATTTCATATTAGATTATATAAATTTTAATCAATAATAAATATAAAATATTCATCTAAATCATTTCATATTAGATTATATAAATTTTAATCAATAATAAATATAAAATATTCATCTAAATCATTTCATATTAGATTATATAAATTTTAATCAATAATAAATATAAAATATTCATCTAAATCATTTCATATTAGATTATATAAATTTTAATCAATAATAAATATAAAATATTCATCTAAATCATTTCATATTAGATTATATAAATTTTAATCAATAATAAATATAAAATATTCATCTAAATCATTTCATATTAGATTATATAAATTTTAATCAATAATAAATATAAAATATTCATCTAAATCATTTCATATTAGATTATATAAATTTTAATCAATAATAAATATAAAATATTCATCTAAATCATTTCATATTAGATTATATAAATTTTAATCAATAATAAATATAAAATATTCATCTAAATCATTTCATATTAGATTATATAAATTTTAATCAATAATAAATATAAAATATTCATCTAAATCATTTCATATTAGATTATATAAATTTTAATCAATAATAAATATAAAATATTCATCTAAATCATTTCATATTAGATTATATAAATTTTAATCAATAATAAATATAAAATATTCATCTAAATCATTTCATATA